>PVHT020000029.1:837469-944720 GCA_004024745.2 Catagonus wagneri
AACTCCCCTCCTTTTTTTTTTTTTGGTGGGGTAGGGTGGGGGAGAAGAAGGTCTTTCAGAGCCCCTACGTTTTGTTTATTTGTATTTGGAGTCCTTGTTTTTTCTCCATTTTTATTTATCCCTTTTTTTTTTTGTCTTTTCAGGGCTGCACCTGTGGCACATGGAGGTTCCCAGGCTAGGGTTTGAATCGGAGCTGTAGTCGCTGACCTACGCTAGAGCTACAGCAATGCAGGATCCGATCCGTGCCTGCAACCTGCACCATAGGTCACGGCAGCGCTGGATGCTTAACACACTGAGCGAGGCCAGGGATCAAACCCGCGTAGTCATGGATGCTAGTTGGGTTCGCTAACTGCTGAGCCACAACAGGAACTCTTCCCATTTGTTTTTTTTAAGATTAAAAAAGAGACTTATTTTTTCTAGGAGAGAGAAGCAGTAGTAGCATTTAGTCAAGATTTTAGTCCAGGATTGTCTAACAGAACTTTTTGTGGTGATGGGAGTGTTCTGTTTGTGTGGTGTTCAGTACAGTGGCCTCTAGCCACATGTGGCTGCTGAGCATTTGAAACATGGCTGGTATGACTGAGAAACTGGTTTTCATTTTATTTTAATGAGTTAAAATTTAAAATGCCACAAGCGATTAGTGATTGCCATGTCACATGGTGCCTTGGGAAGTTGGAAGGTTGCTCTGTAGCGGACAGATTGGATTGTCCGAGCAGACTGGGTTGGGAGCGAGGCCCTTTATCTCCCACTCTCCTTTACATTATACGCGTTGCCCTGGAGGCATTTGCCTGAGTCTCTTGACTTTCCTTCCCTTCTAGTTGCTGGCAGGTGTTTTAGTGCTCAGGGAAGAGGAGGAAGGAGGAAGGAAACTTAATTGTCTGGGAGTTCTGAATTGGTTTCCCAGCCGCCACCTCAAGAAGCAAGTGGGAACTCGGCCAAATCACTTTACTTTTCCGCGCTCCACAGGCGGGGTGACTGGAGTGCTTGCTGCCCGCTGGAAATAAGGGAGCACCTAGAACTGGGTCTGTGCCAGTTATCACTATTGTTATTTCTCCCACCCAGCTGTTCAGGCAGTCTGTCTGAGGCTCCAGCGTAGCACCTCCATGTGGTCGGTGCCCAGTATCGTGGCGTGACACCGAAGGGGTTAGTCTCCCTGGCTGGTGTCTTCATGAAGCATTTTATGTAATAAAAAATGATGGTAGGAGTTCCCATGTGGCTCAGTGGTTAACAAACCCTACTAGTAACCATGAGGTTGTGGGTTTGATCCCTAACCTCGCTCAGTGGGTTAAGGATCTGGCGTTGCCCTGGGCTGTGGTGTGGGTCGCAGATGCAGCTCAGATCTCGCGTTGCTGTGGTTGTGGCGTAGGCCAGTGGCTGTGGCTCCTATTCGACCCCTAGCCAGGGAACCTCCCTGTGTCGCGAGTGCGGCCCTAAAATGACAAAAAGACCAAAAAAAAAAATGATGGTAGCTCACACCATTATTATATTTAATGCTGCCACACTGCAAGGTATGCACAAGTCTTAGACCATCCTGCTCAATCCCATCTTGGTGTGTTTCATCAGCCTCTGTCCCCACGTGCCCTTCCTTCCCTGCCCTTCAGCTCCACCGACCACCTTCTCCTTCCTTGGATGAGCCCTTTCTACCTGGAGCTCTTTGTAGGGAGTGTGGTCCTTCAGGTGCTGGCTGACAGATCACTTCCTCAGCAAAGCGTTTCCGACCCCAACACTGGTCTTGATCTGTGAAACAGGACAATAGCAGTACCTCCCTCAGAGAGATGTGCGGACTAAAGCGGTTATGAAGCATTTGCCACATAGACCGTGTGCTCAGTGAGGGCTCAAGAGATGGGGGCTGCTTTTCTCCGGGGACCGTGAATCTGGTGTGGCCTGGACTGATGTCAGGAGAGGGTGGGTGCTTCACACCTTCAGTGGCTCGGGGAGCTTGATGCTGCTGAAGCCCCTGGGTCCCTGAGGCCAGAGACAGCCTGATCCATCTCCACATTCCCCTGGCCTCCCCAGCCAGATCCACCGAGAAAGGGAGTCTGCTGCTGAGGTCACTGACATTCCTGAACTGGAAGTAAAGCTGGGCTCAGGTTTGTGCCCTTTGAGGGCAGAGTGTCTCAGACTCTAGAGAGGGTGGGTTTGCGTGGCCTTAGCTTTCCCAGCTTCAGAGGACTCAGTTAACAGAGCCCTCCAAGGCTAGACCCTACTCTTCTTTTTTAATTTTATTTTATTATCTTTTTATAGGGCTGCACGTGCCACATATGGAGGTTCCCAGGCTAGGGGTCGAATTGGAGCTGCAGCTGCCGGCCTGCACCACAGCCACAGCAATGCAGATCTGAGCCGCATCTGTGACCTACACCATGGCTTACGACAACGCTGGATCCGTAACCCACTGAGCGGGGCTAAAGATCAAACCCGCGTCCTCATGGATTCTAGTCAGGTTTGTTACCACTGAGCCACAAGGGGAACTCCTAGACCCTATCCTTCTCTCCAGCTTTTCTGTAGTAGTAGGCTGCCTAACTGTGCTGATGTCACCCTCGTGAGTTCCGGGGCCTTGGACAAGTCCCCTAATCCCTCAGAGCCTTAGGCCGCCTCTGTTTCCTGGAGGCATGGTCACGGTGCTACCCCATCTGGGTGCTCTGTGGGTTCAGTGAGCTCACAGGCATCGTGCAGTGGGTGCCCACCTCGTCGGGGGTGGCCTTCTGGGAGCTGGGGGTCTCCAGGGTGCTGGGGTGTCTCCTCTTGCCTGAGCACTTGTGCCTCAGGACTGAAGTGTTCTTCTCCTGCCCCTAGGCCCTGCAGCCTTGGCTTCCCTCTGTGTCTCCAGGAAGCCTTTCCTCCTGCTCCATCTGATGCTGGTGGCAGCTTCCTCCCAGAGCTGCGGCTGGTGCTTTATATCCGCCTCACTCTGAGCCTGTGAAGTAGAAGTTCTTCTTATTTCCACAAGGGGATGCAGGTTCAAGGTGACATGGCTGGAAAGGGACAGAGTCAGGATTCAAACACAGGCCGTTTAGCTCTCTAGCCCCTCGTCCTCTCCTGCCTTGTGTTAACCTCTCAACGATCCTGCCTCCTCTGAGATCTCCCCTCTTGATTGTGACTTGTGTCTTCAGTGTGTCACCCATCTTTCCCTCTTGTCTCCAGATCTCAGCTCCAGGCCTGACTTGTAGCAGATACTCAGTGTCTACTTGTTTGACCACAATGGTCATCAGATACAGTTGTTAGTGATTCGTATTCACTTATCGAGAGTTTCTTCTGTGCCAGGCACTAGGCTGAGCACTTGTGCACATCTGAGCTCGTTTGATCCTTAGGACCATCCGTGAAATAGGTGTTCATCACTGCCCTCTGTTTCCATGTGAGGAAACGGGGGCTCCAGGGGACCTAGTTCCATGGCCCCAGAGTGGCTTTGAGGAGGGGCCACCCCATGGCCCGTGGGTAGACCTGGCCTTCCAGAGCAGACCTCTGTGCCCTTTGTGGTGGGAGAGTGTGTGGCTTCAGGCTTTGTGTAAATCTGTACAGTCTTTGCCATTGTAAGTCACTGGCCCCCAGGACAAACCCCCCTGCCCTCAGCCAGAAAGAGGGAAAAAATGGGTTGAGACACATACTTCCTCTTTGGGCATTTTTACCACCCGCTCTGGTAGTGGAGCATTTCTTTGGGGGCCACACACAATGCTGAGCCCTTTGATTGCTCATGGAATCAGCATAGTAACCCTGGGGTGGGTACCACCATCGTCTCTACAGGCCCAGGGTGAAGGGATGTGGCCAAGGCCAGGGTAAGGGGGGTGCATCAAGGGGTCCTGGCAGTAGCGCTCTAGTCTCTGGAGGCAGATAGTCCTGCCCTGACAATAGGGTTTGTCCTGGGCCCCGTGACCTGGCCTCCCGGCCCTGCCAGCCCTTGGCCTCCCAGACAGCAGCCCTTGTCCTGTACCACAGGCATCTCCCCTGTGCCTCAGTCTCTGGAGTGTCTTCTGGGACCTCTGGCTAGAGTTAAATCCTGTCTGAGGTGCAGTCAGGCTTTCTCCCCATTTTCTCTTTTCCCCATCTTCCCAAGGTGCCAGGCAATTTCCTTTTTCCCTCTTCCTGGCCTTCCTAGATTTTGTTTTTTCCCTTTTACCAGATTTTGAGCTTGTAATTTGTCCCGTGCCTGTACTGAACCCTTTGTGTGCCTTATCTTAGGAATTTTTTATGGCAGCCGTCTGTAGCCTTTTTGCAGATGAGATTCAAAGAATCAGGATGTTTTGCAGAGGGCTGTGCAGTGAGCTAAGAAATTGGGATTCTCTGGTGGCCTAGCAGGTTAGGGATCTGGCATTGTCACTGCTGTGGCTTGGGTCACTGCTGTGCGGTGGGTTCGATCCCTGGCCCAGGAGATCGAATGTGCATGCGTTGGAGGTGGCCAAAAAAAAGAAAAGAAATTGGAACCCAGGTCAGTCTGACTCTGAACTTAACTGCTCCTTCATCTGTTCGGCCAGTAATTGCCTGTTGAGGGTCTGCTCTGTAAACCCACAAGGACATGCTCCTGGCCTTCCTGGAACATGTGTGGGAGACAGACACGAGGTAAACAGTCTTCTGGGTGAATAGAAGGGTCCGGCCGCGTGAGCGCTCAGAAGGGGGAAGCACGGTCTGCAAGAGCTGGTCTGCTTCTATGACGTTGTCACGCCTGGACCTGCCTTGCCTTTGGGACTGTAATTTCCTTTATTTCCTCACAGCCACAAACTCAGATAAACACATGCATGTTCGCATTCCCCTGCTGGAACCTTGGATGGCCTCTTGGCTGCAATTAAAGGGGGGGGGTGGGGAACACATTTGAGCACCACGTGTGAGATCCAGCTCACGCCAACCCAGTCCTTTTCTTTAGCTCCTGTTGGAAGTGAATCCACAGTTACTGAGCTGAGGAGCCTGGTGACCGGTGGGCGGTAAAGTTGCAGACGAGTGGAAGGCAGGCCAGCTGGGGTTGGGAGCCCGGGTTTTGGGGTCTGGATGTCAGCCCACCTTGGGTTTGAGGCCTTGTCCTGACTCTTTTGGTACCTGGGGCAGGGACGTTATGTTACTTCCTGGAACCTCAGTGTTCTCCTCTTCTCAAGGACAAGAATAAATGCTCCAAGGTCTCGGTGAGGGTTGTGGATGCAGTACCCAGCCAGTGCTTAGCAGAGGGGCCCTTCTGCATTTCTGAGCCCCATTCAGGGCTCTCTAGCTCAAGAAGGGGGTGGGGTGTCCCCCTCATCCCATGCAAGTGCAGGCCTCTGGGCTTTTCCCCGCCGGGCCTCCTCTGAGCTGGTGGTGGGATGTGTGCCCACGGGGCTTCTGCCTGGTTAGTTCCACAAGGGCTGCACCGTTCCTCACCGTCTGCCTTTTATGTTTGTGTTACCCTGGCCTCGAATGCCTTTTTCCCTGACTCCGAGATGTCCTTTGGGTCCCAGCTCTCATATCACCCCCGGGGGTCGGGGGTGGGGGACTTGCCCTCTTACTACTCCACTCTTGCCCATGGCTTTTCCCGGGAGAATACCTATCACCCTCAGTCTCACTTGTTGAGCATCTGTGTCTCTTGCTGGACGGCAGGGACAGGTATCTTTACTCTTAAGTCCCCAGAACCCAGCACAGGCCGTAGAACAAAGCAAGTGCTCAAATATTTGCTGAATGAGTCAGTGTGCGCACTGGGGGGAGTTAGGCCTGGGGTACAGAGGGCGGCGAAGCTTGTGTAGCCGTTTGCCAGGTGGCGGAGAAGAGGCCTAGCAGAGAGACGAGCGTAGAGGTGTGGTGGCACAAACCATGCCCAGGGTCCTTCTAAGCGTTTAGGTGCAGATACTCTGCTCACCGTTTTATATGTGTGACTTTGTCGAGGTCTCGTGACCTTTCCCTGAGGTGTTCTCCATGTCACAGATGAGCAAGGCAAGGCGTACAGAGGAGGTCACTTTCCCGTGGTCAGGCCACAAGGGACGTGAACCCAGGCAGGCTGACTGTTAAAGGCTCACAGACATGCTCTAGGGTGGGTGGCCTCCTTGTGGGTAGAGCGGTCGGTAAAGAGCCCATCTGGCTGACTTGAGGTCATGGGATGGAGTGTGTGTGTGCATGCGTGCACGTGTGCGTGCGCGTGTGTGTGCAGGCCGTGGGAAATTGACAGGAGAGGGTAGCTGTGGTCAGACTGGGGAGGCTTTGAACTCCAAGGTGAAAGAGTTTGGGCCTCTGACGTTAATAGCTATTGGTTCTTGAGCTGTCTGCCACTTTGTTAGATCATGTAACCTTTACAACAACCCTGTGTGGTAGATATTTTTTCTTTTTTTAATTGGTTTCATTATTATTGTTTTTTTTTTGCTTAATGAATTTTATTTCAATTATAGGTGTACAAAAATCATCACAAGTCAGTTTGATAGCATTTGTGTCCCAAACCCTCAGTGCATCCCCCCAGCCCCCAAATTATCTTCTTTGAAAAACCAAAGGTTTTCCAAAGTCTGAGTCATTGTCTGTTCTGCAAAGAATTTCATTTTGTCTTTTTAGTTTCCACATGTAAGCGGTAGCATTGGATGTTGCTGTCTAATTGTCTGACTGGTTTCACTTTGCGTGATAATTTCTAGGTAAATCCATGTTGCTATAAATGTTGTTATTTCGTTCCTTTTAATGGCTGAGTAATACTCCATTGTGTGTATGTACCACATCTTCCCTATCCACTCCTCTGTCGATGGGCATTTAGGTTGTTTACATGACCTGGCTATTGCATAGAGTGCTGCAGTGAACACTGGAGTACATGTGTCTTTTCGAGTCATGATTTCCTCTGGATAGATGCCCAGGAGTGGGATTGCTGGATCTAATGGTAATTCTATTTTTAGTTTTCTGAGGAATCTCCATGCTGTTTTCCACAGTGGTTGCACCAATTTGCATTCCCACCAACAGTGTAATAGGGATCCTTTTTCCCCACACCCTCTCCAGCACTTACTGTTTTTAGACTTTTTGATGATGGCCATTCTGGCCGGTGTAAGGTGGTACCTCATAGTGGTTTTGATTTGCATTTCTCTAATGAAGAGTGATGTTGAACATCTTTTCATGTGTTTATTTGCCATCTGCATGTCTTCTTTGGAGAATTGTCTGCCTAGATCCTCCGCCCATTTTTTGATGGGGTTGTTTGTTTTTTTGGTATTGAGTTGTAGGAGGTGTTTGTAAATTTTAGAGATTAATCCCTTGTCAGTTGATTCATTTGCAAATATTTTCTCCCATCCTGTGGGTTGTCTTTTCATTTCGTTTAGGGTTTCCTTAGCTGTGCAGAAACTTTGAAGTTTAATTAAGTCCCATTTGTTTATTTCTCTTTTTATTGTCCTTACTCTGACACATGGATCTGAGAAGATGTTGCTGTCATTTATGTCAGAGAGTGTTTGGCCTATGTTTTCCTCTAAGAGTTTGATAGTATCAGGTCTTATATCTAGATCTTTAATCCATTTAGAGTTTATTTTTGTGCATGGTGTTAGGAAGTGTTCTAGTTTCATTTTTTTACATGTAGCTATCCAGTTTTCCCAGCACCACTTATTGAAGAGGCTGTCTTTTCTCCAATGTATATTCTTGCCTCCTTTGTCATAGATGAGTTGACTATAGATGTGTGGGTTTAATTCTGGGCTTTCTATCCTGTTCCACTGATCTATATTTCTGTCTTTGTGCTGATACCATACAGTTTTGATGACTGTAGCTTTGTAGTAGAGTCTGAAGTCAGGGAGCCTGATTCCTCCAGCTCCATTTTTCTTTTTTAGGATGTCTTTGGCTATTTGGGTTTTTTGTGTTTCCAAACAAACTTTAAAATATTTTGTTCTAATTCTGTGAAAAATGTCCTTGGTAATTTGATAGGGATTGCATTGAATGTGTAGATTGCCTTGGGTAGTATAGTCATTTTGATAATATTGACTCTTCCAATCCAGGAGCATGGCATGTCTTTCCATCTGTTCATGCCATACTTGATTTCTTTCATCAGTGTCTTATAATTTTCAGAGTACAGGTCTTTTGTCTCTTTAGGTAGGTTTATTCCTAAGTATTTGATTCTTTTTGATGCGATGTTAAATGGGATTGCTTCCCTAATTTCTCTTTCTGCTCTTTCATTGTTAGTATATAGAAATGCAGTTAATTTCTGTGTATTAATTTTGTATCCTGCAACTTTGCCAAATTCATTGATGAGCTCTAACAGTTTTCTGGTAGAGTCTTTAGGATTCTCTAGGTAGAGTGTCATGTCATCTGCAGATAGTGATAGTTTTACTTCTTCCTTTCCATTTTGGATTCCTTTTAATTCTTTTTCTTCTCTGATTGCTGTGGCTAGGACTTCCAAAACTATGTTGAATAGTAGTGGTGAGAGTGGACATCCCTGTCTTGTTCCTGATCTCAGCAGGAATTCTTTCAGCTTTTCGCCATTGAGAATGATGTGAGCTCTGGGTTTGTCATAGATGGCCTTTATTATGTTGAGGTAGGTTCCCCCATGCCCACTTTCTGAAGGGTTTTTATCAGAAATGGGTGTTGGATTTTGTCAAAGGCTTTTTCTGCATCTATGGAGAGGATGGTTTTATTCTTCAGTTTGTTAACGTGGTGTATCACACTGATTGATTTGCGGATATTGAAGAATCCTTGCACCCCTGGGTTAAATCCCACTTGATCATGATGTACAATCCTTTTAATGTGTTGTTGGATTCAGTTGGCTAGTATTTTGTTGAGAATTTTTGCATCTATGTTCATCAGTGAGATTGACCTGTAATTTTCTTTTTTTGTAATATCTTTGTCTGGTTTTGGTATCAGGGTGATGGTTGCTTCATAGGATGAGTTTGGGAGTGTCCCTTCCTCTGCAGTTTTTTGGAATTGTTTCAGAAGGATAGGTGTTAGCTCTTCTCTAAATGTTTGATAGAATTCACCTGTGAAACCATCTGGTCTTGGACTTTTGTTGGAAGTTTTTTAATCACAGTTTCAATTTCAGAACTTGTGATTGGTCTGTTCATATTTTCTATTTCATCTTGGTTTAGCCTTGGGAGATTGTACTTTTCTAAGAATGTGTCCATTTCTTCTAGGTTTTCCATTTTATTGCCATATAGTTGCATATAGTAGTCTCTTATGATCCTTTGTATTTCTGTGATGTCTGTTGTTACGTCTCCTTTTTCATTTCTAATTTTATTGATTTGTGTCCTCTCTCTTTTTCTCTTGATAAGTCTGGCTAAGGGTTTATCAATTTTGTTGATCTTTTCAAAGAACCAGCTTTTAGTTTCATTGATCTTTTCTATGGTTTTCTTTGTTTCTATTTCATTGATTTCTGCTCTGATCTTTATGATTTCTTTTCTTCTACTAACCTTAGGTCTTGTCAGTTCTTCCCTCTCTATCTGCTTTAGATGTAAAGTTAGGTTGTTTATTTGAGCTTTTTCTTGTTTCCTGAGGTAGGCTTGTATTGCTATAAACTTTCCTCTTAGAACTGCTTTTGCTGCATCCCAGAGGTTTTGGAGTGTCGTGTCTTTGTTGTCATTTGCTTCTAGGTATTTTTTAAGTTCCTCTTTGATTTCTTCAGTGATCCGTTGGTTATTTAGTAGCGTGTTGTTTAGTCTCGACGTGTTTGTATTTTTTGCCATTTTTTTCTTGTTGTTGATTTCCAGTCATATAGCATTGTGGTCAGAGAAGATGCTTGAAATGATTTCAGTTTTCTTAAAGTTACTGAGGCTTGATTTGCAGCCCAGGATGTGATCAATCTTAGAGAATGTTCCATGCACACTTGAGAAGAATGTGTATTCTGTTGCTTTTCGATGGAATGTCCTATAAATATCTGTTAAGTCCATCTGGTCTAATGCTTCATTCGGGGTCTGTGTTTCCTTATTGATTTTCTGTCTAGATGACGTGTCCATTGCTGTAAGTGGGGTGTTAAATTTCCCCACTATGATGGTGTTATTGTTTATTTCTCCTTTTAAGGTTGTTAGCAGTTGCCTTATATATTGTGGTGATCCTATGTTGGGTGCATAGATATTTAAAATTTTTTTTTTTTTTTTGTCTTTTTGCCTTTATCTAGGGCCGCACCCGTGGCATATGGAGGTTCCCAGGCTAGGGGTCTAACAGGAGCTGTAGCCGCAGGCCTTCGCCACGGCCACAGCAACGCGGGATCCGAGCCGCGTCTGCGACCTACACCACAGCTCATGGCAACGCCGGATCCTTAACCCACTGAGTAAGGCCAGGGATCGAACCCACAACCTCATGGTTCCTAGTCGGATTCATTAACCACTGAGCCACGACAGGAACTCCAGATACTTAAAATCGTTATATCTTCTTACTGGATTGATCCTTTGATCATTATGTAGTGCCCTTCCTTGTCTCTTAAAATGTTCTTCATTTTAAAGTCTATTTTGTCTGATAGGAGTATTGCTACTCTGGCTTTCTTTTGATTCCCGTTTGCATGGAATATTTTCTTCCATCCTCTCACTTTCAATTTGTATGTGTCTCTAGAAGTGAAGTGGGTCTCTTGAAGGCAGCATATATATGGGTCTTGTTTTTGTATCCATTCAGTTAGTCTCTGTCTTTTGGTTGGAGCATTCAGTCCATTAACATTTAAGGTAATTATTATTATTATTATTATTTTGTCTTTTTGCCTTATGTAGGGCTGCACCCGCGGTATATGGAGGTTCCCAGGCTAGGGGTCTAACAGGAGCTGTAGCCGCCGGCCTTCGCCACAGCCACAGACACGCGGGATCCGAGCCGCGTCTGCAACCTACACCACAGCTCACGGCAACGCCGGATCCTTAACCCACTGAGCAAGGCCAGGGATCGAACCTGCAACCTCATGGTTCTTAGTTGGATTCGTTAGCCACTGAGCCACGAAGGGAACTCCAAGGTAATTATTGATGTGTATGTTCTTATTGCCATTGTATTAACTGTTTGGGGTTTTTGTTGCTCTCTTTTTCTTCCCTTATACTCTTGTTTCCTCTCACAAGATGACTATCTTTAATGTTGTATTTGAGGAGTTCCCTTCGTGGCTCAGTGGTTAACGAATCCGACTAAGAACCATGAGGTTGCGGGTTCGATCCCTGGCCTTGCTCAGTGGGTTAAGGGTCTGGCGTTGCCATGAGCTGTGGTGTAGGTTGCAGACGCAGCTCAAATCCCGCGTTGCTGTGGCTGTGGCGAAGGCTGGCGGCTACAGCTCTGATTAGACCCCTAGCCTGGGAACTTTCATATGCCGCGAGTGCAGCTCTACATAAAGGCAAAAAGACAAAAAAAAAAAATGTTGTATTTGAGTTGATTTTTCTTATTTGTTTGTGTATCAATTGTAGATTTTTGGTTTGCGGTTATCCTGAAGTTTTGATATAGGAGTCTATATATAACTGAGATTGTTTTAAGTTGTTGGTTTCTTTTTTCTTTTTTTGCCTTATCTAGGGCTGCACCCATAGCATGTGGAGGTTCCCAGGCTAGGGGTCTAACAGGAGCTGTAGCTGCTGGCCTTCGCCACAGCCAGAGCAACGCGGGATCCAAGCTGCGTCTGCAACCTACACCACAGCTCATGGCAACGCCAGATCCTTAACCCACTGAGTATGGCCAGGGATTGAACCCACAACCTAGTCTGATTCGTTAAGCACTGAGCCATTACGGGAACTCCTTACGTTGTTGGTTTCTTAATCGCACGTATGTCTCTTGTGACCTGCTTTTGTGCTCTCTTCTCATGATTTCTGATTTTGGTAGCATAATTGTGCATGGATTATTTAGTATCTTTATTGTATGTATGTCTTTACTGGTGAGCCTTGTCATTTGTGGTGTTTTTGTTTCTGGTTGTGGCCTTTTCTTTTCTGCCTAGACAAGTTACTTTAGGATTTGTTGTAAAGCTGGTTTAGTGTTGCAGAAATCTCTTTAACTTTTGGTTATCTGTAAAGGTTTTGCTCTCTCCTTCAAATCTGAATGAGAGCCTTGCTGGGTAAAGTAATCTTGGTTGGAAGTTTTTTTCCTTTCATTACATTAAGTATATCATGCCACTCCCTTCTGGCCTGCAGAGTTGCAGCTGAAAAATCTGCTGATAACCTTATCAGGGTTCCCTTGTATGTCATTTGTTTCTTTTCCCTAGCTGCTTTCAATATTTTCTCTTTGTCTTTAATTTTGGTCATTTTGATTAATATGTGTCTCGGGGTGTTCCTCTCGGGTTTATTTTGTATGGTACTCGTTGCGCTTCCTGAATTTGAGTGAGTGGTTCCTTTCCCATGTTAGGGAAGTCTTCGGCTATAATCTTTTCAAATATTTTTTCTGTCCCCTTCTCTCTCTCTTCTCCCTCTGTCACCCCTATAATACAGAAGTTGGTGCATTTAACATTATCCCAGAGTTCTCTGAGACTCTGCTCATTTCCTTTCAATCTTTTATCTCTTTTCTCTTCCGCATTAGTGATTTCCACCAATCTGTCCTCCACCTCACTGATTCGTTCTTCTGCCTTCTGTATTCTACTGTTGGCTGCTTCTAAAGAATTTTTTTATTTCAGTTATTGTATTTTGCGTCTCTTCTTGTTTAATTTTTACATGTTGTATTTCTTTGCTCAGTGTTTCCTGTAAATTATCAGTCTTTGTCTCCAGTTTATTTCCAATGCCTTGCATCATCTTCAGCATCAACAGTCTAAAGTCTCTTTCTGGGTGACTGATAATCTCATCACTGAGCTGTTTTTCTGGGCTTTTCTCTTTCTCCTTTATCTGAGTTATAGTTTTCTGTCTTTTCATTTTTATAGGTTTTTGATGTAGTGACCTTTTTGTAGACAATAGAGTTGTAGCCTCTCTTAGTTCTGGCGTTTGCCTCCCCTGTGGCTAATGTTGGTATGGAGGGGGCTTGCTGTAGGCTTCCCAATGGGAGTGACTGATGCCTGCCCACTGGTAGGTGGGGTTGATTCCTATCCCTCTGATGGGTGGGGCTTCGTCTCTGGATGAGATTAGGGGCTGGCTGTGTGCCTGAGGGGTCTTTAGGCAGCCTGTTTACTGATGGGTGGAGCTGTGATCCCACCTGGATTATTGTTTGGCCTGGGGCTTCTCAGCACTGACGGGATTGACCAGATTTTCCCAGAAATGGCCACCTCCAGAGAAATGCAGGCTGATGAATTTTCCTGAGAGCCCTTCCAATGCCCTTCCCCCACCACAAGCCACAGTCACCCGTTTTCCCAGGAGATCCTCCAAGAATTGCAGTCAGGTTCCACCCGGATTCCAATGGAGACTGCTTTGCCCTGGGACCCAGTGCACATGAAAGTCTGTGTGTGCCTTTCAAGAATGGGGTCTCTGTTTCCTCCAGTCCTGTGGAGCTCCTGCACACAAGCCCCGCTAGCCTTCAATGCCAGGGGCTCCAGGGGCTCCTTCTCCCTGTGCCAGATCTCCAGGCCTGGAGATTTGAGGTGGGGCTCAGAACTCTCAGTCCTGTAGCTGTGTCTCTGTGATGCAGTTACTTTCCAGTCTGTGGGGCTTCCCACCCAGGAGGTATGGGGTTGCTTCTATCGCTTAATCGCCCCTCCTACCTCTTGATGTGGTCTCCTCTTTGTCTTCTGGAGTAGAATATCTTTTTTTGAAGTTTAGAGTCCATTTGGTTGAAGGTTGCTCGGCATTTTGTTGTTTTTTGGGAGAGAGGTTGAGCTCCAGTCCTTCTAATCTGCCATCTTAATCCAATCTCTAATGGGTTTTATTTTATTGGTTTTCTAGCTTTGTAATTGACATGTAATGTTGTGTCAGTTTAAGGGGTACGATGGGCTACCCATCTCTCAGGACCTCTTTTTTTTTTTTTTTTTGTCTTTTTGTCTTTTTAGGGCCGCAACTGTGGCATATGGAAGTTCTCAGGCTAGGCGTCTGATCGGAGCTGTAGCTGCCAGCCTACGCCACAGCCACAGCAATGCCAGATCTGAGCCGCGTCTGTGACCTACACCACAGCTCACTGCAACGCCGGGTCCTTAACCCCCTGAGCAATGCCAGGGATCAAACCTGCAACCTCATGGTTCCTAGTTGGATTCGTTTCCGCTGTACCACGTTGGGAACTCCGATACTATTATTTTTATCCCAGTTTTATAGCTGAGGAGCTGAAACACAAAGCAGTGGTAGGAACTTGCCCGAGGTCACACATTGGGAAGTTGGTGGAGGCCGTAACATCAGGATCCAGCATCCACACTGGCCGTGGTGCCTGCTGCTCCTGACATGGTGTTCCCCCCACTTCTTCCGCCAGCAGCCCCAGGGGCAACAGCAGCAAAAGCACTTCTCGTCCCTGGATGACAAGCCCCAGTTCCCAGGGGCCTCAGCAGAGTTTATAGACAAGCTAGAATTCATCCAGCCCAATGTCGTCTCTGGGATTCCCATCTATCGCGTCATGGACCGGCAGGGCCAGATCATCAACCCCAGCGAGGATCCGCACGTGAGAGGCTGCCTCCCCCCGACCCCGAGCCTGCCATGCCCAGGCCCCTTGCCCATCTCCTCTCTGGTCCCAGCCAGCCCCCGTCTGTCTGCCTCCACCTGCAGCTGCCCCAGGAGAAGGTGCTCAAGTTCTACAAGAGCATGACGCTGCTCAACACCATGGACCGCATCCTCTACGAGTCCCAGAGGCAGGTGAGTGGGGACTGGCTGGGGAGGGGGCTTGGGATCATCTGAGGTCCCCCTGCTTGTTTGGGCAGAAGACAGCTCCCAAGGAGGAAGGAGTGGAATGGAGATCCCTGCCTTGAGGCCCGTAGAGCTCCTAGGGTTCTCTTGGGGCTCTGGAGGAAGAGGGTGGGAAGGTCCTCCCAAGGGCAGAAGGATGGACTGGATCACGGAAAACCTACTCTACACTGGGCTGGGGGCTTAGCTGTGCTGGGAAGAGACTTGACTACTCTTGCCTCTAGGGTGCTCACAGTCCTGAGAAACGGGTGACCCTCAGTGCTTCCTGGAGTGCTCGTGTCCAGTGTGCTGTGATGTTATGCTTGGCAGTGTCAGCATAGTGGCTAGAGACACAGTGAAAACAGTGTCCGCGAAGAGGAATTTGTTGACTCAAATAATTGTAGGCGTAGAGGTATCTGTTTCAGGTACAGCTGGATCCAGGGGCCTCAACAGACCTGTTTCCCTGTCTGAATGTCTTTTCTACTCTTCTTTGCCTTGGCTTCCTTCATTGTTAAGCCAGGGGTAGTCATGCGAAGCTCCAGGCTCGTGGAGAGGTAGTTCAGGGTATGACCTCTGGAGCAGGCTGTGCAGTGGGAGT
This sequence comes from Catagonus wagneri, assembly GCA_004024745.2. Taxonomy (NCBI): domain Eukaryota; kingdom Metazoa; phylum Chordata; class Mammalia; order Artiodactyla; family Tayassuidae; genus Catagonus; species Catagonus wagneri. The sequence continues at coordinate 852,614 of PVHT020000029.1, forward strand.
CCTCATTCTGTTACTCTAGCTTTGTGGCCCTGGGAACATTGCTTAATCTCTCAGTGTTTCAGTTTTCTTGGCCATAGCCACTTCATGGGGTTGCTGTGAGGATTGATGGTGGCATATATGTAATGGCCTTAGGAACAGTGAAACTGGCATTTAGCCATCACACAGTAAATATTAACTTTTTATAATGGGGACCAGCCTTGTAATTATCATCCTTTCTACTTAGCAGTGGAAAGAGAATGTCTGTTGCCTAATGTTCCAACAACAGGCCCAGGACTGATGCTCATTGGCCGGGCTTTGGTCATAGACCCCTCCTTGAACCTACTCACATGACTGACCTGCTAGGCCAGGGCCACGTGCCCATCCTCAGGAACCAAGGGAATAGAGGCACGGAGTCTATCCCTCCCAGGCCTTGGAGATGGAGAGCATGGGCACGGGGGCTCCTGTTAGAAAAGTGGGAAGAATGCTGGGTAGGCTGGCCCTTAGCTTCCACCACACCCAGGAGTGGGGCTGGGCTTGGGAATCTGCAATTGTATCAAGCCCCTGACGTGGGCTGACGCATGAAGACTGTGGAGGACAATTCTGAACAGATGTGGCAGGCAGCCTGCTCCCTGGTTGTTTTGTGCATAGGAGCACCATATGTGGGTGCTCCACCTTGTCTCCCATTCCCTGTGGCCTCTGCCATCTAGCCCCCCTTTGCACAGCCTCAGCGCCAGGCAGCTCCTCCCACCCTCTCTCACAGGCCTGGGCGCCTCCTCTTCCCCCTGGCTGGGCTTCACAGATGGCTGGTAGAACCTGATGGACGTTGGCCCAGTCACAACTGTGACTTTTAGGCAGGTGATTTTTCTTGTCTGCTTCAGTTTCTTCAGTGTTTTAAAAAATAGAAATAACAAGAGAACCCACCCGCTAGGGTGAGGGTGGGAATTCTGTGAGACCCAGCCCTTAAAGGCCCTTGTCCCTGGCTGACACAAGAAGCCCTCAGTAAGATCATCTCAGCTAACAGGTTTCAGCCTTTATTAGCCAGGATTAGGTTTATCTGTAAGGTAACAGCCCTTCCCCACCCCCCCTGCCTAGTCCTAACAAAAACAAAAGCAGTGGTTTAAATGGATTAATAGTTTTTTTTCTCTTGCACAAAAGAAATGTGAAAACAGGTGGTCTGGGGCTGGTACTGTGGCGCCACGATGTCCTCGGATCCCCAGCGCTGGCTTCTAGCCCCCAGGGCCCCTCATGAACCCAGTGACTACTTGAGCTCCTTCCATCACGTCTTATTTCAGGCAGGAAGTAGAAGGAAGGTGGAAGGTCAGACATGGCACCACCCAGCTATCTCCCCACGCCCACCTTTATAGAACTTTCCAGGTAGTCCCATTATATATTTCAGTGGACACTCCCAGCTACAATGGAGGCTGGGAAAGTAGTCTTTCAGTCTGGGCAGTGGACTGAGACTTGTTAGCAGAGAACAACAGTGGTGGGATGCTGGGTAGGCAACAGGTGACCTCTGATGCGGGCCCAGGGCCTGTTTCTTCAGGGGGGCCCCTCTCAAGCTTCTCCCCACGCCAGCCTTGACAGCCCTGCCAGGCTCTCAGCACCCAGCATCCGCCCACTCACTTGGCACTGCGAGGTCAATTAACTTTTAATTGGCTCCCTACTTGAAAGGAGTTGTCAGTTCATCTGGCTCCCCACTGACAGAAGGCCAGGCCTGTGCGACACGTGAGGCCTGGGCACAGGCGTCCTGCTGGAGTTGACCCAGCTCTCTCCTTTCACTGCACACACAGTCCCGCTTACCTCCGTCCCTGGGCCAGGGCTTCCGGATCTCCAGCCAGATTTTGCCTCTTAGCCCCAGATCTGCTTGGCTTGTTGCCCTAGGTGTCCCACCCCAAACTCAGCCTGCCCAGACTTGACCTCAGCACCCTCCTCCCTGACCTGCTCCTCTTCTTCCCTTGGGTCACATCTCAGTGAAAGGTGCTACTATCCACCATTTGCCCAAGCTGGGGACCTAGTGTGTACCCCGTCCCCTCCCTCCCCCTCGTCATCACTTTCCCTCCTTGTTCACTCTGTCTCTAGGTATTTGGTTAGAAATCTGTTCTGCCGCTCAGCACTACCATCAGAAACCCAGACTCGCTATCTTTCTGCTTCATCGTGGGCGACTTGGCTTTCATCCTGTGCTTGTTGCCTCATGTTCGCCAGATGGCTGCTGCAGGTCCAGGCTTCTCGGCTGTGTGCACAGCAGGCACAAGGGCTGGGGGCGGAGGGGTGGTAGCAGCAGCCACGGTGCTCTTTTTTATCAAGAAAGTAAAAGTAGACTTCCCCGTAGTTCTCTGGCCTGAACCGCGTCCCGTGGCTGCCTCTGGCTGTCAGGGAGGCTGGCAGCCTGCTTTTCCAGGCTCTGGAATTGGGGGCTCAGGAGAAGGGAGTTGCCCTGGGCACCGGTGTAGCCAGTGGCAGGAGCTGCCGGTCACTGCACCGCTGACTCTCTTTCTCAAGACTGAGCCATCCTCTCCCTGCCTCCTCTATCGGTTCCTCAGAAGGCAGCCTGAGAGACATTTCTAAAACCTTTTCCCCCTGAGAACTGTCTCTTGGGAGTGACTGCTGTCCTCAGGGTAAAGTCTGGCTCTATCACAGCCCCCTTTATGTCCCAGCCCTTCTGGCTTCACGGCCTTTCTTATTCCCTCTGCCCAGAAACCTCCACCCTCACCACCTTTGCTCGGCCTGGCCTTGCTTCCGGTTGCCTGTCTGTGGTGGGGCAGGTACTTCCGTCGCAGAGCCCCATCACCTTGGCTGTGGCCAGCCTGGCAGTTCCTCCACGAAAGTGGGAGTGCCAGTGTGGCTTGGCACAGAGCCAGCCTTCGGGAAGCATCTGCTGATTCCCAGAGTCATCAGAAGTTGGTCGGTGTCTGGATGTTTCTCTGTTGTTACCCAGCCTAACTGAACCCTGGCCTCTGGGCCCTCTCCACCCGCAGGGCCGGATATCCTTCTACATGACCAACTATGGCGAGGAGGGCACGCATGTGGGCAGTGCAGCAGCCCTGGACAGCACCGACCTGGTGTTCGCCCAGTATCGGGAGGCAGGTACGTCTGTCCGTAGCCTGGCACTGCGGTCCCCGGACCCTCCTTGCCCTGCAGGCGGGAGCCCTGGCAAAAAGGGTCTGGCCTGGGGGCCGTCACAGGCTGGGTCTGCCCCTCAGCACCGCCCGCCATGTCCCCACGGCCTCCTCCCGCCGCAGGTGTGCTCATGTACCGGGACTACCCCCTGGAACTGTTCATGGCCCAGTGCTACAGCAACGTGAGCGACCTGGGCAAGGGCCGCCAGATGCCCGTCCACTATGGCTGCAGGGAGCGCCACTTCGTCACCATCTCCTCTCCTCTGGCCACGCAGATCCCTCAGGGTGAGGACCTGGCCTGGCTGGCAGACACAGACCAACAGCGTTGCCCTGCAGGGGCCCTGGCCCTCCTCCGCTCCTTCCAGAGGCTTCCTAGTGGGCACTACGGTCTAAGCGCTGGTCTGGACTCGACTAACGAGGTCCCCCCTTGGCTGGGACGCTGGCAGGAGGGCTCTGCGGGTGTTCCCACCCTGTTGGGCAAGCTCGAGCGGGGGCGGTCACGCTCTCAGTCTCCCATATTTGTGCTCGTCCGGTCTGTCCGTTCACAGGCACAGCCAGCTGCGCGGGACTGAGCACGTGCCAGGTCCCTCGCTGAAGGTCACCTGGCAGATCGTGAGAAGAGTAGGGACTCCGGTTGTGGTCTGTGGGCTCCAGAGCCTGGGTTTTCAATCCCGGGCCTGCTGTGCTTCTGTCCTCAGAGTCCAAGCCCCTTAAAGTGCATTCCAGAAACCTGCTTTGCCTAGTGCAGCCGGTGTGGCGTCTATTAAAGGCCACTACTTGTGAAGCAGGCCCGCGCAGCAGGTCTGGGCCAAGCTCCCAGGCCGGCGGCTGCACAGTGCAGAAACCGTGGACCTGGAGCTGCTTCCCTGCCCTCTGGAGCCTGCGCTTGGTCAGGGTCACTCTGCTCCAGGGCAGATGCGCGAGCTGACGTGTGCGGGGCCTAGCAGAGGGCCTGGCGTGTTGGAGGCCCCTGTGCACTGCTGCCCCTGCATGTGCTGTTTGGGAACAAGGGGTGGTTTGTGCCTGAGGTGGGAGGTGGGCAGGGCAGCTTCCTGGGAGGAGATGGCATTTTTGCCGATTTCCCTTTTGTAGGGTTTTCATAAGGCGGGGCTTGGCCCTCACCTTCCATTTCAGTGACCACAGATATACAGAGTCCATGCTGTGTGCTGGGCGCCGTTGTAGGCGCAGTGAACAGAGGCGAGCAGAGACCTCAGCTCTCTCAGTGCCAGCCCTGGTGGGGAGATGGCCAGTAAACAGGATGGAGTTGTACATGGAGGACGTCAAGGGTAGTGAGGCCTCCAGGGGAAAAGAAAGCCGAGAGGGAGTGGCGTGTAATAGGGGAAGGTGGGGACAGGTGTCACCAGGTGACGGTATAGATCAGAGGGATGAGGGACCTGAGGCAGGTGCCTGCTGGATGTGCTTGAGATGCAGGGAGGGGCTGAGGGAGGAGAGGAGTCAGCGAGGTGGGGAGGGGTGTGGACAGGTGGGGTCTTGTGACTTTTGAAGACACTCTGACCCCGAGTGGACAGAGCTGGAGGTCAGGGAGGAGTCCTGCACAATGACTCTAACGGTCCTGTGGCTGCTGCCCTGAGGGTAACAGCTTGGGTGGGAGGAGCAGGGACTGGTGAAGGGGCTGCCCAGCAGGCCGGCCAGAGTGGCAGCGGGGAGAGCCGAGGGAGGTGGGGAGAGGTGCCAGATTCTGGCTCCACTTTGAAAGTGGAGCAGGTGTGGGAGTTAGGAGATAAAGATGCTGACATTTTGGGCCTGAACAGTTGGGAGGATGGAGCCACCATCAGCTGAGGAGAGAAGGCTGAGCGTGGGGCAGCTTCTGGAGGTGCCATCAGGCGTCTCCTTTCCCCTCAGAGCTTGGTGACAACCAGCCTGAGCCCCGGGCCCTGGGTGTGGGGGCTGGGTTGCTGGGTGTGAGCGCGGACGAGATGTGTCTCTGCTCCCGCAGCGGTGGGGGCAGCCTATGCGGCCAAGCGGGACAACGCCAACAGAGTTGTCATCTGTTACTTCGGAGAGGGGGCGGCCAGTGAGGGGGACGCCCATGCCGGCTTCAACTTTGCCGCCACCCTCGAGTGCCCCATCATCTTCTTTTGCCGGAACAACGGTTATGCCGTCTCCACGCCAACCTCCGATCAGTACCGCGGGGACGGCATAGGTATGGGCCCTGCCCACCTCTCCCCACCCCGCCTACATCCTCCCCGTTCCCCCCACTCCCTGCTTTTTGTCTCAGCTGGGCCCTGGGGCCTGACCCCTGACCTGCCTCTTTGTCCCCACAGCGGCTCGAGGCCCTGGGTACGGCATCCTGTCCATCCGCGTGGATGGCAATGATGTGTTTGCCGTGTACAATGCCACCAAGGAGGCCAGGCGGCGGGCTGTGGCAGAGAACCAGCCCTTCCTCATTGAGGCCATGACCTACAGGTGCCTGCCGCCCCCATCGCCCCCCAGTCTTGACAGCTGCTGTCTTCAGCATCTCCCCCACGGTGATCGCTGTCCCCACAGCACAGCCCCATTGCCCTGTGCTCTGTAGCCTCTTCCTAGCCTTGGTTCCACTTCCACGCTTTCTCTAGTCCACCCCTTCCCTCATCCACCCCTTCCCTCCTGACCTTCACCCGAGGGCCCCAGTCTCACCCTGGGCACCTGCCCCATAGGATCGGGCACCACAGCACCAGTGACGACAGTTCAGCGTACCGCTCAGTGGATGAGGTCAGTTACTGGGACAAGCAGGACCACCCCATCTCCCGGCTGAGGCACTACCTGCAGAGTCGGGGCTGGTGGGATGATGAGCAGGAGAAGGCCTGGAGGAAGCAGTCCCGCAAGAAGGTGAGGGAGGCCACGCTCCACTGGCAGCCACCCCAGGGGCTGTGTTCTGGGAGGGTGGAGAGGCCAGGGCCAACGTCACGATGCCTGGGCACATGCACCTCAGCCGTGTCCCAGCCGAAGTGTGCCCTCAGCCCCTCGTTTCTGAAGAGGAACACTGGGGTACCCGCTTCAGAAGCCTGTCTGTGGATTAGATGGCTTAAGAGTGTCCACCCAGGAATTCCCGTTGTGATGCGGTGGTTAACAAATCCGACTGGGGACCGTGAGGTTGGGGGTTCGATCCCTGGCCTCACTCAATGAATTAAGGATCTGGCGATGCCGTGAGCTGTGGTGTAGGTCGCAGATGCAGCTCAGACCTGGCATTGCTGTGGCTGTGGTGTAGACCAGTGGCTACAGCACCAATTCGACCCCTAGCCTAGGAACCTCCATATGCTGCAGGTGTGGCCCTGAAAAGCGAAAAAAAAAAAAAAAAAGGAAAAAGTGTCCCCCCAGAGTCTGTGCACCTGGGCCCTGGTCATCGGGTGTCAGAGGCGGTGCGGCCCAGGGGGCACGTCCTTTCTCTTTGTGCCTCAGTGTCCTTACCTCTGAGCTGCCTGCTTCTTAGGGCTTCAGAGAGGCTGAAACTGTTCCCCATTCTTAGTACAGCCCCTAGGCCTGCTAAGGTTGGAGATGCCGGATTTGGGATGTTAGTTGTCACTACTGTTCTGGTGATTTATCTCCGTCGTCCAGATGCAAGCGCAAGGCTCAGGGGGCTGATCCCTCTCCGAGGTCCCACAGGTGGTAGGTAGGGTCCTGTGTGGGAGGCCGGCTGCCTGTCCGCTGCCCTTTGTCCCGCAGGTGATGGAGGCCTTTGAGCAGGCTGAGCGGAAGCTGAAGCCCAATCCCAATCTGCTCTTCTCGGATGTGTATCAGGAGATGCCTGCGCAGCTCCGCAAGCAGCAGGAGTCTCTGGCCCGTCATCTCCAGACTTATGGTGAACACTACCCCCTGGACCACTTCGAGAAGTGAGGCCATGCGCCCCACCCCTGCCCACCTCGGCGGCCCCAAGAGACAGCCCCACCCCAAAGGGCGGAGCGGCTGGCAGGATGTTGCCCCCTGCCCTAAGCAACCCCCTCCAAAGTGCTCAGGGGCCAGGGCAGTCCTGCTCGCCATCCCTGCTCCTCTAGACTGTGACAGTAGTGGGGCTTCCGTCAGCCCTCTTTGCCTTTTGTTGCAGGGCCTTGGCAAGGGCACCTCCTGGACTGGAAGCCCTCTGGGCTGGGGGTGGACGTGGCAGGTCAGCCTGTGGAGCTTAGGGTGAGAGGTGGTCAGAGAGTGAATAAACTCTCTGCACTTGGCTCCACGCCACCTCTGATCTGTTTGCTGGATTTTGGGATGTGGAGGACAGTCCAGCCTGACTGGTCTGGGATCACCCCTGCTTTTCCACTTGAGATAAATAAGGCCCAGGCTGTTGAGCCATTACTTCCCCTGGAAACTTTGGTAAGCCACAGGGTCAGCTTCAGCAGCCAGCATGGGGTGGGGGGCTCCAGAGAAGGTCTCCATCTCCTAGAGAATGAGGCAGGGCCAGTGTCCAGCATGGTGACCAGAAGGCCATGGGAGTTGGCCTTGCCCGGTAAGGGTGGGGAGAGTGGTGTGAAGGGCAGGTTGCAGCTGAGCTTTGCTCTGTAAATGGCCCCAGGGCCCCACAGACACAGAGATGACTCCAGGCCTTAGAGTGAAGAGTATGAATTTTTCAAAAACAGTTTTGTCACCTCTTGGGAGTCCCAGGAGGGGCTCAGGCAGCCTCCATTCTGAGACCTCCTTCCTCACACTGAGGCATAGGAAGAGAGGCTGACCAAGGGGCTGGCAGGTGCCAAGGCTCAAGCCAGGTCCGGTCTCCCCCACCCCCACCCCCAGCCAAGGCTCAGCACTGGAGCTGAGGGTTCTGAAGCTGTTTCCAGAGGTGGATGCTGTCCTGGGGGCTCAGGGGCCGCACCAGCAGCAGGTCTCGGAAAGCACAGGGGTCAGCAGTGCGGTCTGCTGGCCAGGCGGTGAGGAAGCCTTTGTGGGTCCTGGGTGCCAGGCCCAAGGCTTGGAAGCACAGCCCAGTGTAGACGTCATCGAAGGGGAAGGGGGCCACGCGGGCTGCTGCCTGCAGCAGCCAGGGTGCCAGGTGCCCCGCGATGACATAGCCGCCCCCACTCGCGTAGGCCGGATAGCCGCCTTCGAAGAAGGACCCTGGCACGTAGAAGGGTCCTCCGGGCCTCCGGAGGGGCTTGGCCTGGGTGAAGACCTCTCCCAGGTAGAGGCCTCGGGTCCTCTCGGGTGGCAGGGCCCGCAGATGGTCCAGCAGGGCGGGGGTGTGCACGAAGGCGTCATCCTGGGCTTGCAGGACGAAGCTCACGCCGGGGCAGTGGCGGCCCAGCCAGGCCAGCAGCAGCAGGTCCTTGAGCGTCTGGTTGAAGGGGACATCGAGGAAGTCCCAGAGCAGCAGGTCGCTGTAGCGGCGGCTCTCCCAGGCCACCAGGGAGCTTAGGTCGGGCCCTGCCTTACCCTCTGGGGACCCCAGCAGGAAGAGCAGCCGGACCCCAGGAGCCGGACCCCCCCACGTTTCCCTCACGGCCTGTCGTTCTGCAAAGTGCCCTGGCTCCGACTTGATGGCCAAGAGCAGGTAGGGGACGTCAGGTTCCTCACAGCCGGTGACTTGGCCGCCGCCGCCTCTGGGTAGCCATTGCGGAAAGCTCCGGCAGGCCGCCGACAGCAGGAAGCGGCGGAGGTCCTCAGGGTAGGAGGTGAAGTCGGGGATCTCTGCCGCGGCGGAAGCCCCCCATGCATGGCAGTCCCCCACCTCCATGCTGTCCCCACTGGGCAAGGTTCCCAGCCGCCACTGCTGCCGGTTCCAGTAAGCCGAAGGCAGTGGGCCCGTCTGGCCCAGACGGGCTGAAAGGTTAGCTGGCAGGGTGGGCTCGGAGCTGGCTGGTGTGGAGCCTGGCGCGGTGCCGCGGGGTCCGGGGTAGGCCTTGCCCAGCTGAGGCTCGGATGTCCACTCGATGTACACCTTGAGGCCCAAGAGCGTGAGGAGTGCTGACAGGCAGAGAAGGCACTTGGGGCAGCGCATGACCCGGCCCAGGGAAGGGGTGGCTGTGGGAGCTGCAGATGAGCCACAGAGGCCTTTGGGGCACGGGTAGGGGCCTCCTGGTCCCTGCCAGCCCCAGCAAGGCTTCTCTCTGGCCCAGCCCCTAAACCAGCCCTCTACGAAGGACCCTTCCCCTCCTGGGCCTCCACATCCCACTTCACTCCCTACACCTTCACTTCCCGCTCTCAGCCCAGCTCCTTCCACCTGCCTGGAAGCCTGAAGGCTGCCTATTCTCCAGCCCCACCCAGAGCCCAGGGACTCCTTCCTCACCAGGAGCCAGGATGGTTGGGGTCACCTCCTTCCACCTTCGTAGAAACTGCCTTCCTTCCCCGACAGCCCCCACTCCAGGCACCTTCGTCTTTACCTCCTGTCCAGTCCAGCTCCAGCGCCCTGGCCTTGGGTCAGCCCTCCTGACGCCTCCCGCGGCCCTTGTCCTGTGGTGCCGGTGGTGCCGGTGCCGATGTCGTCGTTCTCCAGCCCAGCCCAGCCCAGCCCAGCGGTCCGCGGGCAGGTGGGGAGGGGAGCTGGAGGCTGGGAGGGCCCCAGGGGCCGGGAGGGGCCGGGGCGGGGCTGAGGGCTGGGGGAGGGGGAAGCGGGACAGGAGGCAGACCTGAGAGATGGGCCCCTGGCGAGTTGGGGCTGGTTTTCTGATGAGACTGCGGGAAAGGTGCCGGGGTGGCTGCAAAGACAGCGGGGAGCAGGCAGGCTGGCTGAGGAGGGGAGAACCGGGGGCCTGGGAGAGAGTCGGAGGGAGGGTGAGGCCGAGGGCTGTCGGAGCCAGGATTGGCAAGTGTCAGGATGGCCCAGGGACAGGCAGAATCCCAAAGTGGCAAAGCCGAGGCCCGGGGCTGGTGCCTGGCCAGGGTCAGAGGCAGTGAATGTGCTGGGTGGCCCTGCTGGGAGTGTGTGTGTGTGGGGTGGAGACAGGGGCTGGTGAGGAGGAGGAGAAACAGGCAGAGACAGATATTGCAGAGAAGAAACAGGACAGGAGACTCGGAGAGGCCAAGAGCTGCAACAAGAGGACAGGGCTCAGGAAGGTGGAGCTTGAGATGAGGGAAGCCCGTGGAGGAGGGCAGAGGGATGTAGAGAGACCGGTGGGGGTGTGGGGTTGGGGGCAGACAGGAGGGAGTCTGCCAACAGAGCCAGAGCCAGGGAGAAGGAGCCAGAGCCAGGGAGAGGCCGAGAAGGGAGCCAGGGAGGAGCAGGAGGGAGAAGGGGGTGAAGGGGAAGCCAAGCCAGAGGGCAGTGAGGGTGTGGGTGGGGCACCGGGACCCCTGCACCTCCTCCACCCTCCAACCACTTGGGTGCCTGGGCTGCCTGCCCAGTACAGGGCGGCGGCAGTGGGAATCCGTCCCTACTCCCGGCCCTCACTCCAGCCCGGGGCTGGCTCCGCCCTGGGGCCCTGGCCCTGCCTACAGCTGCACCGTGACTCTGAGAACACGCACAGCCGGGCCCCTGGGACCAAGAGGGTGTTTGTCCTTGTTTACATCCCTGCCCTCCAGGGGCCTCTGCTGTTGGGGCCGCTTGGGCCATCTAGGGAGGCAGGCAGGCAGGCAGGCAGGCGGGGCCTCCTCATCCCAGACCTCCTGGAGCCTGGGGCTGGACGGAGGGCCCCCCCAGGGAGCATGGCCTGATATCCCCTTCACCCCAGCAGGCTTGGGAGCTGTCCAGATCACCTCGGGAACCGTCTGTCAGCAGCAGCAGTTGATTATCTGTCCAGTGTTCTTCCCAGCAAGTGCAAATACTGGGACAGCTGGAGGGAGTGAGCACAGAGGACAGGAGAATACTAGTGAAATAAAAGCTAGAGCGGGCAGGGCCCTGAGCACCCTTGGAAGGTGGGAGGGGTCCAGGTCCCCTGACTCTCAGCTCCCTAGCTTCTCCCAGGGCGTGGAGGTTCTTCAGCCGGGGGGTGGAAAGTCTCAGAGCAGTTTTGGTTGCTGTGGGCTTCGGTCTGCAGACACTCCAGTCAGGAGAGAGACACCACCCAGCCGCTGGAACAGGTTAAGTAGAGTGTTGAGAGGGACTGAAGAGGTGCCTTCTTGTGGAACACGGTCGGGCTGGGTGTGCAGGTCAAATGCGGTGGACCCCATCCAGCATACCTGCCTCTTCAGGCCTTTGGATCCCGTCTCCAGATTATGCCGAAGCAGTTCTGGCTTCTCGCCTTAGTAACCATAGGTCACTGTTGAGTCCAAGTTCCAGTCAGCCAACCAAGAAAGCGGTCAGGACCACCCCAAGCTGCACAACCTAACTCATTACGCCAGAATCTCCGGGAAGTACCGTCCTGTCCCTGAATGTGGCCTGATCCAGTGTGAGATCCACCCTCCCTGGCCTATTACCTGAGAACCCACTCCTGCACGGGTTCTCCAGGGTTGACTTCATCTGTTTGCAAGTCTTGCCCTTAGTGTAAAAGCCGAGGAGTTCCCATTGTGGCTCAGTGGTTAATGAATCCCACTAGCAACCATGAGGTTGTGGGTTCGTTCCCTGGCCCTGCTCAGTGGGTTAAGGATCTGGCATTGCTGTGAGCTGTGGTGTAGGTTGCAGATGCAGCTCGGATCCCACGTTGCTGTGGCTGTGGCGAAGGCCGGCAGCTACAGCTCCTGTTAGACCCCTAGCCTGGGAACCTCCATATGCCGTGGGTGCGGCCCTAAATAAGGCAAAAAGACAAAAAAAAAATTAAAAAATAAAAGCTGTTCTCTCCTGGTCTTTGTGAACTGCTGTCTCCTGGAGCATGCTTGACTTGACTCTGCACTTGTGGTTCTGTGACAGCAGGGGTGTTTATGCTGAGTCTTTAGGAAGGCAGACACCTTTTCAAGGCATCTGCCCCAGAGACCGTCACAGGGTTTTCAAGCCCAGGATTGCTGGTGGTCTTTTCACACTGTAAGGGACATCCCTGGTGATGTGGCAGTTCGAGACTGTTTCCTTTGGGTCCAACTAGATGACCTGATTCCACATTTCTGTGTCCCACTGTTTACCAGTGCCCTTTCACAAGAAACTTGTAGAGACGGAGAATTCAACCCTCGTGACTCAGGAACCAGCAAATTTATTTTTCTTTTATTTTCTTAGGGCTACACCCACAGCACATGTAAGTTCCCAGGCTAGGGGTTGAATCGGAGCTGTAGCTGAGGCCTGTGCCACAGCCACAGCCACATGGGCTCTGAGCCACATCTGTGACCTACATGAGAGCTCACAGCATCACCAGATACTTAACCCACTGAGGCAGGCCAGGGATTGAACCTGTGTCCTCATGGATACTAGTCGGGTTTATTACTGCTGAGCCACAAGGGAAACTCCAGGAACCAGCAAATTTAAAAAGTTTGTTGTATTCTCGGCAGTATCGCTGGGGCTGTAAGAACTTTGTGGGAGGCTGTCCTGGGAGCTTTCCAGTTCTGAGATGGCGACTTGAGCCAGGCACTCACGGGTGTTCCAGGGAATCAGCCCAGCCCTATCTTTAGAACTGTCATTACTACTGCAGTGAAAAGCACAGTAGCCATAGGGGTCCTGGGGCATGTGCTTCAGTTGGCACCTCATCAGAACCCCAGGTGATAGCCTTTTTGTGATGCTGCCGTGTGCCACAGATTTCTAAAGTCCTACTTCTTATTCCCAGGGAGCTCTGCAGTGCACTCAAGCCAAGCCAACCTCCAGATCCCATCTTTGTGAGTTTATCTCCAGGAATACACCACATGCCAGGGCTGTATCAGTTTGGATCCAGTCCGGAAAGAAAAACGGCAGTGATTTGAATAGGGAAAGTTTAATGTAAAGAATTACTGGCGTTCCCTGGTGGCCTAGTGGTTAAAAGGTCTGGGTTTGTCACTGCCGTGGCATGGGTTTGATCCTTGCCCGGGAACTTATGCATGCTCTGAGTATGGTCCAAAAAAAAAAAAACATTGACTTTAACAGCAAACTTGAAATAACGGAGTCTTTGGTAAGGTGCCTCAGAATTTACTGGAAATCCACTTTTGGGTATGTGATGGAGAAGCATTCACAAGGTGGTGCCTCAGTGGAAGCATTCCTCTAAGAAACTGCCAAGGGGTGGGGGTTGTCGCCAGGGGGCGCTGCTGATCACCTGGTGCTTCAGGAACCAGATGCTTGGGAATGTCCACCAACAGCGGGGCCGTGGAGCCAGCACACCTGAGCAGAGCCAGGAAGCAAAAGCCTTTCCTCTCTTGCTTGCCTCGCCTTCTACTGGCAAACCATATCCTGCCAGTTAGCAAAGGAAAACTGTTTAAAAGGCCTAGATCAATTTTTATAGAGCAAACAAGAACGCTGAAGTCACTAAGTCAGTGAAGCCGGGGCCACGGGGGGGACTCCAGGTGTTCCCAGTATTTAGTAGGTGTGGGTCAGGGATGCTGCAGCCTACATGGTGCTGAGTCGTCCCACGCAGGGAAGAACCACCCCCTGTAAAACGCAGTTAGCTCCCAGTTCCCATTGTGGCTCAACGGTAACGAAACCGGCTAGGATCCATGAGGTCCATGAGGTTACAGGTTCAATCCCTGGCCTCACTCAGCACGGTAGCAGGGTTAAGGATCGTTAAGGATCCGACCTTGCCGTGAGCCGTAGTATAAAGTGGGAACGAAGCACCCCCTCTAAGGTAACTTCCCATCATGGCAAGTTCCCATTATGGCTCATGGCTCAGCGGTTTAATGAAACCAGCTAGCACCCATCTAGCACCCACGAGGTTGTAGGTTTGATCCCTGGCCTCCCTCCTTAGGTTAAGGATCCGCTGCGTAGCTATGTTGGGAATGTTAGGTTAAGGATCCGCTGCGTAACCTATGTTAGGTTAAGGATCCGCTGCGTAACCTATGTTGGGAATGAACCATCACCTGTAAAGTAGAGGTAGCTGCCGGAGTTGCCATTGTGGCTCAGCGGTAACGAAACCGGCTATCACCCCTGAGGTTGCAGTGAGGTTGCAGGTTCGATCCCTGGTCTGCCGTGACCTGTGGTCTATAGGTTCGGTTGAACAAACCATCACCTGTATAATGTACAGGTAGCTGCCGGAGTTCCCATGGTGGCTCAGCGGTAACGATACCGGCTAGCATCCCTGAGGCTGTAGGTTCGATCCCTGTAGGATCCAACGTTGTCGCGAGCTGTGGTGTTGGTCGCAGACTACAGCTCGGATCCTACATTGGTGTGGCTGTGGACCCTAGCCTTGGCCGCCCTGCTGTAGGCCCAACTGCGCATGGGGAGGGGGCCCATGGCTTTGGGCCCTGGGCCTGCTCCTCCAGCCCCAACTTGAGGCCCCGGGCCCAGTCAGACCCCCGAACCTCACAGTTGGGCAGCATCTCTTCCACCAAGATCTGAGTGAGGCCTGGACTGGACACCGCAGGAAGGTCGGAGATATCCAGCCTGCGGAGGTTCCTGAGGAGGCAAGGGGAGGGGGGATATAAGTACGGTATCCTTGTGCGTGAGAATGTGAGTGTGTGTGGACAGAGGTGTGCCTGCCCCTGTTTTAACCCCTGGCAGTCTGTCATACCGGACAGCACCCCCTCCCCTGGCTAGGGGCCCGAGCCGAGTTCTCACTGAAGGTGGTGGAGGCAGGCTAGGCCTCGTTCAGAGACTCGAGGGCAACCAGCCAGCGAGAGCTCTTGTAAGGAGTCGGCCAGCTGGTGGAGGCGGCTGAGGCACCAGTCATCCACGTGGGGACAGTGCTGCAACGACAGGGACTGGAGCTCCTTCAGGGCCACTGTAGGGAGGACAGGCGGATGACACCATGGGCCTTCGTTAGCCCACACGGAAGAGTACAGAGTGTTGCCCATCTCCAACCCACTCCACCTCACCCCACCCACTCACAGAGGTTGTCCAGGCCTTGGTAGTTGATGGCACAGCCACTGGCATCGACAGCTTCTACTGGTACCTCCTGGAACTTCCGGAACTCAAGAGGGGAGAGGCCATGCCCTGAACGTATCCACTCATTGCCCTGAAACCTGGACCAACCAAGAGGAAGTGTTAGCAGGGGACCCTACTCCTCCCCCAGGCCACTAACCTCGTAAGAGACTCCCAGCCCCACGCAATACCCCATGGTGCCCTTACTAGACACCAGGCCCTGGACTAAGGGCTTTATGTGTCTGGTCTCACTGGATTCCCCCGACAACCTCAGCAAAGAGGTAACTGTGGGGGCAGTTTTACATGAGGGTCCAAGAGATGACTGATTATATAAGAGAAAAGAGCTATTTGGAGTTCCCGTCATGGCGCAGGGGTTAAATCCGACTAGAAACCATGAGGCTGCGGCCTTGCTCAGTGGGTTAAGGATCTGGCATTGCCGTGAGCTGTGCTGTAGGCCGCTCCGATTCGACCCCTAGTCTAGGAACCTCCATACACCATGGGAAAAGACAAAAAAAAAAAAAAAAGGTGGGTACATGAAGACTACATGACTTGTGTTTTTCAAAAAAAGGAAAATAAGATGGTGGGGGGGAGGCAAGGAGAAGAAAGGAGGGGGGGAAGGAGGAAAGAAAAGACACATTAACCTGACGGGCCAGGCCTGTGACGAGTGTCCAGACAGTAAAATGTCTCTGAATCTTTACAGCACATCCAGGTCAGCCGCCTTGCCTACATTTGGGACTACCGTCCCATTTTACAGATGACAAAAAAAGCTCTGGAACAAGCCCCCAGCCATACAGCCAGGAGGGGCACAAAGCCTATCTGACTGAAGAGCCTGGGGTTTAGAGAGCTGCTCTCCCGCCTCCCTCCACCCCATTGTGACACCTCTGCCCCCATACCTGACTGCGCCTCCCTGCTTCCAGATGAAACAGGCGCCTGCAATGTATGGGCCGTATCGTTCCTTGATGTAGGTGAAGGACCTGCCGGAACAGCAGCAGCCGAGGGTGAGGCTCAGAAGCACCACACCCCTCGCCAGGCCCCAGTGCTGCTGAGAGGGTCAGAGTCCACAGCACAGGCCTAAGACAGGCAGGCAGGGTGAGTCACACTGCAGATATCTACTGAGGGCACCGGGGGACAGTGGTGATCAAGGCAGATAATTGTCCTTGCCCTTGTGAAGCTATTCCATGGGGGGAAAGAGACAACCGGGAAGTAAGAACAAATTGCAGAGTATCACTTTCTGTGAAGAAATTAACACAGAGGGACAGCCTAGGAGTGGGTCAAGGGTAGGGATAGAGGAGGCAAATTTAGTTCAGGTGTTAAGAAATGCTTCTGGGAGGAGGTGACACTTGAGCAAAGATTTGAGTGTTAGAACGAATGCAGAGGTCAGGGTAAGAGTCTGCCAGGGCAAGGGAAGAGCTAGGGCAAAGACTCAGAGGCTCGAATTAGGGCGGCTGAACAAAGAGCAGTGAGGAAGCCATGCTGGTGGAGGTGAAGGGAGTCCCTGGTAGAAGCTCGGCAGGGGCCAGGTTTTCAGCCTCAAAGTTAGGCTTTTTTTCTAGTTGTAGTCGAAACCATTTGAGGGTTTTAAGCAAAGTGGTAATGTGATTTATTTTCCTTTCTTAAGAGTCCTCTGGCTGCTTCATAAACTATAGTAGACCATAGGGGGTAAGAGATGACTAGTTAGGAGATGACTATAGTAATCCAACCATAAAAAGAAGGGAGTCAGACCAAGCTAATTGGTTTGGTCAAATCTGCGATATTCCGGTATTTTACTGATGGACTGGATGTGGAGGGAAGGGAAGCAAAGAGAGGAATCAGAGATGTCTCTTTAGAATGTGGCCTGAGGAGCTCCCTGGTGGCTCAGTGGGTTGAGGATCCTACCTTGTCACTGCAGCAGCTTGGGTGGCTGCTGTGCATGGATTTGGTCCCTGGCTGGGGAACCTCCACATGCCGCAGACCAAAAAAAAAAAGGAATGTAACCTGAACAACTGGGTGGGCATGGTCCCACTGACTGGGATGGAGAAGGCTCGGGGGTGTGAAGCCTGTTTTAGGGAGAAACCAAGGGTTTGCTGTTAGCCATGTTAATTCTGAAATGCAGCTAGGTCCCCAAGAGGAGATGCTGGCCAAAAGGTTGTCCTATGTGAGCTGGAGCACTTGGGAAGTAGGTGGGCTGGAGATGAAGATGCAAGTGGGCAAGGCTGGCACTGGAAGCCCCAGGGTGGCCTGGAGGGGCAAGGGCAGGACGGGCACTGACTGGGGAGGCCTGAACAGCAGGGTCTTGCAAGCCAGGGGTTCTTACCGATTTTTTTGGTGCACCTTCAACACTTGCTTCCGTAGTAGATACTCCCTGACAGCCTCCACGTCACAGAAGTAGTCAGCCAGGAACTGGAGCAGTGTCCTCCCCTTCCTCTGACTGCCCTCTGAGTCTACTGCCCTGCTCAGGGCACGGATGCTGCTGGTACCACTGTTGCGGGCCATCAAGTGCAGGGACTGGGGAGGAAGAAGGAGAAGGAGGAGCTGAGTCTGGAGCCTCCAGTGAGACACACAGCCAGACCCTGTTTTTGCACCACAAATCTACCCTCCCCGTTGCTTCCCTGCTCCCTTAATTCTCCTCTCAGAAATTCCAAATTCTTTGGGAGCCACAATATTTCCCCCCAATGCTTCCCTTAATCAATCCTGAATTCTCTTTGATTTGGCCAAATGGTCTTGGTTTTCCTAAAATCTTCCCCAAACTCTTATTTTCTCTCAAAACCTGTATTATCTAAACTTTTTTTTTTTTTGTCTTTTTAGGGCCGCAGCTTCAGCATATGGATTTCCCAGGCTAGAGACTGAATTGGAGCTGCAGCAACACCAGATCTGAGCCACGTCTGAGACCTACACCACAGCTCACAGCAACGCTGGATCTTTAACCCACTGAGTGAGAGGCCAGAGATTGAACCTGCATCCTCACAGACACTAGTCAGATTGGTTTCCACTGAGCCACAACGGAAAAATCCTTATCTAACCTCTTAATTTCCCACAAATTCTCCCCAGAGTCTTCCAGAATAATTCATTCCTTTCCCCCATAGTCTTAATTTCTCTCCAAACCACCCTTAATTTATCTCTTAAAGCTCTCAAGTTCTTCCTTCAATTTCCCCTCTAAATTTTCCTTAGCCTGCCTCACTTTCTCTTTTTGCTTTAACCAGAATCTCCCGATAATTCTTCCAAAATCCTTATCTTCCCTCAAAATTCCTCTTAAGCTCCCAAATTTTTACTTAAAATTTTCCTAAATTCCTTCCTTGACTTTGCCCAATTTTTTCCTAAATTCTCTCCACCAATATGGCAAATGCTCCCCTTAATTTCTCCTAGGCCCTTCCCTTAGAATTTCCAAACTCACTTCTTGGTTCCTACCCCCACCTCCCAACAACCTTTGATTTTCCATCAAAATTCATGACCATGAGTTACCCTCGCCTGTATCCTTAGGCCCCTCACCCTTGGACCTCACATCCCAGTTTCTCGGTCACTCCCTTCCAAGCCCTCAGCCCTAGCAAACGCATCCTAAATCTAAATCTCTTTCGCTAAACCTAAATCTCCCAGCGCTTCTTCAGCGCTTCCAGTCGGGTCCCTCCTCTAATTGGCACCGATATTTCCCGCACCCGAAGGAGGCCACGCGTCTCTGCTCCAAGCGCAAAGACCCCCCCCCCCCCATTTCCTCTGGTCCTTGTTCGCTGGGCGCAGACCAGAGGAACCGAGCGGACATTAATTTTCCGGGGCCCTAGAAGCTCTCGGTCACCTACCACCCTGGACGCCGCCATCTTGCTATAATTAAGTAACCGGAACTACGTAACCGGAAGGGGCTGGTGTTAACATGCTCAACCAATTCCAGCTTGGAGGAGGCGGTGGGGGTGGGGCTCTCGAGGCCACGCCCCCCGTTTGCCAATCCTCCTCTTAAAAGAGTAGACACCTTTTTTTCCAATCCTCCTCTTAAAGGAGTAGACACTCTTTTTGGCTCCGATCCATATAATTAATTTTTTGCTGCACCCGAGGCATATGGAGGTTCCCAGACTAGGGGTCCAATCAGAGCTATAGCCGCCAGCTTACTCCACAGCAATGCCAGATCCAACCCGCGTCTGCGACCCACACCGCAGCTCACGGCAACGCCAGATCGTTAACCCACTGAGCGATGCCAGGGATCGAACCCGCAGCCTCACGGTTCCTAGTCGTTTTCGTTAACCGCTGCACCACAACAGGAACCCTGATCCATATATTTTAAAAGGCTTTATATAAACCTTGTGTCAGAAGAGGCCCAGTAGCTTTTTTTTCTTTTTTAGGGCCTCAGTCGTAGCATTTGGAAGTTCCCAGGCTGGGGGCTGAATCAGTGCTGTAGCTACCGGCCTAAGCCGCTGCCATAGCTACACTGGACCTGAGCTGTCTGTGACCTACACCACAGCTCACAGCAATGCTGGGATCCTTAACCCACTGAGCCGGGCTAGGGAGCGAAACTGTGCCCTCGTGGACACTAATCGGGTTTGTTACTGGATTCACTACCGCTGAGCCACGATGGGAACTCTTCATCAGTGCAAAGAGATTATATACAAAAAGTATTTTAAGGAATGATCTTGTGCTTCATTAAAAAATGTTCAGGAGTTCCCTTTGTGGCTCAGTGGTTAACGAATCTGACTAAGAACCATGAGGTTGTGGGTTCGATCCCTGGCCTTGCTCTGTGGGTTAAGGATCAGGCATTGCCATGAGCTGTGGTGTAGGCTGCAGACGCCGCTCGGCTCTTGTGTTGCTGTGGCTGTGGCGAAGGCCGGCAGCTACAGCTCCTGTTAGACCCCTAGCCTGGGAACCTCCACATGCTGCGGGTGCAGCCCTAGATAAAAAGGCAAAAAAAAAAGGCAGCCCTAGCAAAAAGGCAAAAAAAAAAAGTTCAGGTTCAGAGTTCCCATCATGGCTCAGTGGAAATGAATCTGACTAGTATCCGTGAGGACGCAGGTTCGGTCCCTGGCCTTGCTCAGTGGGTTAAGGATCCGGTGTTGCCATGAACTGTGGTGTAGGTCGCAGACGCAGCTCCGATCTGACGTTGCTGTGGCTGTAGTATAGCCCAGTGCTACAGCTCCAATTCGATCCCTAGCCCTAAAAAAAAGGGGAGGGAGAGTATTTTCACTCTTCTTGGGTCAACAGGAGCTTCCTCTCATACAGGCCTTAAAATGGGACTTGGAGAGTTCCTATTATGGCGCAGTAAGTTAAGAATCTGACTGTAGCAGTTCAGATTTCTGCGGAGGTGCAAGTTTGATCCCCTGCCTGGTGCAGTGGATTAAGGATCTAGAGTTTCCGCTGTGGCGCAATGGGATCCGTGGCATCTCTGGAGTGCTGGGATACAGGTTCAATCCTGGGCAGGCACAGTGGGTTTAGGATGTGGCATTGCTGCAGCTGCATTGTAGGTCACAGCTGTGGCTCGGACTCCGTCCCTGGCAGAGGAACTTCCATATGCTGCTGTGTAGCCATTTAAAAAAAAGGAAATGAAAAAAGAAAAAAAAAATGGGACTCAGCTTTTCCCTGGGAGAGGGGTGGTCAGTTCTTCCAACAGACTCACAGTTCCCCTGAGCTTCCCTGTTCCTCTGGTTCTAACTTGCTAACCCTAAGGACAGGGAATGATGCACTGAGAAACTATCCACATCTTTCTTTCCTTCCTTCCTTCCTTTCTTCCTCCCTCGCTCCCTCCCTCCCCTCCTTTCTTTTGTCTTTTTAGGGCTGCACCCACAGCATATGGAAGTTCCCTTCAGCAACGCTGGATCCCAGCCGCATCTGCAACCTACACCAGAGCCACAGGAAAGTGGGATCCAAGCCAAGTCTGTGACCTACACCACAGCTCACAGCAACACTGGATCTTTAACCCACTGAACAAGGTCAGGGATCGAACCTGCGTCCTCATGGATGCTAGTAAGGTTCATTATCAATGAGCTGCAATGGGAACTCTTGCATCTTTCTTTAAAGCAAGGTCAGGGAGGGAAAGGGGTAGCAGGTGGTGAGTTTAGACCTCAGGATAAAGGACAGAGGTGCAATCTCAAGACTGGTATTGGGAGTTAAAGGCTAGACCACAGTGTGAAAATTCAATATGAAGTCTTGTGAACAGAATTACTCATTCACTCATTCTACAAATATTTACCACGTGGCAGGCACTGTTTTGGGTACTGAGGTTACCATGTCGAACAGGACAGAATAAATCCCCTCAGGGAGTCAACATTCCTGGTGGGGAGAGAATGGATAAGAAACTAATGAATAAGCAAGATAATTTCAGGCAATGTTTGATAACAGGCAAATAAAAACAGGCAATATAGTAGGGAATGATTGGAGCACTTGGCTATCAGCAAAGACCTCTTGTGAAAAGGTAACATTTAAGTGGAGGTGAAGGATAAGAAGGAAACAGCCATTCAAAGATCTGGGGGAAAAGTGTTTCAGGCAGAAATAACAGCCAGTGCTAAGGCCCAGAGAGAGGTGAGAGACCGAGACAGAGAGTGGGCAAGAAACTGTGCTTTATTCCATTTGCAGGGTTATGCCGTGATGTGATCTGATTTACATTGTTTAAAGATCATTTCTGCCAAGAGGAGAATAGACTTAGGAAGGCAAGGGGAGAGCGGGGGAGCGGGGGTCAGCAAGGAGGCTACTGCAATAGTCCAGGCCAGAGATGACTGAGGTCAGTAGCAGGGATGGGGCAATGGAAATAGTGAGAAGCTCAGATATGCCACAGCCACAGCAATGCGGGATCCGAGCCACGTCTGTGACCTACACCACAGCTCATGGCAAAGCTGGATCCTTAACCCACTGAGCAAAGCTAGGGATCGAACCTGCAACCTCATGGTTCCTAGTCGGATTCGTTTCCGCTGTGCCATGACAGGAACTCTAAGAAAGTGTTCTTTTGAAAGCCACTCCTGGCTCCTCTGGCATGTGGGTTAAGAAGCCCTGGGAAGCTTGGGTGGAGAAGACAAGCAAGGTCCAAACTGAGAAGAAGGCTGTAGGGGAAGCTGGGGAGGAGCGGGGGAGGACTCAGGAGGGGGCGGGATGAGATGAGCCCGGGGTCTGACCTGAGAAGGGGCATGGAAGGGTGGAGTTTGACCTCAGCCAGAGAGGTGGTGGTTGGATACTTGTGAACAGAATTGAGGTTAGACTTCAGTAGGGAAAAAAAAAAAAACACCATAGCCCACGAGGCTGCTGATTCTCAGTAGAGAATGAACTTTGGGATGCCCAGGCTTCCCCCCCCTCCCCCACTCACCCGCCCTTCACTCCCCTCCCTGCCAGCTCCCCAGGGGACTGGGTCACTCTGGACCTTGCCACTTCCTGCTCCTGGCGCCACTGCTCAGAGACCATGGAGGTGTGGAGGCAGATGAGGCAGGCTGGACTAGTGCCCCCGGGGCTGGGCCCACCCCCTCGTGCCCTGAGGGGGGTCCCCCCAGTGGATAGGGTGGGTCAGACCTTCACTTCCCCAGGGGTGAACACTGGAGGTGCCAGAGAGCGTCTGCTGTGGATCTGGGAGGAGCTGGTGAGTGAGGGGTTTGGAGGGGCAAGATGAATGAATGAGAATGGGGGAGGTGTGGATGAATGAATGAGAATGAATGAAAATAGAAAGGGCCAGAGAGGAGTTCCCTTCATGGCTCAGCGGTTAACAAACTGACTAGGATCCATGAGATTGTGGGTTCGATCTCTGGCCTCGCTCAGTGGGTTAAGGATCCTGCATTGCCGTGAGCTGTGGTGTAGGTAGCAGATGTGACTTGGATTTGGCATTGCTGTGGCTGTGGTGTAGGCCAGAGGCTACAGCTCCGATTCAACGCCTAGCCCGGGAACCTCCAGCAGAGGAGGCCCTAAAAAGTCAAACAAAACAAAACAAAAACAAAAACAAAAAAAGGCCAGAAACACTGACGAAAAGAGTGAGAGGCAAGAAAAAGAGACAGAGAGACCCAGAAAGAGAGAGAGGAGAGATGTAAAGAAGAGATTGAGAGTGGAAAGAGATTGAGAGCCGCAACAAAGCCAGACTCAGATTAAATCTGAGAAACAGAGACATAGGGACAGTCAAAGGCAGCGGGGGAGAGATAGAGACAGAAAATTGGGGATATGGGGAGACAGAGCCAGCCAGCCAGCCAAGTAGAGACTTGGTGATATATAACAAGAGATGGAGACATAATATTATAAGAGAGACAAAGAGGCTACAACTCAAAGACAGAGAGAGATGGAGACAGTGACGGACAAAGAAATGGAGAGACCAAGGCAGGGGGAGACAGAGGCAGAGATCAGAGACAGAAGCAGGATTGTAGAGGCTGGGGACATAGTGAGGGTCCCATCCACTTGCTGAGGACTGCTAAAGAAATAAGTTACATTATGACACCTGTTAAAGAGAGCAAGGCTAGGAGTGCCTGCCGTGGTGCAACGGGATTGGCAGTGTCTCCATCCCTGGCCCGCTGCAGTGGGTTAAATGATCTGGCGTTGCACCATTGGTTGCAACAGAGACTTGGATCTGATTCCTGGCCTGGGAATTCCATATGCCACAGGGTGGCCAGAAAAGGGGGAAAAAAATAGCAAGGCTATCAGTATGGAGACTGCTGTGATGGGATTTTGCAGTAGAGGAGAAAGATCAGACTCAGCTCTGAATGTAGCATGAGCAAGTGGAAATGTGCAGCTAAGGAGCAAGGGAGGGGTCAGGGGACAGAAACTTCCTAAGGGGAAACATCAGGGGTTAAGGGGGGATTCTAGCTAAGCTGACCTAGCAGGATTCTTGCTGAAGGCAGGAAGCAGCTGTCCCTTGGTTGGGGGGCGGGGGGCAAAGACCCTGCAAGTTCTTGCCAAAACTGGATTTTACAAGGAAGTGCTGTCAGGTCTAGGAAAAGGTTCAGGACCCTGATTAAAGTTGGGTCTGACAGGAGTTCCTATCACGGCTCAGCGGAAATGAATCTGACTATCATCCATGAGGACTCGGGTTTGATCCCTAAACTTGCTCATTGGGTTAAGGATCCAGCTGTGGCTGTGGCTTAGGCCGGCAGCTACAGTTCTGATTCGACCCCTAGCCCGGGAACCTCCATGTGCCGTGGGTGCGGCCCTTGGGTCAGACAAAGAATCTTTGTGGAGACTTGAGCTGAGTGAGACCTGCCCCAACCCAGGTTTTGAGGTGCGGACACACTAACTCCTTGCCCTCTGGGGTGGGATGCCCATGACTCCCCCTTCCTACACACAGGGGAACCTCCGCCGAGCGGACGTGCAGCTGCTGGGCCAGCTGTGCAGCCTGGGTCTGGAGATGGGAGCACTTCGGGCGGAACTGGTTGCCTTTCTGGAAGAGGAGGCAGAGGAAAGCACCGAGGAAGAGGAGGACAGAGAGCTGGAAAGGAAGCAAAAAGGGGCCTCCAGTCCAGTCCCAGGCCGCCGCCTTCCTGACTTTGAGATGACTATCTGAAGCCCTGCCCTGTGCTTCAGATGGACACAGGAATGATATGCAAACAAATGCAAAAGAAGATAGGGGATCTTCAGGTCAAATCAACCTGCAAATGTCAATTTGGAATCAGCACTGTTCCTTGAGCTAGTGCTTTCTCTGAGGTTGTCTGAGGTGAGATTGAGGAGTTGGCCCCAGAGCTGCGGGCCTATTTGCAGATGAAACTCTGGGTGTATTTGCAGATGTACTGTGTAAGAGATGTGGATCTTTGCAAATATTACAGAGATGCATGCAGATGTCTGTTGAGCACTTGAAAAGTGGCTAGCCCAAACTGAGATAGGCTGTGTGGCATACATACTGAATTTCAAAGTTGAGTATGATAAAAAGAGTATACATTTCAATAACTGTAAAAATTAACTACATTTTGAAATGATAACACTTTGAGTCTGTTTTTTGTTTTTGTTTTTTTGATTTTCAGGGCCACACCTGTGGCATATGGAAGTTCCTAGGCTAGGGGCTGGATCAGAGCTGCAGCTGCCGGCCTACACCACAGCCACAGCAGCACCGGATCTAAGCTGCTCACGGTAACACTGGATCCTTAGCCCACTGAGCGGGGCCAAGGATTGAACCTGCATCCTCAGGTTCGTTACCACTGAGCCACGATGGGAACTCCTTGAGTATGTCAGGATAAATAAAAATATAACTAAAACCAGTTTCACCTATTTAATACACTTAACATTTTAAACATTTTTTTTGCCACGTCCGTGGCACGTGGAAGTTCCCAGGCCAGGGACTTAACCTGAGCCACGGTAGTGACCTGAACCACAGCAGTGAAGAAGTGAAATTGCCAGATCCTGGGAAATCCCCAACCATTTAAACTTTTCTTTTTTTTTTTTTTTGCTTTTTAGGGTGGCACCCATTGCATATGGAAGTTCCCAGGCTAGGAGTCAAATTGAAGCTATAGCTTCCAGCCTACACCACAGCCACAGCAACACAGGATCCGAGTCGTATCTGCAACCTACACCACATCTCATGGCAACGCTGGATCCCTGACCCACTGAGCGAGGCCAGGGATCGAACCCGCCTCCTCATGGATACTAGTCAGATTCATTTCCACTGTGCCACAAGGGAACTCCCATTTTAACCATTTTGAAAATTTTGTTTTAAATTGAAAATAAAATATCGGCCATCCCTCATATGGAGTTCCCAGGCAAGGGATCAGATCTGAGCCACAGTTGCAGCCTATGCTGTGGCAGCAACACTGGATCCTTAACCCACTGTGCCGGTCCTGGAATCAAACCTGTGTCCCAGGTCTCTAGAGATGCTGCTGATTTCATTGTTTCCACTGTGCCACAGCAGTAACTCCCATTTTAACCATTTTTAAGTGCACAATTCAGTAGCATTACATACATTCATAGTTGTTGTGTGACAGTGTTTTCATCTTGTAAAACTGAAACTGCACCCATTAAACAACTCCCCATTCTCCCACCCCCAGTCCCTGGCAACCGTCCTTCTACTTTGTGTCTTTATGAATTTGCTTATTCTAGGAACGTCATGTAAGTGGGATCACATGGTATTTGTCTTGTTGTGACTAGCGTATTTCACTTAGCATAATGTCTTCAAGGTTCATCCATGTTGCAGCATGTATCAGAATTTCCTTCTTATTTTTTTCCACCGTGGCATATGGAGGTTCCCAGGCTAGGGGTCGAATCGAAGCTGTAGCCGCCAGAGCACACCACAGCCACAGCAATGTGGGATCTGAGCCGCATCTGCGACCTACAGCACAGCCCACAGCAACGCCAGATCCTTAACCCACTGAGCGAGGCCAGGGATCGAACCTGCAACTTCATGGTTCCTAGTCGAATTTGTTAACCACTGAGCCACAACGAGAACTCCTGATCTGCCTTTCTTTAATGAGTAATGATGTTGGGCAATTTTCCTGTGCCGTGCCCACGTCACGTGGAAGTTCCTGGGCCAGGGATCGGACCTGTGCCACAGCGGTTATCCAGGACTCTGCAGTGACAATGCCAGATTCTTATCCCACTGCACCACAAGAGAACTTCCTCTTTTTGTATTTAAAATATGACTGCTATGAAACTGAAAATTACATAAATAGCTCCTACTATTCTTGTATAGCACTATTTCAAACATTTGAAAAGGGAATGTGGGTGTGAGCAGATGAGCAATGAGGATTCATTGACGTTTCCAGATGTGCTGCAAATGTGTCAGAGCTCTACCCGCAGGAGACAGGCATACATCTGCCCAGGTCCACATTTGTAGAACAGATGCCGAGCCAGCAGGTGGAGGGCTCCAGCCTGAGGAGAGACAGCTCTTCAGGGAAGACAGTGGACATTCATTAAACCATTACTCCCAGTGAGGAAAAACACGTGCTCACATTTTTGTAATTCCTCTTCTTCTTCTCCTTCTCCTCCTTTTTCTTCTCCTCCTCTTTCTTCTTCTATTTTGTCTTTTAGGGCCATACATGTAGCATATGGGGTCCCAGGCTAGGGGTCCAATCAGAGCTGTAGCCGCTGGCCTACACTACATCAACAGCAACTCGGGATCCAAGCCACGACTGCGACCTATGCTACAGCTCACAGCAAAGCCAGATCCCCGATCCAATAAGCGAGGCCAGGGATCGAACCTGCATCCTCATGGATACTAGTGGGATTCATTTCTGCTGTGCCACAACAGGAACTCCTGTAATTCTTCTTCAAAACACTTTCTAGTCGGGATTGAGGATACTCCCAGAGAAGTGAGATGTTGGCAGAAGAGGTGCTGCATTCCTGTCAATGGTGATTTCCTCCAGAAAACAACCTGCTGCTTTCTGTCCAGTAGGTGGAATCCCCCAGGACTGGAGGTGGTACAGGGGCATTTGGGGAATTTGGGTTCCATCCCCAAACTGGTCCTCCTTTGCCTGCCTGAGGCTTAGCCAGGTCTGCAGCTGCTGGGAGGTCTCCCGGGGTGAGGCGGTGCTGGGGAGCATTTTGGAAGGCAGCTCCCAGCACTCAGGGCATGAGAAAGACACCCCAAGAGCATGCGAATGAGTGGACCCTCTCTCTCACTTGGGTCTCTAGAAAGAGTCTGGGGTCTCTTGGCAGCTACACTGATGGCTGTGGGAATCATGAGGGCTGAGGAGGTGGGCTCCATGGCCACAGGATCTGGGTCATGCTTTGCAAATGCCAATATCTACCTCCCAGAGGGACAGAGACTGAGAGGGAGGGAGGCACTGAGGGGACACTGGAGGGGGCAACTTGGGAGGGAATGATTCCTATTCAAGAACAGCATGGCGGGTGGTCCCTGAGGTCTGTGTGGGAGCTGCTCTGAACCATGTCCTGGGCCACAGAGGTGACATCTATGGAGGAGTCACTTAAGTCAAACACTCAGAGAGTTCGGGTGGATGTGGCCAGCCCACTGGTACTGGCCTCAATGCCACAGTTATTGAGCTATGTCCAGTAATGACCAAGTCAGCACCGAGTTTGCCCCCCCTGGAGCTCTCAGCCCAAGACGATCAGGGCCAGGATTGGGGGGGGGGGCACAGATAGAGGGGTCAGGGCCAGGATGAGGGAGCACGGGTGGCTGAGGGGACCCAGATAAGGCTACAGGCGCCTAAAGCATCGGGAGTGTTCTTAGGAAAGAACTAAAGGAATAAGTGAACGTGAGCCAGGTAAAGAAAGAGAATGGGAGGAGTATAAAGACGTGTTGATTCTCACGTCCCTCCCAGACCTACTGAATCAGAGTCTACATTTGTAAGAGTCTCAGGTACTTCCTTTGCAAGCTGATTCAGGAAGCCCTCTTCTAAATCACAAACATGGCACTGTTTGTTTGTTTGTTTGTTTGTTTGTCTTTTTAGGGCTGAACCCACGGCATATGGAGGTTCCCAAGCTAGGGGTCAAATCGACACTGTAGCTGCTGGCCCACACCACAGCCACAGTAAAGCCAGGTCCTTAACCCACTGAGTGAAGCCAGGGATCGAACCTGCATCCTCATGGATGCTAGTCAGATTCGTTTCGTTTCCGCTGCGCCACAACAGGAACTCCCCAAGAATTAATATTGTTAAAGTGACTATACTGCTCAAGACAACCTACAGACTCAGTGCAATCCCTATCAAAACACTAGTGGCAGGAGTTCCTGTCGTGGCTCAGTGGTTAAGGAATCCGACTAGGAACCATGAGGTTGCGGGTTCGATCCCTGGCCTTGCTCAGTGGATTAAGGATCCAGAGTTGCCATGAGCTGTGGTGTAGGTTGCAGACGTGGCTTGGATCCCACGTTGCGGCTAAGGCTGGCAGCTACAGCTCCTGTTAGACCCCTAGCCTGGGACTCTCCATGTGTCGTGGGTGCGGCCCTAGATAAGGCAAAAGGACAAAAAAACAAAACAAAAACCAAAAACACCACTGGCATTTTTCACAGAGCTAGAATAAATAATTTTAAAACTTGTGTAGAAATAGAAAAGACCCCAAATAGCCATACAGTCTTGAGAATGAAAAACAGAGCTGGAGGCATCTTGCTCCCTGACTTTACACAAAGCTTCAGTAATCAGAACAGCCACAGGTGCTGCTCTCTCTTTCAGGACCTGGCCAAGGAGGAGGCGCCATCACGGGAACTGACATCTACCACAAGGACTGAAAGTTTGGGAGCATGGAGCCCAAGTGCAGGGACATATACTTTAGGTTGTTGGTCAGACTACACAGGTCTCTGGCCAAGATGAACCCACTCTGCCTTCAGTCGAGTTGTGCTGAAGGGGTTGTTCGTGAGTCACACCAATCGGCCACCTCCATCCCTTTCCCAGATGATGGAGGAAGGCACTGTAGCTGCTGGCCTACACCAGAACCACAGCAATGCCAGATCCGAGCCTCTTCTGCGAACTACACCACATCTCATGGTAACGCCAGATCCTTAACCCACTGAGCGAGGCCAGGGATTGAACCCGAATCCTCATGGACCCTAGTTCCCAAGCTAGGGGTTGAACTGGACCTACAGCTGCCGGCCTACACCACAGTCATGGCAATGCAGGACCCAAGTTGCGTCTGCCACCTACACCACAGCTCATGGTAATGTCAGATCCTTAACCAAGCTTCAGTGTAGGCTGAGGATGCAGCTTGGATCTGGCGTGCCTGTGCCTGTGTTGTAGGCTGGCAGCTGCAGCTCTAACTTGACACCTAGCCTGGGAACTTCCATATGACGCAGGCTCTGGCATAAAGAATGCAAGCTAGCATCTACCCTATCCTTATCTGTGGCCCTCCTCATTTTCCACGTGCAAACTATAAGACCCCTTCCTGTTATCTCCCAAAGGAGGGCACAGTCTTTTGGGCTGTGAACTGGAGTTTGGCCCTTGCCATCTGCCTCTGCATGGATTAAATTATGAACCACTGCAGCTGCTGACCCACAGCACCCCCTGAGCGGAGCTTGGGTTGGAGACCAGGAGTGAGGTTCTCTGCACTCTGGGAAAACTAGAAGATCAGGTCTTCAGATAGTTTGATATTCTTAGGAGATTTGGCCCATTTCTTTTAGCCCAATTCTTGCATCTCCTCATATCTAGAAAAATACTAAATTCCTTCATGATGACCGATGTCTGTAAAATGTGTGCATGGCTGCATGCACCTCCCCCTTCACCTTTATCACTTACAGCTTTTTTTTCCTTTTCCTTTATAGGGCTGCACCTGTGGCATGTAGAGGTTGCTGGGCTAGGGGTTGAATTGGAGCTACAGCTGCCGGCCTACACCACAGCCACGGCAATGCAGGACCCAAGCTGCATCTGCGACCTACACCACAGTTCACGGCAATGCCAGATCCTTAACCCACTGTGCGAGGCCAGGGATTGAACCCACAACCTCATGGTTCCTGATTTGTTTCTGCTGCACCACAACAGGAACTCCCATCACTTATATCTTGATATTCCTCCTTTCCTCTTTGGGGCAGTATTTCTTTCTTTTTTTTTTTTGGCTTATCTAGGGCTGCACCCGCAGCATATGGAGGTTCCCAGGCTAGGAGTCTAACAGGAGCTGTAGCCGCCGGCCTACGCCAGCAGCAACGCAGGATCCAAGCCGCATCTGCAACCTACACCACAGCTCACGGCAATGCCGGATCCTTAACCCACTGAGCAAGGCCAGGGATCGAACCCGCAACCTCATGGTTCCTAGTCAGATTCGTTAACCACTGAGCCACGACGGGAACTCCGGGCAGTATTTCTGAGTTGTCTGAAATACTGCCTCCTGGGCTGTAGTTAAGTAGACAAAAGATGTCATGGTCATCTGTGAGTCCAGTCACTCCCAAGGGTGAGCCACTGAGCCCTGAGGGAACTTGGGAAAGAAACCAAGAATACTGGCCCATAGCTGAGGTGCATAGCAAAGGAGGGATTCCAGTAAGCTCATACTTTTATGTGGTCCCATAGAAACCAGTTTTCTGTAAATCTTTTGTTCCTACTATCTTCCCTTTGTTGCAAAAACTCATATCCTAGCCCCCCACCCCCATCCCCTCCTTGGAGCAGTTTCTCAGGGCTATGTGAGATGCTGTCTGTCTTGCAGGCTTAAGTCCTAATTTTGCCCTAAATAAAACTTAAGTCTCAACTTTCAGGTTGTGCATTTTTTTTTTTCTTTTTAGGGCTGCACAGCGGCATGTGGGGCTAGGGGTCAAATCGGGGCTACAGCTGCCAGCCTATGCCACAGCCATAGTCACAGCAGCACTGGATCCAAGCAGCGTCTGCAACCTACACTAGAGCTCATGGCGACGCTGGATTCCTGACCCACTGAGTGAGGCCAGGGATCAAATCCTCATCCTCATGGATACTAGTCAGATTCCTTTCTTCTGTGCCACAACAGGAACTCCCAAGGTTGTGCTTTTTTTTTTTTTTAAGTCAACAGGACATTAGCCTGCAGTGGCCTCCTTTGCCTGGCAAGGTAATAAAAATTTTCCTTTCTCCTTTGCCCAAATGTCTCCACATTTCTATTCAGCAATGGTGGATGGGCTGAGTTTTGGCAATAGTAGAAGGAATCAGGTCAAATTTAACAATATGGGCTCTCTACCCAGAGATTCTGCTCCTTTTTTTTCTGGCTGTGCCCACAGCATGCTGAAGTTCCCAGGCCAGGGAATGAGCCAGTGCAACAGCTGTAACCAGAGCCACAGCAATGACAATGCTGGATCCTTAACCCACTGAGCCACGAGGTAACTCCCAGAGATTCTGCTTTTAATATTGAGGTAGGAGGTAGATGGGCCCCTGGGCGGAGAATGGCTGGGATTTGTTAGGCTGAGTTGGGCTTTGCTTTTCTTTGACATCTCAGGGAGAAAGTTAATGGCAGGAGCTGAGCTCTGCTGGAGTGAAAACATAAGAGGACCGCATTAATCACTCCTGGGGTCAAGGAGACCTTCCCAACTACATATGCGCAGAAAGACTCCTAGGGGTCAAAAAGGGAGGAGATGCCAGGCCATAGTAAGTCCTGCTAGCCATCCCATAACCCTTTGCTCTGGAATTCATCTTGGCCAAAAAAGCTGTACACACATATCAGGGAGGGCCCTGGGTCCCATCTGCTATGAGAAATAAAGTGAGATAATTGGCCAAAGGAAAACAAAGACTCAGAAGAACTTTCCTATATAAATGATTTAAATCAATTCTATTACTGCCTTGCTTCTGTCTTCAATAAATAAACTACTTCTCTGTGTGCTCTCCCACATGTTATATTGTATCTCTAATAGTAAACTTTGAACCTGCTTTTACAGTCTTTGCTTCCTTGAAACATTCTTGCATTCAGTGGAGGCAAGAATCAGGGCAATTCTGCTTCTAGTCTCTAGTCTCTAGCTGGCTGAATGGTTAGGACTCCTGGTGTTCACCCAAGCTTCCCAGGTTCAATTTTTTTTTGTCTTTTTTTTTGCCTTATCTAGGGCCGCACCCGCGGCATATGGAGGTTCCCAGGCTAGGAGTCTAACAGGAGCTGTAGCTGCCGGCCTTCGCCACAGCCACAGCAACGCGGGATCCAAGTCACATCTGCAACCTATACTACAGCTCACGGCAACGCCGGATCTAGGTTCAATTCTTGAGCAGGCAATTAAGATCTTGCTTCAAGCCATCACTCACTGCCATCTCTCTGAGATCAATACTGCAGCTCAGGGGGGTAGAAAGGGCTCTAAAAGTTTGGTTGGTTGGTTGGCTGAAAAATGCACTAAAGGTGGACCACAGTGAGCAAATTAAAAGTGATAGATCTGCCTTGGCTTAATGTATTTTTTTTTTTTTTGTCTTTTGTCTTTTTAGGGCCACACCCGTGGTTCCCAGGCTAGAGGTCTAATCAGAGCTACAGCTGCCGACCTACACCACAGCCACAACAATGTCAGATCTGAGCCACGTCTGCGACCTACACCACAGCTCATAGCAATGCCGGAACCTTAACCCACTGAGCAAGGCCAGGGATCAAACCTGCAACCTCATGGTTACTAGTTAGATTCGTTTTCCCCGCACCATGATGGGAACTTCTGCCTTGGCTTAATGTAGAGGAAGGGACTCTATGACTGAAAGGAAAAAAAAAATTGGGAGGGCAGTCCCAGTATCCTTGGAGAGTTCTGTGGTTGCTTTCCTCTATAGGCCAGACCTTACAGTAGGACTTGCAGTCACTGAGTTGGGAAACATAAATACAATGGGAACAATCAGCTCTCGAGGTGGCAGGGGACATGATGCAGCACTCAGCTGCCAAAGGCAAGGTGGATGTGGCTACCATAATGGACAGCAGAGTTGACGCACCAACCATAGACCTGGATTAGTTGATCATGGTGTTGCTAGATGTGAAACAGATAGGAAGCCTACTTAATTCTTACTTGATCTGTATGAACAGAAACGTTTTAGGTCAAGGGAACAAAACTTTGAGTTGTAAGAAGAGAGAGTCAACTTTCCTCAATCAATTCCTAGCTTACAGACATCCCTTCAGTGAAGGGAAGATTGGGTCCCCTTGAAGAAGGACTCCAGAATAAAACTTTATTTATTTTTTAATTTTTTTGTCTTTTTGCCTTATCTAGGGCAGCACCCGTGGCATATGGAGGTTCCCAGGCTAGGGGTCTAATTGAAGCTGTAGCCGCTGGCCTTCGCCACAGCCACAGCAACACGGGATCCGAGCCGCATGTGCAACCTACACCACAGCTCATGGCAATGCCAGATCTTTAACCCACTGAGCAAGGCCAGGGATTGAACCTGCAACCTCATGGTTCTTAGTCGGATTCGTTAACCACTGAGCCACGACGGGAACTCCCAGGATAAAAATTTATACTGTTAATTTTTCTCTCACTCTTCCTCAAAGAGACCTGTGACCTTATACCACAGTAACTGTGTATTCAGGGGAAAAAGAAATAACCAGACCTTTGGGAGATTACTGGATATTGGCTCTGAACTGACATTTATTCCACGAACCTCAAAATGTCCCTGTCATCCATCAGTCAGAGTAGGAACTTACAGAGATGGAGTTTTACCTCAGATCTGTCTCAGTGGGCGCGGTGGGTCCCTGAACTCATCCTGTGGGTGTTTCCACTTTTGGAATGCGTAACTGGAGTGGGTGTACTCAGGGGCTGCATATCACCCACAGTGGTTCCCTGAGCTGTGAAGTGAGGACTCTTAGGCCATGTGGACGTTACAGAGCTGCTTTTACCCAGGAAGGATGGCAAACCAAAAGCAATACTGCAGCCCCGGTGGGATTGCCAGGATAAGTGCTGCTCACTATCAAGGGCTTGAAGGTTGCAGGAGTGGCTCAACTTGTCTATTTGGACTGTGCGGGAGACAGATAAGCCTTGGAAAATGACGGGGGATTATCATCAGCTTAGGTAGGTGGTGATTCCAATTGCACCTGCTGGATCAGACATGGCTCATTGCTGGAGCAAGTCAACACATCTCCTGGTGCTTGGTACATAGCTATTGATCTGCAAAAGACTTTTCCTCCATCCCTGTCAATAAAATCCACCAGAGCAGTCTGCTTTCAGCTGGCAAGGCTGGCAGCACACCTTCATGTCCTCCCTTGGGTGTTTATCAGCTCCGCAGTGCTATGTCATAACTCAATTCACAGGGATCTTGATACCCTTTCCCTTTCACAAGACATCACGCTGGCCCATTACACGGTGATATAATGCTGATTTGACCTAGGGAGCAGGAAGTAGCGAGTACTCTAGACTTACTGGTGAGACATTTGTGTGTCAGAGGATGAGAAATAAAGTCAATAAAAATTCCAGGCCTTCTCTCTCAGTGAAATTTCCAAGGTGTCCGGTGGGGAGGGGATATCGAGATACCGCTTCGTTTTTTTTTTGTCTTTTTGCCTTATCTGGGGCCGCACCCACGGCATATGGAGGTTCCCAGGCTAGGGGTCTAACAGGAGCTGTAGCTGCCGGCCTTCGCCACAGCCACAGCAACGCGGGATCCGAGCTGCGTCTGCTTACGGCAACGCCGGATCCTTAACCCACTGAGTGAGGCCAGGGATCGAACCCGCAACCTCATGGTTCCTAGTCAGATTCGTTAACCACTGAGCCACAATGGGAACTCCCGAGATACCTCTTCTGAACTGAAGGATAAGCTGTTGCATCTGGCCCTTCCTATAACTCAGAAAGAGGGACAATGCCTAGTAGGCATCTTTGAATAGCTGAGGTAACTTATTTCTCATTTAGGGCTGTAACTGCAGCCCCTTTATCAAGTGACCCAAAGAAGATATTAGCTTTTTTTTTTCTTTTTAGGGCCACACCTGTGGCATATGGAGGTTGCCAGGCTAGGGGTTAAATCGGAGCTGCAGCTGCTGGCCTACACCACAGCCACAGCAACATGGGATCTGAGCCTGTCTGTGACCTACACCACAGCTCACAGAAATGCTGGGTCCTTGTTCTTAATCCCCTGGGTGAGGCCAGGGATCGAATCCACATCTTTTTTTTTTTTTTTTTGCCTTTTGTAATTTTAGGGCCGCACCCGCGGCATGTGGAGATTCCCAGGCTAGGGGTCTAATCAGAGCTGTAGCCATTGGCCTACGCCGCAGCCACAGCAACACGGGATCCGAGCCGCGTCTGCAACCTACACCACAGCTCACGGCAACGCCAGATCCTTAACCCACTGAGCAAGGCCAAGGATCGAACAGGCAACCTATCCTAGTCGGATTCATTAACCACTGCGCCAAGACGGGAACTCCCGAATCCACATCTTTATGGATACTAGTCAGGCTTATTATCACTGAACCACAACAGGAACTCCAAAAAAATCTATTAGTTTTTTTTTGTTTGCTTTTTTTTTTCTTTTTCAGGCCGTACCCAAGGCATATGGAGGTTCCCAGGCTAGGGGTCTAACAGGAGCTGTAGCCGCCAGCCTACGTCACAGCCACAGCAACGCCAGATCCAAGCTGCATCTGTGACCTACACCACAGCTCACAGCAACGCCGGATCGTTAATCCATTGAGCAAGGCCAGGAATCGAACCCGCAACCTCATGGTTCCTAGTCAGATTTGTTAACTGCTGCACCACGACGGGAACTCCAAAAGCTATTAGTTTTGAATGGTACCCAGAAAAAGAGAAGGTGCTGCAATAGGTCCGTGATCTGTGAAAGCTGCTCTGCCACGTGCGCCAGATGATCCAGCAGATCCAATGACACTCGAAGTGGCAGCGGCAGAAAGGGATGCTATTTGGGGCATTTAGCAGCCCACTGAAGCTTAGGCCTTTAGGATTTTGGAGTAAAGTCTCGCTCCCCTCTCAGGATAAGTATTCTCCTTCTGAGAAATAGCTTCTGGCTTACCTTAGTAGAGACTGAACATTTGACATGGGCCATTAAATACCACGTGATCTGAGCTTCCTGTGCACTGGGGACAATGAAACAATCAGACCTTTTGGTGATCACTGGCTCTGAACTGACACTAATTCCATCACGGGCTGAGTGCTGTCCAGTACAGCAAAAGCCATAAAGCTGGGTGGCACAGCCACACTCCATCATCAAATGGAAGTGCTACATGTGGGAGCTGGCCTGAGCTGGTCCTGAAGGCTCAAGTGAGTTACATGAAGAAGTGGCCCAAATGTCATTGGTCTCACTCCTGCTACCTTGCCTTCTCTCTCAGAGCGACACCTATGGCCCCATGGGGAGTTCCTTCTGAGCTGGTAAATGGAGAAAGAAAACTTGGGTCTAGTTTACAAACGTTTCTGCTTGATATGCAGGCACCAAGTGAAAGAGGACAATTGTAGTGTTATAACCCCTTTCTGAAAATTTCCTGAAGTGAAGGGAAATCCTCTCAGAGGGCAGAACTTCAGGCAGTGAACTGGACTGTTCATTCTTCTTGAAGGAGAAATGACCAGATGTGTGATTACATGAATTAGTATTCATGGGCTATGGTCAGGGACTTGGTAAGAATATGGTTGGAAAACTGGGTATAAGGGAGTCTGGGAAAGAAGCATGTAGATATGCCTCTGAATGCTCACCCTTTACCTCAGCAGAAGAGGATTTACATAATTAAATGGCTAGAATGACCTGTTCTGTGGACACCAGGCAGACTCTCCCCAGCCACCCCTGCCTTTGCCTGGAGGACTCACAAAGTGGCCATGGTGGTGGGGATGGAGCTTATTTTGTTCTCACTGGAATAGGCAGTTATTCTGCATATAGATTTGCCTTCCCTGCAAACAAATGCTTTTGCCAGAACTACCATCCATGAACTCACAGATTGCCCTATCCTCCATCATGGTACTCCACACATCATTGCTCTGATCCAGGAACTCATTTCATCGCAAATGCAGCAATGGGCCCATGCTCATGGAACTCACTAATCTTACATCCTGAAACAGCTGACTTGACAGAGGAGTAGAGTGGCCTTTTGGAAACTCAATTTCAGCATCAGCTAAGTGGGCAAAACCTTGCAGAGCCAGGAAAGGTACTCCGTCCACTGAATGGCGCTGTTTCTCCTATAGCTGGGATTCTCAGATCCAGGAATCAAGGGTGGAAAGAGAAGTGATGCCACTCACTTACCTCTAATGATCCCTTAGCAAAATGTACACTTCCTGTTCCCACGACTTTGTGCACTGCTGGCCTAGAAGGTCTTAGTTGCAAAAGAAGGAATGCTTCCACCAGCAGACACAAGTGATTCCACTGACACATCAGGGTTCCTAACTCTCAAGCTGTCCAAAACATTAAGAGCCTGGAGAACACCAGCCTCGGCTTCAATGTCTTTCCCTCACAGGGCTCAGGGGTCGGAAAAAATGACAGAGATTTTGAGGGGGCAGCAATCACAGGGATAGCAGGGGCAGGAGCAGCTAGAGGCCATGGTTGAGGCTGTCCACAGAAGCCAAGGGAGAAGGTACCGGAGAGAAACCCCAGGAGTGGGGAGGGGAGAAGCAGAGGATGAGAGGCACTGTAGGAGCTCCACTAAGGCCCTGGGTGGGACTGTTTGTGTGAAACCATCTCAGGAACAGGGGCCTCTCCATTCACAGCCTATGGACAGAGAGTGCCAACACTGGATAAAAGTGAACTTGGGAGTGTCCACTTTTATGGAGGCTGTGGAGCAGTGGGTTAAGGATCAGACTGCAGGCAGGGGCTCGGGTTGCTGAGGAGGTGTGGGTTTGATTCCTGGCCTGGGAAATTCCGTATATCATGGTGTGCCCCCATCCCCTGACTTAACATAAGAGTTCAGCCATGGGTGTAGGACACACACGAGTCCTGGGTCTTTTTTTTTCTTTCCTTTTTTGGCCACCCTGTGACATACAGAATTACTAGGCCAGGTATCTGATCTGAGTCATAGTTGCCACCTAAGCCACAACTGAGGCAATGCTGGATACTTAACCCACTGTGCTGGGCTGGGGATCGAACCTGCGTCCCAGCGCTCCCAAGATGCTGCCGATCCTGTTACGCCACAGTGGGAGCTCCGAGGTCCAGGTCTTGATGAACAAGAAGGAACCAGCTCCCATCTCACCTGACCCAGGGACACAGAGAGTGTAGTACTGTGTGTCCCAGAATCAGACTTTCTGTTCTGGACACCAGGCCCTGGGAGTGAAAGGGGAAGCTGACGGTCCATCCTTCCCCTCCTGACAAGCCCGGTTCCCTGGTCCTCCCTCTCCTCCCCATAGACCCACCACCCAGTGCTCCAGCCACAGACAACACTGCCACACAGGGATATACACGGTGCAACTTACTGGAGACAAACACAGACTAGTATACTTTCCTGGAAATACAAGCTTGGTGACATCTCATTAAGGAAGGGAGTTGGAGTTCTTGAAGCAACAGAGACTGTGAATCACAGAGCTGGCATATGACGGAGCATTAACATGATATATGACCCATATAAAAAGTCTACAGATTGACGTTAAAAAACACACTGAGCAACATGACGTGGTGACTGCTGTACTTCCCTCCTTGTCCACCAGAGGGCGACAGAGTTACGCCACAGCTTGGAGCCTCCCCAAGGGCTGCAGACCTCCAGCAGAATCTCACCCTCACCAGTGTCACCTTAGTCCATAGTCTTCCTTGCTCTCCGAGCTCTCCACGCTGGACTCTGTCAGCCCCTCTGTCCAGCCAGGCATCGGCCCACTTCACACCTTTAGCAACTACTATTCCTTCAGGTCCTGGGCGTGGGCTCCTGGAAGCTGTGCCATGCTAGCTAGACTCCCATAGAGGTAGAAGGAGGGTCTCTCTCACCAGGCATCAGTGACCTTGACCCCTTTCCAGCCTCTCAATCCTCTTCTGGATCTTCTGGCAGGGACAGAATGCAAACTTCCTAGGGCATTTGAGAACACTGGGAAGTCTCTGGGTGCCCAGCTGGGTTTCTTTGTCACAAAGGGAAATAATATTCTGGTTTAAGGACCTCTCCAGTCTCTGTGTGGTGCTTACAGACCTCAGTCCAGAACACACAGAGGCCAATGCTGGGGTATTGGATCACCCTTTCAGGAGTCCCCATCAGCCTTGCTATGAAAGTGTGCTCAGAAGGGGAGGAGGAAACTGCGGGAGAGGCTCACCGAGACTCCAACTGGGAACTATGGGCAATGCCCAGGACCCTGAGCCCCAGGGCTGTGCTCCCCATAACCAGTGGCAAATTGTGTGTGTGTGTTTCTACTGTGAGAAGTCAAGCTGAAAAAGGCAGAAACAGCAGTGGTTCACAGGGAAATGAAATGCAAATAGAAAGGTAAGAGAGAGGAAGGCAGGCAGGAATAAGAAAGGAGGGGGAGGGAGGGTCCTGGAGAGGCCCCGCCCCCGTCCACGTGACCCAGTGAAGTGCTCCTGCCCCAGGGCGAGGCCCAGCACAGAGGGAGGAAGGACAGCAGAGTTCACACATCACACTGCAGTGCTTGTGAGCATTTCTGGAGCCCAAACTCTTCTCTCACAGGGAGGGACACAGCAGGCAGCAGGCACCATGGAGCCCCCCTCAGCCCCTGCCCACAGACAGCACGTTCCCTGGCACAGGCTCCTGCTGGCAGGTGAGAGGGGACAATTTTCAAGGAATGGTTGGAGATGGGGGAACAGAGCCTGGCTGGGGTCTCCTGGGGAGACAGGCCTCTGAGAGGGGACAGGAGGCTTCTGTTTGGACCTGAGGGGAGATGACAGGGGACCAGGGTGGGAGGGGAGAGGGGCTCAGTAACAGGAAAACCTCAGTGAACTGGAATTGCTGAACTGGAATTGCAGGACACCTCGATTCTGTAGGTTTTACAAGTTATTCTTCACTGAGCAATAATTGTTAAAAACTGATGACAAGACTAATCATAATTATTGTCATAGAAAAACAACTTAACAAGGGACACTAAACATTACGTTACGTTACCCATCAACTTCGGAAAATGGCAAATAAACACCAGGGTGTGGAGGGCCTTGGGGACACTTATTCCTTCATCACCAGGTGTTTGCAGCCTGTTCCTGGAACTCAGGGGACAGCAGAATCAGATAAGTCCCTGCCTTCATGGAGCTCACATTCTATGGGGGGGAAGACAGACACAGCTGTCAGTGCTGACAAGTGTCTTGAGGAAACAGAGCAGGGAAAGGTCAGAAAGTGAAGACGGGGTCTTCAGAGCAAGTGGTTGGGGAGGGCAGCTCCCAACAGACCCTTGAGTGTGAGCAGGCGTGTAAGGGCCGTGAGGGAGTGAGCCAGGCACACACCTGGGAAGACAGAGGAAATAACAAGTTCAGAGAAGATAAAGTAATGGGGGTCATGCTGCTGACTTTTAAACAGTAGAACACACACACACACACACACACACACACACACTGCAAAAAAACCACAGCAAGGCTGAGGGATGAAGAGAACTGCTCAGGAGCCAGGGCCACATTTTTCCATCCCAATACATAGGTCAGAATATTGAGGAATTCCCTTCTGGTTCAGTAGTTTAAGGATCCAGTGTTGTCACTCCCGTGGCTTGGGTTTGATTTCTGGCCCGGGGAACTTCCACAGGCCCATGGCGCATTCAAAACAAAAACAAAAACAAAAATAAAATAAAACCACCCGCTTAAAAATCAGAATATTAACTGATTTCTCTCTCTTCCCTCCTAGTCTCACTCCTAAGCTTCTGGAACCTGCCCACCGCTGCACAGATCAGTATTGAATCGGTGCCCTTCAATGTTGCAGAAGGAAGCGATGTTCTTCTACTTGTCCACAATGCGACAGAGAATATTCTAGGCTACAGCTGGTACAGAGGAGAAAGAGCAGGGAACAACCAACTAATTGTATCACATAGAGTAGACAATCAAGTAAATAACACCGGGCCTGCATACAGCGGTCGAGAGATAACCTACCCCAATGGATCCCTGCTGTTCCAGAATGTCACTCAGAATGACACAGGATACTACACTCTGCTGGTTATAAAGAATGACTTACAGACAGAAA
Organism: Catagonus wagneri; assembly: GCA_004024745.2. Lineage (NCBI taxonomy): Eukaryota > Metazoa > Chordata > Mammalia > Artiodactyla > Tayassuidae > Catagonus > Catagonus wagneri. The sequence continues at coordinate 893,636 of PVHT020000029.1, forward strand.
TTGTAACTGGACAACTCCGTGTATTCCGTGAGTGATTCCTCTCTGGCCTGTAGGTGTTGGGTGGGGTGAATTCTATTCACATATTTAGGATTGACAGGCCTTGACTGTGCCCCCATCCCCCTCTGCATTATGTCCCATGTCGGAGTTTGAAAATTTAGTGCAGGACACACATACTGGAGACAAAATTCAAAGGATCAAAATTCCTTTCCTGGAATCCAGACCCTGCAGACATTCTGTGTAGAAAGGACCAGTGTGATGGCAGTAACTCAGCAGAGGGAGATCAGTCTCAGTCCACCCCCTGGGCCCCTCCCTGTGACCATGACCCTGAGGAAGACCCTGGAGGACAAAGTAGGGGCCTGGCCTCAGGGCCCCCTGGGATCGTCACAGAGAAGCTCAGCCCCAGGAAGCCCCTCCCCAGACCCTGTCCCAGGGCCTCTGCCTCCAGTGACCCTGAGAGTCTGTGCCAGTGTTGGGTTCTGGCCTCCTGGGAAGAGCTGACTGGGAGCAATGAGTTCCCAAGGCTTTGAGCTGCTCACCAGTCAGGGCTCAGCCCCAAGAGCCACATCTGGGCAGGGGTGGAGCCTGGTCCTTCAGCTGAGACTCAGCATGAAAAGCAAGGTGGGTCAGGTCCCCAGGCCATTACCAATTGCTGTGGGGACTAAGGAGACCCCAGAGGAAGGTCAGTGTCCCCAGGGAAGAACAGAGGAGTGAAGACACTCCTGGCAGTTTCTCGTCCACCAGGGCGCAGCTCAGGGGGCCCTCCCCTGTGGATGCAAATAATAGTAAACAGTTTATTTGGCAGCTCCTCTATGTCCAGGTTTAGGTTGTTAATTTGAATGATGTAAGGTTAATATACAGACAACATGACAAGCCTGAGACCATTTACCACTTATACCATTTTACTGAGGAAAAGTCGAGTTACAGGGGGGATAATTGTCACTGAATCAGAGTCACTCAGACCACGACTAGGCGATCAGAGTCACTCCAAGATCACAGCCCCAGCCTCTCCTCCATCCCAGGGGCTTTACTGTGCATCTGTGGATCCAGAAACCAGCTGTTGGTCTGGATCCTTCCTTCCTGGGTATCCTCAGCTTGGAGGGAGAGAGGCTGCTCTGGGAAGTGGAAGCAAATGGAGAACTAATTCTGTTTATTCTAGAACTGAATTACCTGCATAACAATCAGAGTCAGTGACAGGAATGTCCAGGCCTCCCCCCTCAGGTAGCTGAGGCACAAGCTCCTTGCTCTGGATTAGAAATCATTTATTTGTGTTTCTTAATGTGGTGGGTGTCCCACTAGAGTAAAATGGCAAGGACTTGGCTCCTTCACTCCCCAGTCTACACCACAACCAGCACTGGGCCCAACAGGTAACACACTCAATCTTTCTTTGATGAAGGAAGGATGGAAGGAGTGAGAATGAAATGAATGATCTACAGTCTCTTCAGACACTGGAATCTGGATGCAGAGTCCTAGCAGGTTCTGTCCACACCTGGTGCCTGTCTCTCCAGGGATGGGAACCATGTTCCATCCTCTGACCACCTGCCTCTGAAGTGCTCTGGGAGCCAAGTCTCACAGTGACTGGGGGCTGCTCAGCCACGGGAGGGCTTCCGGGATGGCATGGGTCCTGCCTCTGGCAGCTGTGGGGCTCTTGGACCTTTGCATCTTTGAAGTCACCTGTAGCCCCCACTATGTCTTTCTTTTCTTTCCTTTTTTTTTTTTTTAGGGCCGCACCTGCAGCATATGGAGGTTCCCAGCCTAGGGGTTGAGTTGGAGCTGTAGCTGCTGGCCTATGCCACAGCCACAGCAACTTGGGATCTGAGCCGTGTCTGCGACCTACACCACAGGTCACAGTGACGCCGAATCCTTAACCCACTGAGTGAGGCCAGGGATTGAACCCACGTCCTCATGGATGCTAGCTGGGTTCGTTAACTGCTGAGCCACAATGGGAACTCCAGTAACCCTCACTCTGAAGTCACTTGTAAATGAACATTGCTCCCTCTCTCTACTCCTTCCATGTCTTTCAACTTCCTCCTCCTTCGTCCCAGCCGGGACTGGCCCTGCTCTGCACAGCTGTCCTCATGCTTAAGCCTTCCACAAATATTCCCCCAAATGGCTGACTACCTTGTTCCTGTCCTGCAAACACCTGTGACCAGGCCCACCCTCCCCAGCAATAGTAAAGGACACAGAATTCAGTGCCAAGGTTGTTGGGTTTTTTTTTTTTTTTTGGTCTTTCGTCTTTTTAGAGCCATACCTGCACCCAGTTTCCAGGTTAGAGGTTGAATCGGAGCTGCAGCTGCTGGCCTATGCCACAGCCAGAGCAACTCGGGATCCAAGCCGCGTCTGCAGCTTACACCACAGCTCACTGCAATACTCAATCCTTAACTCACTGGATGTAGTCAGGTTTGTTAACCACTGAGCCATGATGGGAACGCCTAGAACTTTTTTTTCTGGCTTTTTAGGGCCCCACCCATAGCATATGGAAGTTCCCAGGCTAGGGGTTGAATTGGAACCACAGATGCTGTCCTACACAACAGCCACAGCAACATCAGATCCAAGCCACGTCTTCGACCTATACTGCATCTCATGGCAATGCTGGATCCTTAACCCACTGAGTAAGGCCAGAGATCGAACCTGAAGCCACATGGATACCAGTCGGGTTAGTACCCACTGCACCACAAAGGGAACTCCCACCTTCGCTCTTTTCTAATTATTCCTTTGTCTCATTTAGCCTTTATGTGGTCACCTGCGGTATATGGAAGTTTCCAGGCAAGGGGTCAAATCGGAGCTTCAACTGCCAGCCTGCACCACAGCCACAGCAACGTGGGATCCAAGTCGGGTCTGCAACCTACACCACAGCCACAGCAGCTTGGGATCCTTAACTCACTTAGTGGGGCCAGGGATCGAACCCGCATCCTTATGGATATTAGTTGGGTTTGTTACTGCTGAGCCACAATGGGAACTCCCAAACACTGATTCCTTTTTTGTTGTTGTTGTTGTTGTTTTAGGGCCGCACCTGCAGCATGTGGAGGTTCCCAGGCTAGGGGTCTAATCGGAGCTACAGCTGCCGGCCTGCACCACAGCCATAGCAACGCGGGAATAGCCATAGCAACGCGGGATCCAAGCCGCGTTTGCAATCTACACCACAGCTCACAGTAACGCCGGGTCCTTAACCCACTGAGTGAGGCCAGGGATTGAACCCACAACCTCATGGTTCCTAGTCGGATTCATTTCTTCTGAACCACGACGGGAACTCCCAAAACACTGATTCTTGATTGACACTTGAGGAAGTCTGTGCTTTCTCTCAAACATAGAGCAGGTGGTCTTCTGTTCTCTGAGTTCAGCTACTCATGCATTTTTCTTGTGATACATCGCCCTGTTTTTTCTTTAAAGACTCCGTTTGGTTGATAAGTAAGAGATGCCAACTCATTAAAGCTACTCTTAGAGGAGTCAAAGTTATAAAAGAGGCAATGTTCTCTTTGTTATCTGCATAGCGGTGTTACCCACGCCCATCATCACCAGCAACAACTCCAACCCTGTGGAGCACGAGGACACTGTAGTGTTAACATGTGAACCTGAGACTCAGAACACAACCTACATGTGGTGGATCAACAATCAGAGCCTCCCCAACAGCACCAGGCTGGAACTGTCTCAGGACAACAGGACTCTCACTCTATTCAACGTCACCAGGAATGACACAGGACCCTATGAGTGTGAAACCCAGAACCCAGTGAGTGCCGCCCGCAGTGACCCATTCACCCTGAATGTTATCCGTGAGTAACTTTGGTTCCTATGTGGCCTCAGCTGCCCACTTAAATCCACACTGCCAGAGGCCAGTTCACATCCATCCTTCTCAGGTCCAAGTACACAGACACTCACTTCTGGACACCCAGGCTGGCTGTGACTTCCAATTCTAGCCAAATCTGGGCAGGCCCAGGCTTGAGCCAAGATTGGGAGAGGACAGATGCTTTGTCTTGAAGGGCTCAGGGTCACCACAGTATGATGGGAAACAGGTTAAAGTTTCAGACGCAGGATGAGTGGAAATGAGGGGTGATTATTGTTGGGGATCTTTTTCTTTTTAAAAAACATTTATTGAGGAGTCCCCATCGTGGCACAGCGGAAACGAATCCAACTAGGAACCATGAAATTGAGGGTTCGATCCTTGGCCTCGCTTAGTGGGTTAAGGTTCCAGCGTTGCCATGAGCTGTGGTGTAGGTTGGATCTGGCATTGCTGTGGCTTTGGCTCGGATCTGGCATTGCTGTGGCTTTGGCTTAGGCCGACAGCAACAGCTCCAATTAGACCCCTAGCCTAGGAACCTCCATATGCCACAGGTGCAGCCCTAAAAAGACAAAAGTCAAAGGAAACAAAATTTATTGAAATAATATTTGATTTACAATATTGTTGGGGATTTTTTTTCTTTTTCTTTTTCTTTTTTTTTTTTTTTTTGCCTTATCTAGGGCCGCACCCACGGCATATGGAGGTTCCCAGGCTAGGGGTCTAACAGGAGTTGTAGCTGCCGGCCTTTGCCACAGCCACAGCAACGCGGGATCCGAGCCGCGTCTGCAATCTACACCACAGCTCACAGCAATGTCAGATCCTTAACCCATTGAGCAAGGCCAGGAATCGAACCCGCAACCTCATGGTTCTTAGTCGGATTCGTTAACCACTGAGCCACGACGGGAACTCTTTTTTTTTTTTTTTTTTGCTTTTTGGGGCCGCACTTGTGGCACATGGAAGTTCTCCAAGCTAGGAGTCAAGTCAGAGCTGCAGTTGCTGGCCTATGCCACAGCCACAGTAATGCCATATCCAAACCGCATCTTTGAAATACCTCACAGCTCATGGCAACACCAGATGCTTAACCCAGTGAGCAAGGCCAGGGACTGAACCTGCAACTTCATTTAATTTTTTTTTTTTTTTTTGCTCTTTTTAAGGCTGCACTGGCTGCATATGGAAGTTCCCAGGCTAGGGGTCAAATCAGAGCTGCAGCTGCCAGCTTACGCCACAACCACAGCAACGCAGAGTCCAAGCCATTTCTGGGACCTACAGAAACCACAGCTTAACCACAGCTTAAGGCCAGGAATCAAACCTGTGTTCTCTAGTTGGGTTCATTACTGCTGAACCACCATGGAAGCTCCCTTGTTGGGGACTTTTAAAACAAGATCGTTCCTGGCTCAGAGGGATACTGTAACCCTTCTGCAGACCAGGAGATTGGGTTGGGTCATCTTTATTCCCTAAGAAGTATTTAACTAGAAATAAATGCCTCCCCTACTTTATGGAAAGTTCCCTTTGGGAGTTCCTGTTGCTTTTTTTTAAAGTTCCTGGATTTTTTTAAACTCAAAGAAAATTCTGGAAAAAGGTCAATGTAAGTTAATGAAAAAAATCTACTCGGTGAGAATGCTAGACGTATGGGCTGAGAAGAGATTCCTGGTGCTAATAACACAGAGAGGTCCAGGGAGACTGGTCAGGGGTCATCTGGGAGTATCTGGATTTCAGAAAGGAGGTGCTGCCTTCTCCTTACAGGTGGTCACCTGAAGAGAGACTCATGACCTTGTTCACGGGGTCAGGGTCATCCTCTGAGTCACCTTTACAGAGGGCACTGGGCCCAGAAGTGGCTGAGATCTCTGAGGAAGGAGCGTGGCCCCTGGCATGACACACTCTCAGTCAATCATCTCCTCCGTTACTCCACAGACCCAGTGGCACAGCCTATCATTGAAGCCAGCAACACCACAGTCACAGAACATGAGGACACCGTGGTCCTGAAATGCCTCACAAATGACACCGGGGTCTCCATACGCTGGCTCTTCAATGGCCAGAGTCTACTGCTCACAGAGAGGATGGAGCTGTCCCAGGACAACGGCACCCTCACCATAGAGCCCGTCAGGAGGGAGGATGCTGGGGATTATCAGTGTGAGGCCTACAACCTGGGCAATTCCAACAAAAGTGACCCTCTCAGGCTGGATGTGAAATGTAAGTGGCCGCTGGCCCTACTACATCTTCCTGGGAAGACTACTCTCCCAATGTGTGCAAACTGGAGAGGAGTTACAGGGGGCAGAATATCAAACAAGACACCATTCCGATGAACCGAATGGGGAAATGGATAAGGGCTTAATATCCAGATCTGATATATTTTATTTCTTATTCTGGGTTTGGCATTTTAGTGTGATCTTTCACAAGGGTCTTCTTTCTTTCTGTTACCATTTTTTTTCAAAGTGCTAGAGCATACATAAGATGTATAATTTTAACCATTTTAAGAGGGCAGCTCAGGAGTTCCCACTGTGGTGCAGCGGAAAAGAATCCGACTAGTATCCGTGAGGATGTGGGTTCAATCCCTGGCCTCGCTCAGTGGGTTAAGGATCCGGCGTTGCTGTGAACTGTGGTGTAGGTCGCAGATAAACCTTGGATCCTGCGTTGCTCTGGCTGTGATGTAGGCCAGTGGCTGTAGTTCCGATTCGACCCCTAGCCTGGAAATTTCATATGCCACAGGTGTGGCTCTAAAAAGCAAAAAAAAAAAAAAAAAAAAAAAAAAGAGTGCAGCTCACTAGCATTAAGTACATTCATACTGTTGTGCACCCGTGACCACTATCCATCTGGAACTTTTAAATCTTTACTATACTAAAGCTCTGTACCATTAAACCATAACTTCCCAGTCCCCCACTCCAAACCCCAGCAACCATCTTTCTACCTTCTTTGTCCCTATGAATTTGACTATTCCAGTTATTTAAGTGGAATCAAGCAATAATTGACCTTTTGGGTCTGATTTATTTCACTTAGCATAATATCTTCAAGGTTCCACCCATGACATATACCAGAATGTCATTCCTTTTAAAGGCTAAATGTATTCCCTTGTATGTAAATACCATATTTTATCATTCATAAGTTGATTGTCTTTTGGCTTGCTTCCACCTCTTGCCTATTGTGAATATGCTGCTGTGAACATGGGGGTACAAATATCTGCTCAATCCTTGCTTTCAACCTTTTGATCATTCCACCCAGAATTGGTATTGCTGGATCAAATGGCACTTCTTTGTTCAGTTGTTTGATGAACTGCCATACCATTTTCCACAGTATTTGTGTTCATACCAGCAATGCACAAAAGGTCCAGTTTTCCCACATCCTTGCAAACACTTGTTTTCTCTGTGTGTGTGTGTGTGTGTGTGTGTGTGTGTGTGTGTTTAGGGTCGCACCTGTGGCATATGGAAATTCCCAGGCTAAGGGGTGAATTAGAGCTGCAGCTCTTGGCCTGTGCCAGAGCCACAGCAACATGGCACCCAAGCCACGTCTGCAACCTACACCACAGCTCACGGCAACGCCGGATCCTTAACCCACTGAGCAAGGCTAGGGATCGAACCCGCAACCTCATGGTTCCTAGTCGGATTCGTTAACCGCTGAGTCACGACAGGAACTCCTTGTTTATCCATTCTAAATGTAATAGTTTGCATCTATTAACCCCAAACTCCCAGTCCATCCCCTTCCTCTCCTCCCCCTAGACAACCACACATCTGCTCCCCATGTCTGTGAGTCTACCTCTATTTTGTAGATAGGTTCATTTGTGCCATATTTTAGATTACACATATAAGTAAGATCATACGGTATTTGTCCTCTTTCTGGCTTAATTCACTTATATGATAATCTCTAGTTGTATCCATGTTGCTGTCAAAAACATTATTTCATCCTTTTTTATGGCTGAGTAGTATTCCATTGTATATATGTACCACATCTTAATCCATTCATCTGTTGATGGGCATTTAGGTTTTTTCCACGTCTTGGCTACTGTGAATAATGCTGCAATGAACATAGAGGTGTATGTATATTTCTGTATGAAAGTTTTGTCTGGATACATGCCCAGGAGTGGGATTACTGTATCATATGGTAGTTCTAAATTTAGCTTTCTGAGGTACTTCCATAATGTTTTCCATGGTGGTTGTATTGGTTTGCGTTCCCGCCAACAGAGTAGGGTGGTTCCTTTTTCTCTACACCCTCTCCAGCATTTATTTGTAGACTTTTTATTGATGGTCAATATGATTGGTGTGAGGTGGTACTTCACTGTAGTTTTGATTTGCATTTCTCTAATAATTAGTGATGTTGAGCATCTTTTCATGTGCCTACCGGCCATCAGTATATCTTCTTTCAAGAAATATCTATTTAGGTCTTCTGCCCATTTTTCTATTTGTTGTTATTGTTGTTGTCGTCGAGCTGTATAAGTTTGTATATTTTGGAGATTAAGCCCTTGTCAGTTGCATCATTTGCAACTATATTCTCCCATTCCGTAGGTTGTCTTTTCAGTTTTTTTGTGGTTTCCTTTGCTGTGTAAAAACCTGTAAGTTTGATTAGGTCCCATTTGTTTATTTTTGTTTTTATTTCTATTGCCTTGGGAGACTGACCTAAGAAAACATTTGTACAAATGATGTCAGAGAATGTTTTGCCTATGTTCTAAGAGTTTTATGGTCTCTTTTCTTATATTTAACCTTTAAGCCATTTTGCATTTATTTTTTGTACATGGTGTGAGGGTGTGTTCTAGTTTCATTGATCTACATGCAGTTGTCCAGGTTTCCCAGGACTACTTGCTGAAATGACCGTATTTTCCCCGTTTTATATTCTTGCCTCCTTTGTCAAAGATTAATTGACCAGAGGTGTCTGGGTTTATTTCTGGGCTCTCTATTCTGTTCCATTGGTCCATATGTCTGGTTTTGTACCAATACCACATTGTTTTGATTACTGCAGTTCTGTAATATTGTCTGAGGTATGGGACAGTTATGCTTCTGCTTTGTTTTTTTTTCCCTCAGGTTGCTAGCAATTCTGGTCTTTTATATAGTTCCATATACATTTTTGGATTATTTGTTCTAGTTCTGTGAAAAATGTCATGGGTAATTTGATAGTGGTCACATTAAATCTGCAGATTTTGGGGTAGTATGGCCATTTTAACAATATTAATTCTTCCAATCCAGGAGCATGGGATAACTTTCTATTTCTTCAAATACTCTTTAATTTCCTTTATTAATGTTTTATAGTTCTCAGCATATAAGTACTTTACCTCCTTTGTCAGGTTTATTCCTAGGTATTTTACTTTTTGTGTGTGAAATTTTAAGGTTTTTTTTATGTTCCTTTTCTAATATTTCATTGTTAGTATACAGAAATGAAATTATTTTCTGAATGTTAATCTTGTATTCTGCTACTTTGCTGAATTCATTTATCAGATCGAGTAGTTTGTGTATAGAGTCCTTAGGGTTTTCTGTATATATTATCATGTCACCTGCATATAGTGACAATAGCAGTGCTTATTTATGTTTTTCCAGTGTATAAATCTTTCACCTCCTTGGTTAATTCCTAAGTATTTCATTCTTTTTGATACTACTGTAAATAATATTTTCTCAAATTCCTTTTTGAGTGTTTCATTGTGTTTAGAAACCACTTATTTTTACATGTTGATCTGGTATCCTGCATATTTGCTGAATTTTTTTTTATTAATTCTAACAGTTTTCTGGGGAGTCTTTATGGTTTTATACATATAAGGTCATGTCATCTGCAAACAGAAATATTTTTATTCTCCTTTTCCAATTTAAATGTTTTAATTTCTTTTTCCTACCTAATTGCTCTGGCTTGTATGTACAATACTATTTTGGATAAAAGTGGAAAAAGCAGGCCTTTTTGTCTTCTTCCTGATCTTGAAATGAAAATCTTTCATTTCCTCACCATTGAAAATGATGTGAACTATGTTTTTTTTTTTTTTAATAAGGCCTTTATTATGTTGAGATGGTTTCCTTCCTTTCTTAGTTTGAGTGTTTTTTATCATGAAAGGATGTTGAATTTTGTCAAATGTTTTTATTGATTTAACCTCCTTACTTTACATGTCAAGGCATATCTTCTATTTCTTTGTGATTGCATCTTGGTAGCTGTTACGTTTTTAGGAATTTATCCATTTCATAGAAGTTATCCAATTTGTTGGCATATGATTATTCATAGTACTCTTATACTTTGTATTATTCCTATAGAATCGGTAGTAATATTCCCACTTACATTTCTGATTTTAGTAATCTGAATCTTCTCTTTCTTCTTAGTCATTCTAATTGAAGATTGTCAATTTTGTTAATCTTTTTGAAGAACCAAATATTGGTTTTATTGATTTTTCTCTACTCTTTTTTCATTCTCTGATTTATTTATCTCTATCCTAATTGTTATTATTTCCTTTCTTCTGCTTGATTTGGGATTTTTTTTTTTACCTTAAGTTGTAAATTTAGGTTGTTAGCTTGACTGGTTTGAGATCTTCCCTTTTTTTTCTGTCTTTTTTTAGGGCAGCACCCACAGAATAAGGAAGTTCCCAGGCTAGCGGTGAATATGAGCTGTAGCTGCCAGCTTACGCCACAGCCACAGCAATGCAGAATCTGAGCTGCATCTGCAACGTACACTGCAGCTCATGGCAACACCAGATCCTTAACCCACTGAGGGAGGCCAGGGATTGAACCCATGTCTTCATGGATCCTAGTCAGGTTCATTACCACTGAGCCATGATGGGAACTCCAATCTTTCTTCTTTTTTAATGTAAGCATTTGTAATTATAAATTCTTGCACAAGATTCTTAATTTCTCTGAGCCTCAGATTTCTCCACTGAAAATTGCAGTAAAGTACTTGTTTCTCAGTATTGTTTCACAGATTTAATGTTTCACAGATTTAAATGTATTTATTTAATGTAAAATCTGTTTCACAGATTTTTGGCTGTGCCTGTGGCATGTGGAAGTTCTCAGGCCAGGGATCAAACCTGTACCATGGCAGGGACCCAGGCCACAGCAGTGACAGTGCTCAGTCCTTAACCTGCTAAGCCATAGAGGAACTCCAATGTAATATTTAGTTAAATTTTTAGAAAAAAATAAAAGGAGGTTCCACGGTAACTCAGCAGTAATGAACCCGACTAGTATCCATGAGGACTTGGGTTCAATCCCTGGCCTTGCTCAGTGGGTTGAGGACCTGGCATTGCTATGGGCTGTGGTGTGGATCACAGACATAGCTCAGATCCTGCATTGCTGTGGCTGTGGTGTAGGCTGACAGCTACAGCTCTGAGATTTGATCCCTAGCCTGGGAACTTCTATATGCCATGGGTGCAACCCTAAAAAGACAAAAAAAAATTTTTTTAGCAAAATACACAGATGAAAATTTCCATAAATGTTAGCTGCTGTAATTGCTACTATTATCATTAGGCTCTATACAATCAGGTACTCCTAGGGTCAAGAACTACCTGACTCTAATCCATCTTTTATTAGCCATATGACTGGGTTTTTTTTACCACTGTAAGCTTCAGTTTTTCCATCTGTAAAATGGAAATACTATCTATCAGACAGGGTTATTATATGAATTATATAGCACAGAGCCTGGCACATAGAAAATACCTCATAACGATAGCTAACAATAGCATTAGTTTTTAGTCTTGAGTTGAATGGTGAGGGCAACTGAAATAAAAAAGAAGTTCTCTTGTGGTGCAGTGGGTTAAGGATCCAGCATTGTCACTGCAGCGGCTCCAGTTGCTGCTATGATATGGGTTTGATCCTTGGCCTGGGAACTTCCACATGCTGTGGGTGCAGCCAAAAAAGAAAAAAATTTAAAGAAATAGAGGCAAATGGTATTATAAACTTGAAGAAATAGAGGCAAATGGTATTATAAACTTGAAGAAAGAAGGCCTAACACAAAAGATCCACGGGGACATGTTACCGATTAAATATGGCAGAGAAAAAAAGGAACTGAGTGCAAAGTTTCATTTTTAGTATGTTAGTTATCGTGCTGTGAGATGTAGCAAAGATGGGATTAGACATGAAAGACAGGAAAAAAATGCCTGTGAAGGAAATCAAAGGAGAAGTGGGTGGGGGGAGCCTGAAGGTTCTCAGACCATGATGCATACTGGATCCCTGGGAGGAGGAAGGGAAGCAAGGAAATACTAGATTATAGGTTTTTATTTTTATTTTTTGCTTTTTAGGGCCACACTTGAGGCATATGGAAGTTTCCAGGCTAGCGGCTGAATCAGAGCCACAACTGCTGGCCTATACTACAGCTCACAGCAATGCTGGATCCTTAACCCACTGAGCAGGGCCAGGGATCAAACCCGCATCCTCATGGATACTAGTTGGATTCGTTTCCAATGAGCCATGACGGGAACTCCTGTAGTTCAGTTCTAAGAAAGTGTGTGCAGAGCTGGTGGGGAGTCCTTGAACTAAAGTCACCCATCACAAAAAAATAATTTCTCGCAGAATTGGGATTGATACCATATCCCTGCCTGTGGGAAGTGTGGTGTCTCTGCAAAGGGGTAGGGAATTCAGAAGACCTTCCATCAGTTGAGTCCTCATCACAAAACACCTGAAATGCACATATTTATGGCTGCCACACCTAGTACCCAGAGAAAGATGCAGCCATGAAAAGGTGGGAAGTTATGCCATATAAAAATAGCCATTAGCTCTTCTTACATTTCCAAAGCCTTCAAAAATGTGTGAATGCAAAAAGGCCAGACTGTAATTGAGGCAAATCTGACCACCAATTTAGAAATAGAGAGAAGAGTTTGAAGAGGTCACCTCGCAGCAACCTTCCACAGAAATTTTATTCCTTGAAGGAATACGTAGAGACTATTTCTTGTTGAGAGTTGTTTCCCAGAGCACCTCCCCATTGTAAAAAAAAATGGTCACTTTAATTCATTCTTCTCTTTTCATGACAGTTGATCCAACACCAGGAAGTTCTTCTGGCCTCTCAGGTGGTGCTATTGCTGGCATTGTGATTGGAGTCCTGGCTGGGGTAGCTCTGATAGCAGGCCTGGTGTATTTTCTGTGTGTCAGAAAAACTGGAGGGTATGTTGCATTTCCTCTTGTTCTGCTTTCTCTAAGCCTAACCGTCATGCTTGGGAGAGGGAAGGAAACTTCATCTCTGTCTCTGGGTCTGGATCTGCTCCCCACTCTTCCTAAAGCCCTGCTTCTCGGCATTAACTCCTGCAGGTCTCTTCTCCCCTGGTCTTCACGCTTCCTGTGCCCCACTCTCAATTGGACATGGTTAGAGGGGGCAGAGCCAATTATGTTCCTCTGTCCCCAGTCCAGGAAACCAAGGTCCAGAATGGAAAACTAATGAGGGAATGAAAGGAAAAGCAGGAGGAAGGGAGTCCTGTGCTTTCATGACAATAGTAGCAGGAGGAGGGAGGCATAGGACAGGAAGAAAACCTAAGAAAAGGCAGAAACAACCAAAGGCCAGTTGAGCAATAAACAGAGAAAAACAGCATCTACCTACAAGAGGGGAAAAGTGTCAGGGTAGAAATAGGTCAGAAGCAGTCGATATGAATGGCCCTAAAAGTGAACAGCCAGTAAACAGGAAAGGAGTAAACACTAGAAGGGATAATTATAGACTAAAGGAAGTCTTCAGAGGCAACAGTACCAACCACGTGTAAATGAACATAGAGGAGCCCCAAGGAATCATGCTGACAGTGTCCTTCCTAATTCAAGGTGCAAAGACCCTATGCCTGGGAATAGCAGTCACAGTGTCTGATATTTATTTAGGGCAAGTGACCAGCGCCATCTCACAGAGCACAAATCCCCAGACTTCAACCACAGTAAGTAAACCCACTCACCCAGTGGGAGCTGGTATGTTCCACCATGTGCCCTGCCCCAGCAGGAAATCCTGATTCCCAATATCTCCCTCCCTTCTGAATTTTTAGAAGGGATCTCCGTGTCCCAACCTTAATTTGTCATAGGTTTTCAGACTCTTCCTTGCCATGAAAGATTCCCCTGAGACCCAGCCTTGGGAGAGACACTCACTCCCACCAGACCAGGCAAGCCAGGCAGGCCATAAGATGGACATGTTCCCCGGAGCCATTTCCTCATCCTTGCTCCTTTTCCCTCCTGCCTCTATTACGGATGCGGGCATCTCTTTTCATGAGACTTTACCTGCCTTTGGTGCCCTGGGTGCTGTGGGCCTCAATGCTCCTCCTAGCCACTGGAGCCTGTTGCTGAGAAACACACCTGGGAAGAACTCGGGGCTTATGAAATGGAAGAAATCTTCAGAAGTCCACTGAGGCCTCCCGTGGCTGCCAGCCCCTCCTTGGTCTAATGCCCTGGGGTCTGGACCATAGACTGAGGGAAGGAAATTCCTTAAGTGATCATGGGCCACCCCACACCCCACCCTGCCACCACCTGCCACCTCCTTCAGCCAGAAGTCACAACAGCTTAGGAACACCACATTCTGAGGCCATAAATCAGCTCTGCATTTTCATGGGTTGATAACTTTTCTTTTGCTTCCCCAGGTCAGGACCCCTCTGACAACCTGTCCAACAAGGTAAGCACGGCCAGTTTCATTGGCTCTTTTTCTCATGGAAATATCTTTGTGTAAAATGGGTTATTCTTGAAGACACTAATGTGAGATCAAGTTTGGGTCAAAGTTCCTCACTGCAGCAGCAAAGTATTACTCACCAGTCTTTCTCATTGCAAGAATGTGGACTTAAATCCTGACTGTGACCTTAAGCAAGTAACTTAACCCCTTTGACCCTCAGCTTTTTTTTTTTGCTTTTTAGAGCCGCACTTGCAGCATATGGAGGTTTCCAGGCTAGGGATCTAATCAGAGCTACAGCTGCCGGCCTACACCACAGCCACAGCAATGCATGATCCAAGCTGCGTCTGTGATCTACACCACAGCTCACGGCAATGCCGGATCCTTAACCCACTGATCAAGGCCAGGGATCGAACCTGCAACCTCAAGGTTCCTAGTCAGATTCGTTAACCGCTGAGCCACGACGGTAACGCGATCCTCAGCTTTTTTAATCTATAAAATGGGCATGCTGCCTACTCCAAAGAGAAGTTCAAGGAATCAATGACATAACAAACGCAAAGCACCCAGCACAATGCCCAGCACAAGGAAGGCACTAGATCATCTTCCCTCCTCTGCCTGCAATCTGACCCTGCTCTCTCTTAAAAATTTTATTGAAGTATAGTTGATTTACAATGTTGTGTTAATTTCTTCTGTACAGCACAGTGGCTCGGTAATATATATATATATTCTTTTTCATATTCTTTTCCATTACGGTTTATCACAGGACACTGAATATAGTTCCCTGTGCTATATAGTAGAACTTTGTTGCTTACCCATCCTATATAAAACAGTTTGCCTCTGCTAATCCCAAACTCCCAGTCCTTCCCTCCCCAATCCTGCAACCACAAGTCTGTTCTCTAGGAGTCTGTTTTTGTTTCCTAGATATGATGATTTATGTTGTATTTTAGATTCCATATAAGTGGTACTATATGGTATTTATCTTGTGACTTCTAACTTAATTTGCTTAGTATGATAGGTCCATCCATGTTGCTGCAAATGACATTATTTCATTATTTTTATGGCTGAATAATAGCTCATACACAGCTATTAAAAAGTAATGAAATAATTATTACATCTTCTTTATTCATTCTGTTGATGGAAATTTAGGTTGCTTCCACGTCTTGGCTGTTATAAACAGTGATGCTATGAATACAGGGGTACAGGTATCTTTTCAAATTATAGTTTTGTCTGGGTATATGCCCAAGAGTGGGATTGCTGGATCATATGGAAACCCTTTTTTTTTTTTAGTTTTTTTGAAGAAACTGCATACTCTTTTCCACAGTGGTGGCATCAATTTACATTCTCACAAACAGTGTAAGAGGATTCCTTTCCCCTTCCACATCTAGTATTTGTAGATTTGTTAATGATGGCCATTCTGACTGGTGTGAGGTCATAACTCACTGTATTTTTGATTTGCATTTCTTTACTAATTAGCAATGTCAAACATCTTTTCATACGTCTATTGCCCACCTATATATCTTCTTTGGAGAAATGTCTATCTAGGTCTTCTGACCATTTTTTTGGCCGTGCCCACGCCATGCAGAAGTTCCCAGGGTCAGAGGATCAAACCTGAGTCACAGCAGTGACAATGCTGAATTCTTTTTTTTTTTTTTTTTTTGCTTTTTAGGGGCTGCACATGCAGCATATGGAAGTTCCCAGGCTAGGGGTTGAATTGGAGCTATAGCTGCTGGCCTACCCCACAGCCACAGCAATGCGGTATCTGAGCTGTATCTGTGATCTACAGCACAGCACACGGCAACTAAGCGAGGTCTGGGATCAAACCCACATTCTCATGGATACTAGTCAGATTCATTTCTGCTGTGCCACAACAGGAACTCCTTTTTTCTTTTTTCCTATCATTTTTTTAATGTGTTGTTGGATTCAGTTTGCTAGTATTTTGTTGATAATTATTGCATTCATATTCACCAAAGATACTGGCATACAATTTTCTTCTTTTAGTAGTGTCTTTGACTGGTTTTGGTATCAAGGTGATGGTGGCTTCACTGAGTGCGTTTGGAGTGTTCCTTCCTCTTCAATCTTTTGGAAGAGCTTGAAAAGGATTAGTATTGACCCAGCTCTTAATGTCAAATGATAATTTCCATTCTAATGGATCTGAGGTCTTAGTTCCTTTACTTTCTAATAATCTTACTGAATTTTTCTCATCTTAACCTTTCAATAGAATACACATATATACTGAAAAAAATGCTTCCATCATAAGTATATTTTAGCAATAAGTGTTTCTATGAGTAAATAGCACCACACCCAAATCATTAAAAAAATCATCTCCTCCAACACACACGCACACATACACACAAAACCCTCAGCTGCTTCCCTCCAAAGAGTAATAACTATCCTCACTTCCAATGTACTAGATTAGTTTTACCTGATTAGACTCTTATATACATGAAAAACACAATATATTAATGTGTCTGGCTTCTTTTATTCAAAATTGTTTTGTGAGATTCCTCCATATTGTTGTTGCCTTTGTGGGTTTTTTTTTTAATTTAATTGCTGTATTATGGTATTTCATTGTGGAATTCCATAATCTTTCTCTTCTAATGATCCTTCAACAGGATGTTAGCAAGCAGATACGATGGCTAGTAAAAGCCCTTCTCTGAAGCCAAAAGTCTCAAAGTGGTGAAATCATGTGGAGCTGGATCACATTAGCCAAAGTGAGGGCCTAGGCTGTGACACTGATTTAACTGACTGCTGCTCATGCCTTTCAGATTGATGAAGTTGCATATTCTTCCCTGAACTTCAATGCCCAGGAACCAAAGAAACCTACGTTAGCACCTCCATCTTCAACAGCCACAGAAACAGTTTATTCAGAAGTGAAAAAGAAGTAATGCAACCAGTCCTGCTCGCTGCACTGCTGACTTATTCAAAGCTTCTCAGCCCCATCCCTTTCTCCTCAGGAAAAATGGGAAGAGTGTCTTTCGCCCTTATTATTCCCTAATGAGGCTCGTCGAGGCTGCCTGGTCACAGTGCCTTCCTTCAGTTCAGTAGAGGAAAAGGTACATGTAGGAGGAGGTCTGCAGGAAACCCACCCGTCCTTGTCACTGACGTGCAGCAAAGCAGACCTTGGGAGAGAAGCGCCAGAGCCTCTGCCCCTCTCCGTCTCCTGACCTGAGCTGGTTTTAAACTTGCTTGTTCAGAACACACTCATTCCCTCCCACCTCAGCCCTGTCCTATTGGAGTCTAACTTGAATTTGGCATAACTTTGAGTTATGTCCTTAACCACTGAAACGCATGTGCCAGAAAAGAAGAGAGAGAAAAGGGAAAAGAAAAGAATTTCCTAGCTCTCTGAAGCCTGGTGTGAACCCACCATTCACAGGGAAATACATACATAAGCAATTCCGAAGTGGGAAATTCTACACCTTTGTCCACTGTCAGGGTTGTCTATCTGGAGGACCAGGGCCTAAACACCTTGCTGCTTATTTAGAATACCACCTATATCCTTTGGAAAGCCTGCCTTCAGAGAACCTGCGAGATGCAACTGAAAACAACTTCTCAAAAGTTCATAAGTGATTCCTAATGGAAACCTCAAACATGCATATACTCCTTTAATAACTTGAAAGTATGGGGTTTACTCAAGAAAATACTCGATAGAGGCAGTCAGCTTTTTTTTTTTCTTATCTTTTTTTTTAGTGTCGAACCTGTGGCATACGGCGGTTCCCAGGCTAGAGGTCCAATCGGAGAAATAGCTGCTGGTCTACACCACAGCCATAGCAATGCCAGATCCGAGCCGTGTCTGCGACCTACACCAGTTCATGGCAACGCCGAATCATTAACCCCCTGAGCGAAGCCAGGGATCAAACCTGCATTCTCATGGATACTAGTCAGATTCATTTCCACTGAGCCATGACGGGAACTCTGCAGTCAGCTCTTTACAGAGACAATCTGCTGGGATTTCGGAAAGGAATCTGAAAGCTACCCTTCAGAGATTATTTAAATAACTATAATAACTATTAAAGAATGCACAATTTGGGGAACTGTGTTTTTTCCCTTCTTCTGAGACATTCTGCCTTTTTTTTTTTTTTGTCTTTTTGTCTTTTTAGAATCGCACCCGTGGCATGTGGAGGTTCCCAAATAGGGGTCCAATCGGAGCTGTAGCCGCTGACCTACGCCACAGCCACAGCAACTCCAGATCTGAGCCATGTCTGCAACCTACACCACAGCTCACGGCAATGCCACTGAGCAAGGCCAGGGATAGAACCCGAAACCTCATGGTTCCTAGTCGGATTCATTTCTGCTGCACTACAACAGGAACTCCACATTCTGCCATTTTACTTTCTGTAACTGCTTGTTTATGTGAAAGGGGTTATGTTTACTTAGTTACCTGTGTGAGCCAATCTGACTGTCTTAGATTAAAGAAGCCCCCCAAACTCCCTGTTACTCTGGCCAGGAGCCCCTCAAGCCTTTTATGTCAGGGGCTCCACTTGGAAAATAGGAAGCAGCTGTTTTCTACATTCATGGCCAGAAATGGATCGCACTCAGTTTCTAGGCATCAGACCAATCATCAGCACCACTGTGTTCCATGCTTCTGCCTGTGCATGTTCCATCTGTCTGCCCCACTCACCTTCTCAGGAAACCTTGGCTTCTGTTAAGCTGTGTTTGGTCCTTGAGAAGCAGGGACGCCCTGAAGGAAACTACAGTCATGCTATTGGTGCTGTTTCCAACTTAGAAAGCTGCACTGGTGCTGATGCTCCTTAGGACCCAAGGGGAGGGCTGTAATTCAGTCCTAGGCTTCTTGAATAACCTCTGCAATCTGTTTTCTGCCCTGGCGTCTATGAGACCCAGTGTGTCTGCAGAAAAGGAAGGGAGGGCGAGAGAGAGAGAGAGAGAGAGAGAGACACGTCCTCCTGCCACTCAGCCTTCGGAAACAGATGGAAGCTCCTTGGGGCTGTTGAGAGAAAGGTTTTATTCCACATCTATGACCCCATCTCATGCTGTGTTGAACTAACCCCCTCCAAGAGGGCTGGTTGGGAGGTCTCTGTACTCAGGTACCTCTTTCAGGGTTTTCTAACCCTGACACAGACTGTATACACCTCCTCTCATCCATGCTGTTCTGTGTAATATAATTTTGCCTGGCTAAGGCTGCTTCTGAATTATTTGTAAAATTTGCTCTATATTTATAATAAAAATTGTATGTCAGACATCAACATGCTGCCTCGCACTTTTACTGCTTTCCACAATGTCTTTTTTACCTGCAGAAGAAACAGAATTTTCTTAACTGGGATCACAGTGAGCCTATCTCTAAGTCCACAGACATTTGATCTAGTGATCAGAGAATTAGCTAAATGCATTTGCACATCTGCTAACAAAGTGAGTCTGTCTAGAAGCAACAGGCCACAGCTCCAAAGTGCCTAGAAGAAACTGGCTATCTTCCTCTGGGAAAGAAGATTTCATGAGTAAAAGATTTCCTGGCCTCATTATTAGGGACAAACCACACTTCCCACACAGATGCTCCAGTGAATCAGATGCAGCCATACAGCTTTCACTCCCAACAGTCTCCTCAGGTTCAGGCGTATAGAAATCTCTCTAGCACCTGCCCTCTTCCTGTGTCCTGTTCCTTCCTTCTGTCCCCTCAGATGTCAGATCCATTCTAACCTGATAAACTTCCCTTATTAATAACTCCACCAAGAATTAGCTGTTATTTCATTTTCTCGTTGCCAAGCAATTGAGACATGTGCTGTCTCTTCCCTCCCCCGCCACCTGATCTCTCTCTGCACTGGTTCCTCTGTTCCCAAGATGATGGAAGCAGCATAAAATCAGTACCCATCTTTTGGCCGATTCAAAAGTATGTCCACTGTCCTCATGTGGTTCACTTTTACAACATCTGAGACCTCAGACAACATTTCCCTCTTGGATGTTCTCCTGCTACGCCCCCATCTATGCATTAAACACCCACATCAGATCTCAACTCACACCTGCCAGTCTCGCTCCACAGCACCCTTGTTCCACAGCTCCCATAACACTCGGCAGACGGCTCCTTCATCGATATCTCCAGCCCCTACCACTTCCCAGAGCTCAGACACTCACATCCAAATACCTTTTGAAATTACTCCCCACCTAAATGGCTTCCCCCACAGCGCACACATTTCTCTCAAGGACACCACTGCTTCCTCAGCCCTTGCTCTTTTGTTTCCCACACTTGATACAGCACCAAAAGTCTGTTGATTCTTTTTTTAACATCTCTGTTAGGTTGTTCTCTCCACTCCCATCCACCTAAGTAACCCAGGTCTTCAGCACCTCTGCTGGAAGTACTGCTTGAATTTTCAGCTTTGGTCTCTCTACTGAAATCTTCCTTGCACACTAGTGCCTCATTACCTCCCTAAACACTGGTTCACTCTCCTACTCCCTTGGCCTATCAGATAAGTTCCAATTCCTTTGTCTTTGCTAAAATTTTTGGTACTTTCTTCCCCAGTAGTATATTCCTTCATTCTAATTAGATCTGTCTCCTCACCCATCCCTGCTCCTCTACCCTATACACACATAGAATCCTATTCCCAATAATATGCCTGAAAACAGATACCAAATGGGGCACTGTTCTCTGCCTTATCTCATGGAGGAGTTATTCACAACCATCATCACAAGCAACAACTCTAATCATGGGGAGGACGAGAACCCTGTGGTGTTAACATGTAAACCTCAGATTCAGTACACAACCTACTTGTGACTGAGAATCTTTTCCTGACGACCACTTTACATGTTCATGAAACCCTTATGACGCGCCTCCTGTGCTGCAAGTCTCCGTGTTGGACCCCATGAAAGAGACAGAAATGAGAAACACAGGGCACCTACCCCAGGGAACAGAAAGCCTAAGACAGGAGACAGGAAATCATAATTTATTATAATGCCAAAATAGAAAAGGAAAATGCCATAAGGGAAGAGAAGGAAAAATCTAGTGGGTAATATGGCTACACAGTAGAACAAATGGAAAAATTTTAAGAACAACTGATGAGGCCCCACCCACAGATTTCATTTACTCATGTGGGGCAGAAACCAGGCACTGGTCTATTTTTCATAGCTTTCTGGAGAATTTTAATGTGCAGCCAGAAAGGAGAACCTCTGCTATAATAGGTAGGAGTTAAGCCTAATAGTAGTGGTTTTAGCTAGGAGTATAAATCAGAATTACCTAGGGAACTTTTAAACATATGTCATAAGCCTACAAACCATCACTAAAGAAGCTAAAACAGTCTCTGCAGTGAGACTTGGGCTCAGATATTTAAAAAAATTCCCGAGTCTCACTTAGATTCCATGTTAGGAAACACTGACCTAAAACATAGGAAGGACTGAAGAACCAGAGAGTTGGGAGAACAGTCCCCAAGATGGATATAAGGATGAACAACCTATTCTGCACATACAGAGAAACATTCAAAAAGAAATTTTGTCAAATAGCTAAACTTTAAAAGATTGATGATACCAAGTATTATGAGAGGGGAAACAACTTGTATTCTAACATATTTTTGGTAGAAATATAAAATGGCACAATCATTCTGGAAAAGAGTTTGACAATGTACATAATGTACAGTAAATACCACACCTAGGTATTTACTCAAGAGAAATTAGATATCCACACAAAGGGTTATACCTGATGTCCATAGCAGCATTATTTATAACAGCCAAAAAGTGGAAATAACTCAAACATCCATCAGCATGTGCCTGGGTAACCAGACTGTGGTATATCCGTACAACAAAATACTAAATAGCAACTAAAAAAGGCACAAACTACCTCTAAAACAAGATAGATGGGTCTCTAAAACATTATGCTATGTAAAATAAATATGTAAAAAGGAGCACATACTATATATTGACATCTTCATGAAGGTCAAGTATAGGCAAGAGTAATCAACAGTGTTAGAATTCACCACAGGGGGTGGAGTTAACTTTAAAGGTGCACACAGGGTCTTTTGGAGCTAACGAAAATATTCTATATCTCAATCCAGGTGGTGTGCACAGTTATCAAAAATCAAATTGTAAACTTAAGATATGCATGCTTGCTTTTTTTTTGCTTTTTAGGGCCACACCTGTGGCGTATGGAGGTTCCCAGGCTAGGGGTCAAATTGGAGCTGTAGCTGCCGGCCTACACCACACCCACAGCAACATGGGATCTGAGCCACGTCTGTGACCTAAACCACAGCACATGGCAACGCCAGATCCCTAACCCGCCGAGGGAGGTCAGGGATCGAACCTGCATCCTCATGGATCCTAGTTGGGTTCGTTAACCACTAAGCCACAAAGGGAACTCTGCATGCCTTCTAATGGATTTTAATTTTGTCTGAATTTTGAAAAGTAAAGTAAATACCTCACATCATGCACAAAAATAAACTCAGAATCACTTAAAGACTTACATAAGACAAGCTATCATAAAACTCCTAGAAAAGAACATAGGCAAAACAGTCTCTGACATCAACCATGCCGATGTTTTCTTAGGTCAGTCTCCCAAGGCAATAGAAATAAAAACAAAAATAAACCAATAGGCCCTAATCAAACTTACAAGCTTTGGCACAGAAGAGCACACCATAAAAAAAAAAAAAGGCAACCAATGAAATGGGAGAAAACAGTTGCAAACAATGCAACCAACAAGGGCTTAATTTTCAAAATATAAAAATAACTCATACAACTCAACAGCAAAAAAACAAAACAACCCATCTGAAAAATGGGCAGAAGACCTACATAGACATTTCTCCAAAGAAGACATATGGACAGCTAACAGGCACATGAAGAAATGCTCAATATCACTAATTATTAGAGAAATGCAAATCAAAACTACAAGGAAGTACCACCTCACACTGGTCTGAATGGCTATCATTAATTAGTCTACAAATAACAAATGCTGGAGAGAGTGCGGAGAAAAGGGAGCCCATCTACACTGTTGGTAAGAAAGTAAATTGGTACAACCACTATGGAAAACATTATGGAGGTACCTCATATATATAACTAAATTTAGAACTACCATAAGATCCAGCAATTCCACTCCTGGGGATATAACTGGACAAAACTTTCATTCAAAAAGATACATGCACCCCCATGTTCATTGCAGCACTATTCACAATAGCCAAGATACAGAAACATTCTACATACCCATGGACAGATGAATGGATTAAAAAGATGTGGTACAGGAGTTCCCAAACTGGCTCAGCAGAAACGAATCTGACTGGTATCTATGAGGACACAGGTTTGATCTCTGGCCTTGCTCAGTGGGTTAAGGTTCCAGTGTTGCCATGAGCTGTGGTGTAGGCTGCAGATGTGTCTCGGATCTAGCGTTGCTGTGGCCGTGGCACAGGCCGGCAGCTGTAGCTCCGATTCGACTCCTAGCCTGGGAACCTCCATATGCCATGGGTGTGGCCATAAAAAAAAAGCAACAAAAAAAAAAGATAAAAAAATAAACCATGGCACAGATGGCTCTATCTAAAGAACAGAAACAAACTTATGGACATAGAGAACAGACTTGTGGTTGCCAAGGGGGATGGGGAGGGAGTGGGATGGACTGGGAGTCTGGGATTAGTAGACACATTTAGAATGGGTAAGTGATGAGATCCTGCTGTATAGCATAGGGAATTATATCCATTCACTTGTGTTTGCTTTTTGTTTTTTTAGGACTGCACTCATGGCATATGGAAGTTCCCTGGCTAGCGGTTGAATCGGAGCTGCAGCTGCCGGCCTATGCCACAGCCACAACAACTCGGGGTCCAAGCCCCGTCTACTATCTACACCGCAGCTCACAGCAATGCTGGATCCTTAATCCAATGAGCAGGACCAGGGATTGAATCCATGTCCTCATGGATATTAGTCGAGTTCGTTACTCTTGAGCCACAACAGGAAATCCTATATCCAATAACTTGTGATAGAACATGACAGAAGATAATATGAGGAAAAGAATGTATATATTTGTATAACTGGGTCACTTTGCTGTACAGTAAAAGTTGACAAAACATTGTATATCAACTAAATTGTATATCAACAAAAATTTTTTAAAAATGAAATAAGCAAAAGAGCAACAAATTCAACCAATCAGGTACAAATCCTCTATATTCATTTTCTATTTTTTTGCAAAACAAATTACCACAAATTTAATGGCTTAAAACAACAGCCATTTATTACCTACAGAATTTAGTTCCTTAAAGTTATAAGAACAAGGTCCCCACTGTCCCAGTACAAACTCTCAGTTACTAGAGGACCTTATCTGGTCCTAGGCTTGAGGCCCCCCCATCTCAGCGATGGAGAAGATCCCTTAAATCGAATCCCTCTTACATGTCCAATCTTTTTCTTAAATGATTTTAATTTTTCCATTATAGTTGATTTACAGTGTTCTGCCAATCTCTGATTTCTCCTTCTGAGGCAGCTGGAAAAAAACTGCCTGCTTTTAGAAGGCTCTGGTGATTACATTAAGCCCACTTGGATCATCTCTTTTTGTTAAAGTCAACTGATTAGGAATCCTACTTACATCTGCAAAACCCCTCTTACCACATAAGGTGCGGCCCTAGATAAGGCCAAAAAATAAATAAGTAAATAATTAAAAAAAAAAAGATTGAAAATGATTGACATATATTTAAATAATGAAGATAAAAACATAATAAATTTAACGGTAGAATTAACAAATTTAAAAAATCAAATGATAAGTTAATTAAATGCAAAACACAATAGTTGACCTGATTAATGAATCTAAAAAGTGGTCATTTGAAAATAATCAATTAAAAAAACTTAATGTGATAATACAGCTATACACAGTGCATGAGGAACAAGAAAAAAAGACATGAAGGTGACTGAAAATTGTAAGAAAATACTATGAATTACTTTAAAAAATATTGCAAACACAGAAAAATAAAAATTATCAAATATTATTCAAGAAAGAATGGGAAGTGTAAGCAATAATATCACCTACTACAAATGTTTTTATATGTGTATATCTCAAAATATACTATTACTTATTACAATAATGGGGGTATTGACTCAAAATATTGATCAGTAACTTAGAAAAAATACAGAAATAGATCCATATATATGATTAAGGTGACATTTCAAATCAGAAATCCTTGGAAAAAGATGGATCTCTAAAACTTAAAAAAAATTATATGCTTTCTCTTCTCAAGTAGGAAAATTAATTTTATTGTTTAAAATATATAAAGTTTTTAAAATTTATACATATGTTAGAAAAACATGAGACTATTTTTGTGACATTGATATTGCAGTGCCTGGCCTTAGAAGGCACAAATCTCAGAAGCAGAAAAGTTTGAATGGTTTGGTTATATTTTAGTAGCACAACTGAAATATTTACAGATAGAATGATTTGCTATCCGGGATTTGCTTCAAAGCAATCCAGGTTTGGGGAAGGTAATATAGATGCCACAAGGCTGAATATAGATGAACTGACAATGGCTGAAGCTTCATGATGAGTACATGTAGATTGATTATGTTATTAGCTTTTCTTCTGCAACCATTTGAAATTTTCCAGAATAAAAAAGCTCCTGCTCTCAAGAAGCTTATAACACAAGGGTCAGATAGTCCAACACACAGAATGCAAGTAGTTAAACAAAATATACACAAGTGCTAGTTGAGCTCTGAGGACAGTGACTGCCCTGGGATAGGAAGGAGTCAGACCAGATGTCAAAGGAGCGGCTCCCTTGACCAGTGTCTTTAAGGAAGAGTCTTTCAGGCAAAAGGGCAGGCAAGTGGGTACAAATCCTGTAGATGTGAAGCTGCAAAGCTTCCACACACTCTTGTGATGACTCACTAGAGGCCATGTTACATTCTAGAACCAGACCAGCTGTGCAGGATGGAACGCCTCCTCCTGTGTCCCTGCTGGGAGATTCCAGGCAAGCTATCTGTAATGTCTCTGCCTCGGATTCTTCACCTCTAAAACAGGAATTATAACAATACCCACTTCACAGGGCTGTTGTCAGAACTCAATGAGTTAATCCATGTGCAAAATGCTTAGAAGACAGTAGGTGAAAAATAGATGTTCGCTGTTCGTGATGGAAGCAGTATCCCAGCCCACACTACACACATCTTGAAATTTTCACCTAATTTCTACTTGTTATTATCTTCTTTCAGTCAGACTGTACATGAGTAAGTGGGGACCATGTCCATTGATCCCTACAGCCCAGAACCTAGTCTAAAGACCATGTCCATAATAGTCACTGATCAGGCAACTCTTCCAGGCAGCAGGGGCTGGAGGACCCAAAGTCTCTGTCTAGCCCCCTCTTTATTCTCCTATGGACTAGACCCTCACTTCCTACAATTCTTTGTCTTCCTTTAGCTTCCTTCCTTCTTTGCACCTCATCTCTTGGTCTGTCCCAGAGATGCTCTCTGGTTCCCTTCCCTGGCCAGTGATCCAATGCTTCCTCCACTCTCCACCACTCTATTATCTAAACGGACACTACAACACAATCTGCAACTAATAAAGGGTGAAAGGAGGATGAATCTATACACATTTGTCCTCATAACTCTTTGTGAGATTAGACACCTCTGGAAAAGAGAAAAGCAAGAAAGATGGTGGCCAGAACATAAGTCTCCCTGCCTTTGAGGAGATCCTGTAGACATATTGGTACCATCAGCTACCACCTCACCTGGGTTTGGAGGGATGTTCACAAACTGCTAGGGAGGAGAGAGAGGCGTGATGGGCAGGGAGCTCAGCTTTACATTAATTTTTGATGTGCACTCTATTTTTTCCTCCACTAGTAGACATCCTCAGCCCCAAGAAGAGGAAGAAAATATGAACATCTAGAGCTTTAGACCTGAGAAGGTACAAGACCACAGACTAAATATAGACTAAAGATGAAGTACAAAGGTCAGGTGCAAGTCTCTCTCGAATCTCAACTCTCTACAAAGTGCCCTTTGCCCTGAGCAGTGATGTGGGGCTGGAATGTGATCCTGGGCTCTCCACAGTAGGAAGAGCTGGTAGAACATTAACTAAGGATCCAGGAGCAGAAGGAAATGGAGCCAGCTGACATTCTTCTCCCTACACATTCTCCCCAAGTTACTTTGAGAATTGGACAATTCAAGGCTGTGTCTCAGCCCTAGGATTTGATGGTTCTTTACTGTACAAAAGGTGGCGGAGGGATCACAGAGCAGAAATGGAACAATGGAAAGGACAGACCAAAAAGAGCTGCTTAAGCTTGTTTTGTTTAAAGGTCAAAGTCCTGTGAAGCCTGCCAACTTCCCTTCCCTGCCTGGGCTCTCTATGAAGATGAACCTTGCCCCTTGCTCCATACTTGGAGTCCCATAGAATCCAGAACTCTTCTTGCTTGAAGACTATAGCAACAAAGAAAAAGGGGAACTGGGAACTGGAAGACAAAAACAAGGAGAGTGGCAGACTCTTGAAATACTCAGTGTGATTATAAGGAAGTTTAACTGGCTTTCTTGTAGGGCTGAGACTGGTTTTTTTTTCTTTTTTGTCTTTTTGCCTTTTTATCTAGAGCCGCACCCGCGGCATATGGAGGTTCCCAGGCTAGGGGTCTAACAGGAGCTGTAGCTGCCAGCCTTCGCCACAGCCACAGCAACGTGGGATCTGAGCCGCATCTGCAACCTACACCACAGCTCACGGCAATGCCGGATCCTTAACTCACTGATCAAGGCCAGGGATCGAACCCGCAACCTCATGGTTCCTAGTTAACCACTGAGCCATGAAGGGAACTCCTGAGACTAGTTTTGAGAGGAATGCTATATGATGTGACCAAAATATTTTGAGCAATGACAGAACTTTTTGAATAAATATGTATCTAACTGGGAAAACTATTTAAAAAAAATTTTAAGTATTATGTTGTGCCAATTTCCGCTGTATAGCAAAGTGACCACAGTTACATGCACACACACACACAAAATTCCTTTCTTATGTTACCTCCATCGTGGTCTACCCCAAGAGACTGCACAGAGTTCCCTGTGCTGTACAGTAGAATCTCGTTTTTTATCTATTCCAAATGTATTAGCTTGATCTACTAACCCCGAATTCTGTTCATCCAACTCTTTCCCTCCTCCACAAGTCTGCTCTCCATGTCTGTGAGTCTGTCTCCGTTTTGTACACAGGTTCACCTGTCCCATATTTTAGATTCCACATATAAGTGATAGCATATGGTATCTGTCTTTCTCTGACTTACTTTACTTATGATAATCCCTAGTTGCATCCACGTTGCTTCAGATGGCACTATTTCATTCATTTCTATACATGCCTGAGTAGTCTATTGTATATATACACCAATCTCCCCCCCCCCTTTTTTTTTTTTTGCTTTTTAGGGCCGCACCTGCGGCATATGGAGGTTCCCAGGCTAGGGGTCTAATCAGAGCTACGGCTGCCAGCCTGCGCCACAGCCACAGCAACGCCAGATCTGAGCTGCATCTGCAACCCACACCACAGCTCACAGCAACACCGGATCATTAACCGACTGAGCAAGGCCAGGGATCAAACCTGCAACCTCAGGGTTCCTAGTCAGATTCGTTAACCGCTACGCCATGACGGGAACTCCTATAGCTATCTTCTTAATCCATTCATCTGCTGATAAACATTTAGGCTGCTTCTATGTAGGACAACTACTTTCAAGGTGCCGATATTTATCTGGATATGAAATAACTTGTAAAAGTAACCCTAAAACTCATGTAAGTCTCATAACTTATATTGTCTTAACTTACAAAGGACTGAGGAACAGTTTGATATAACCAAGAGTTTGAGGAAAGAGGGAAGACTAGGGAAAAAATAGGAGTGTAAATGGTGGCAGAGATGTGTGGATGAGACAAAAGTAGACCCAAAGAGAAGAGTAATACAAAAGGAACAATAAATTCCAGAGATGGAAGCACTGTGTTAATTATGGCTAAAATCAGCTAATAGGCCCCCGTCCCCAACTGAAGTGTTTCTGGGTAACATTGTCAGCCAGCCCTGTGCAACCCAGAGTGAAATGAAGTGGGAATGGAAATGGGCAGAAACAGACAGTAAAGGCTCCCACTTCCATTTAAGCCCAAGAAGGGCTTTATTAATACACACTAGAGAATTAGACTTTGCATATTTGTTGGCTACCTTACATCAGACAGAGAAATGTGATTAATGTCAATTCTTCAAAGAACCAGCTGTAAAAAAGAACGAGCTGTAAAACTTGCCTACCACTAAATTAACAAATTAAGGAGCAAGAGTTATTCAAATAAAGTATTTCATGTGTTTGTGAGGTTATTCTCTCTAAAACAGCATAATTTCTTTCTTTCTTTCTTTTTTGTCTTTTTGCCTTTTCTAGGGCTGCACCCACGGCATATGGAGGTTCCCAGGCTAGGGGTCTAACAGGAGCTGTAGCCGTTGGCCTTCGCCACAGCCACAGCAACGCGGGATCCAAGCCACGTCTGCAACCTACACCACAGCTCACGGCAACGCCGGATCCTTAACCCACTGAGCAAGGCCAGGGATCGAACACGCAACCTCATGGTTCTTAGTCGGATTCGTTAACCACTGAGCCACAAAGGGAACTCCTAAAACAGCATAATTTCTTAAGAATCCTAAGGCCTCTTTATGAATTAGCAATTACACACCCGGATTTATACTCAAGATAAATGAAAATATATATCCACACAAAACTTGTACACAAATGTTCATAACCAAGATTATTTGTAATAACCAAAAAGTAAAAACTATCAACATGTCCATCAACTATCAATAGATAAACAAAATGGGGCTATACAATGGAATATTATTTGGCAATAAAAAAGAAATAAAGTACTTTATATGACAGAATGTGGATGAATTTTGAAAACATTATGCTAGGTGAAAGAAGCCAGTCACAAAAACCACATATTATATGATTCCATTCATATAAAATATCCAGAATATGCAAATTCATAGAGAAAAAATTGATTAGTTGTTTTCAGAGGATAAAGAAAGGAGATGAGCAGAGGGGTGGGAATGAGGAGTGATTGCTAACAGGTATAGGGTTTCTTGTTGGGATGATGAAAATGTTCTAAAGTTGATTATATTGATGGTTGCACAATTCTGTGAATACACTGAAAACCACTGAATTATACACTTTATTTTTTATTTTATTTATGTATTTATTTATTTTTTGCCTTTTTGCCTTTGTGCCTTATCTAGGGCCGTACCCGTGGCATATGGAGGTTCCCAGGCTATCGGTCTAACAGGAGCTGTAGCCGCCGGCCTTCGCCACAGCCACAGCAACGCGGAATCCGAGCCACGTCTGCAACCTACACCACAGCTCACGGCAACGCCGGATCCTTAACCCACTGAGCAAGGCCAGGGATTGAACCCGCAACCTCATGGTTCCTAGTCAGATTCATTAACCACTGAGCCACAACGGGAACTCCTGAATTATACACTTTAAATGGATAAATTGTAAGGCTGAAAAAATCTGGTCGGGGGGTATCTTTTTTTTAAGGAGAATCTTAAAGCCTGGATAAGGGCTATGTCAGCTGGCTGTAATTCAGATTTCACTAAATTATCATATAAACCCATTCAAACCCATAGCCAACTTCTAAAACTGCAAAAAATCTGAACGTTGATTTAATTTTTTGTTGCTTTTTGTTTTGTCATTTTACGGCCGCACCCGCGGCATGTGGAGGTTCTCAGGCTAGGGGTCTGATCGGAGCTACATCTGCTGGCCTACCCCACAGCCATAGCAATGCGGGATCCGAGCCACATCTGCAACCTACACCACAGCTCATGGCAACGCCAGATCCCTAACCCATGGAGCAAGGCCAGGGATCGAACCCACAACCTCATGGTTCCTAGTCGGATTCGTTAACCTCTATCCACGACAGGAACTCCTGATTTAATTTTTTAAAATAACTGACATTAAGATGTTGGGCCTCATCTCTGCTCTTTCTCTGCAACTCTATACCACTCATTCAATTGGTTTAAGAAGAAACATGACTGAAATAACAATGGAAATTGTTCACTGAGATCACAAATGTTTACTGAGCATCTACTATGTGACAGATGGGTTTCCAGGCTCCAGGAATTCAACAATGAGACACAAAGTTCTTGCTTAAGAGATGCTTACAATACAATTCACCAGGAGGTCTCAAGAAAGCATTGATAAGTGCTACAAAAGGGGTAAGTGCTGAATACTTCAGGAGCATAATTTAGGGTTGCTGTGTCAGTACAGGAATACAGAAGAAGGAATGCCTCAACCCAGGCATGAAAAATAACTAAAATTTATAGGAAAATAATGAGGCTTGATGGGAGTGTCCTAGGCAGACATAGTAAATACAAAGGCTCAGATGCAATAGCGAGTAAGGGTAATTAAGGAATAAAGCACTTTGATGTGCCTGGAGCATAAACTGCAAGAATTGGAGTCGCGTATCAGGGAGGACCAACATAGCTGAAGCTGGTGAAGACTGAAGACTTTTAATTTTTTTTTTCTTTTTAGGTCTGCACGTGTGGCATATGCAAGTTCCCAGGATAGTGGTCAAATCGGAGCTACAGCTGTCGGGCTACGTCACAACCAGAGCAATGCAGGATCTGAGCTGGGTCTGCGACCTACACCACAGCTCACTACAATGCTGGATCCTTAACCCACTGAGCGAGGCCAGGGATGGAACCCGCGTCCTCATGGATACTAGTCAGATTTGTTTCTGCTGTGTCACAGTGGGAACTCCCCCCTTTAAATTTGTAAAGTGACATAAGACTTGGGAGCCAAGCCGAAGAGATCAAAGCGCATCCTGAGGGAAAGAGAGAAGTAAAGGACTTTAATAATGGCAACGGATCTGGTCAGAATTTAGTTTTCTAAGATCACTCCCGCTGCACCATGGACAATGAATTAGAAGGGGTGTGGAATTAGACTGGAGGCAGGGAAGGGGGAGAGAAGACTGTTGGCATGATTTAGAGAAGGAATGGCAGTGTCCTGAATCAGTAAGTAGTGTGAGGAAGGTTAGAAAAAGGAGTGGACAGGATACAGAGATATTTAGGAGGTAGCACTTTCAAGACCGAATGACTGGTTAGATGAGGGAATGATGAAAGGAGGAGTCTTAGGATGGTGGCTAGGTTTCTGGCAGAGATCACTGTGGGGTATCAGCCACTAAAACAGAAAAAAAAAAAAGTTTTAAAAATCAGGTCCAGGAGTCTGTTTCTGTTTTGTGAACAGGTTCATTTGTGCCATATTTTAGATTCCATATATAAGTGATATCATGTGATATTTGTCTTTTTCTGTCTTATTTCACTTAGTATGATAATCTCTAGTTGCATCTGTGTTGCTGCAAATGCCATTATTTCATTCTTTTTTATGGTTGAGTTGTATTTCATTGTATATATGTACCACATCTTAATCCATTCATCTGTCAATGGACATTTAGGTTGTTTCCATGCCTTGGCTACGGTGAATAGTGCCGCTATGAATATGTAGGTACATGTATATTTCTGAACTGTAGTTTTATCTGGATATATGCCCAGAAGTAGGATTGCTGGATCATATGGTAGTTCTAGATTAAGTTTTCTGAGTAACCTCCATAGTGTTTTCCATAGCAGTTGTACCAATTTACCTTCCTACCAACAGTGTAGGAGAGTTCCCTTTTCTCTGCACCCTCTCTGGAATTTGTTATTTATGGACTTATTAGTAATGGCCACTCTGACCAGTGTGAGGTGGTATCTCACTGTAGGTTTTTTTTTTTTTTTTGGTCATTTTAGGGCTGCACCCACAGCAAATGGAAGTTCCCAGGCGAGGGGCTGAATTGGAGCTGTAACTGCTGGCCCATGCTACAGCCACAGCAACGCCAAGTCTGAGCCACATCTACAACCTACACTACAGCTCATGGCAATGTCGGATCCTTAACCCACTGAGGAAGGCCAGGGATTGAACTTAAGTCCTCAAGGATATTAGCTGGGTTTGCTCCACTGAGACACAATAGGAACTCCTCATTGTAGTTTTGATTTATGTTTGTCTAATAATTAGTGATGTTGAGCATCTTTTCATGTGCTTACTGCCCATCCGTATGTCTTTGGAGAAATGTCTCTTTAGATCTTCTGCCCATTTTTCGATTGCGTTGTTTGTTTTTTTGGTAATGAATTATATGAACTGTTTGTATATTTTGGAGATTAAGCCCTTGTCACTTGCATTGTTTGCAATCATTCCATTCCATAGGTTGTCTTTTTAGTTTCCTTCGTGGTTTCGTTTGCTGTGCAAAAGCTTGTCAGTTTTGATTATGTCTCATTTGTTTATTTTTGTTTTTATTTCTATAGATAAAATAGACTTGAGAAGAAAGGCAATAACAAAAGAAAAAGAAAGGTATTATAAGGAGTTCCCATTGTGGCTCAGCAGGTTACAAACCTGACTAACATGCTTGAAAAAGCAGCTTCAATTCATGGCCTCGCTCAGTGGGTTAAGGATCCAGTGTTGCCGTGAGCTGTGGTATAAGTTGCAGACGAGGCTCAGATCTGGTGTTGCTGTGGCTGTGTTGTAGGCCGGCCACTATAGCTTTGATTAGACCCCTAGCCTGGGAACTTTCATATGCTGTGGGTGTGGCCCTAAAAAGACCAAAAAAAAAAAAAAAAGAAAAGGAAAGATAAATGTACCCCAATGTTCACAGTGGCACTATTTAAAAAGGCCAAGATATGGGAGCAACCCAAGTGTCCATCAACAAAAGAATGAAACGGAAGATGTGGTATATACTCTGGAATATTACTGAACCATAAAAAATGAAATTCTGTCATATGCAGCAAGGTGGATGGTCCCAGAGAATCTTATGCTTAGTGAAATATGTCAGACAAAGACAAATACTACATGATATCACTTATATGTGGAATCTAAAATTAATACACATAAAGGTATATAGCAAAACAAGAACAGACTCACTCATACAGAAAACAAACTAGTGGTCACCAGAGGTGGGATACAAACTACTCTGTATAAGGGTTAAGCAACAAGGATATGTCATATAGCACAGGGAATTATAGCAATTATCTTAAAATAACTTTTAATAGAGTATAATTTGTAAAAATACTAAACATTATGTTTCACACCTGCAACTAATATAGTACTGTAAATCAACCATATTTCTTTCTTTCTTTCTTTTTTGTCTTTTTGCCTTTTCTAGGGCCGCACTCGCGGCATATGGAGGTTCCCAGGCTAGGGGTCTAACAGGAGCTGTAGCCGCTGGCCTACGCCACAGCCACAGCAACGCAGGATCCGAGCCACGTCTGCAACCTACACCACAGCTCACGGCAACGCTGGATCCTTAACTCACTGAGCAAGGCCAGGGATTGAACCCGCAACCTCATGGTTCCTAGTCGGATTCGTTAACCACTGAGCCACAACAGGAACTCCTAAATCAACCATATTTCAATTAAAAAAATCTTAGAGTGTATGAGGAAAATCAAAAGCCATTTGCCTAAGGGTAGGTGGGAACAGACATTGTCCCTATCTCCCAAGTAGGACTTTCTAAGAACCTAATTCTGGCTCAGAACCTATCTGAAACTGTTTCAGTTCAACCACTAAATATTTCTGAGAAGTAACTTACTTCCTTCCCATTCTGCTAAATTCTCCCACCACCTAGAGTTCCTTTCTGTCTCAGGCCTTCAAAATGCCCAGTTACCCCTGTTAGGCTACAGATTTAAAAGCCTTCTGAGGGGGAATCACTACCTAATCAACATTTACAATATATTTCATGACACATATTTCAAGTTCTAAATAATTTCAAATTACGAAACAGATTTCTATCATCACCTAATACGTATCTTGCACTATGATAAATCTAGGGAGAAAAATAAATAAGAAACCACAGTTCCTGCCCTAAAGGACCCACTATCTGTTGTCAACCTAGGTTCCTGGATGCTTTAAGCAATAGAAATAGATAAGAGGCCAGACAAGAAATTCAGGCAAGGCTTTATTGACACTCACACAAAGGAGGGAGAACAAGTGACATGCTCCCTTGCTTGCTCCCTCGGGGGGCCAAGCTGGTCCCTTTAATGGGGTAAGGGTAGGGGTGGACCTATGGACTGGGCCAGAGGAGTGGCTTAGGTGGTCTGCCCACGTCCTTGGTGGTGCTGTGTGCGGGAATCGTGGGTAAGTACCCTGCTTTTGCTCCTGGCACCTTAGCCCTGGCAGTTGGGCTTTGGTCTTTTTGGATCTTGTTGACGATTTGTTCCAACTTCACATAAGTGCAGTTATTTATGATCCCTTACAGTTTCTTTGTATTCTGTTGGTTGAGGACACATTTGTCCAGGTGTAAGTGCTGCATCCCAGCCTGTCTCACTCGTGTGTGCTTTGGAACTCGTCACAAGATGGAGAAGGTCTTTGGAGGCATCTCGAGAAAAGCCATGCAAAGCAATTTTTCCTGGTTTGTGACCACAGGAAAAAAGGTGCCAACCTACATTTTCTCTCTCCTTTTTTTTTGCTTTTTTTTAGGGCCACACCCATGGCATATGGAGGTTGCCAGGCTAGGGGTTGAATTGAAGCTTCAACTGTTGACCTATGCCACGGCCACAGCAATGTGGGATCTGAGCCGTGTCTATGACCTCTACCACAGCTCATAGCAATGCTGGATCCTTAACCTACTGAGTGAAGCCAGGGATCGAACCTGGAACCTCATGGTTCCTAGTCAGATTCCTTTCCACTGCACCACGATGGAAACTCCCCAAGCTACATTCAGATCAGAGCTCAGTAGCTGCTAGCGCACAAGCCAGAGCAGTGGAGCTAACCAACATGAACCAAGTACCTCCCAGTGTCAGCTATTGTATAGGGTGGGGAGATACAAAGAGGAGTGAGCTAGCTAAGATCCTTTTCTTAAATGCCTCCTGTTTACCACATGCTATAGGTACTGGAGACCTAGTCCGTAAAGATGAAAAGGAGTAGCCTAGAGAAGGAAGCAGCAATCACAACTAACTCAGTGTTTCCTGTTCCTTGCTAAACTGCCCCAGCTTTAGCTCTTTTTCTCTCGGCTCATTATTCTCCATTTTGACATTCAGGATGACCTCCCTGATTACAAATCCAATTGTGTCAATGCCCTGCCTAAAATCTAGATGTCGCTCTCCATCACTTTGAGGAGAAAATTCAAAATCTGCACCCAGGGAGTTCCCGTCATGGCTCAGTGGTCAATGAACCCGACTAGTATCCATGAGGACTCGGGTTCGATTCCTGGCCTCAGTGGGTTAAGGATCCTGTGTTGCTGTGAGCTGTAGTGTATGTCATAGATGTGGCTTGGATCCTGAGTTGCTGTGGCTGTGGTGCAGGCTGGCAGCTACAGCTCTGATTTGACCCCTAGCCTGGGAACCTCCATATGCTGCGGGTGCGGCCCTAAAAAGGCAAAAGACAAAAAAAAAAAAAAAATCAGAAACAAAGACACAGTTTCTGTCTTTAGGCTGCTTTCAGAAGAGAGTGAGAAATAAATATGTACTCAGATAAAGGACAGGGTACAATGAGCCATAAAAATGAAATAATAACGTTTGCAGCAACATGGATGGACCTAGATATTGTCATACTAAGTGAAGTAAGTCAGAGAAAGAAAAATATCATGGTATCACTTATATGTGGAATCTAATAAAAATGGTACAAAAGAAATTTTTTATAAAACAGAAACAAACTCACAGATTTTAAAATCTGTGGGTTTCTCTGTGGTTACCATATGGGAGAAACCATGATGGGGGGATAAATTAGGAGGAAGAGAATAATATATACACACTACTGTATGTAAACTAGATAATTAACAAGGACGTACTGGGTAACAGGGAAATCTATTCAATATTTTGTAATAACCTATATGGGAAAAGAATGGCTATATGAAGAGTATAACTTATTTGCTTTGTTATACACTTAAAACTAATACAACATTGTAAATCAACTATAGTCCACTAAAATTCAAAAAATAAAAAATAAATTAAAAAGAAGAGGCATAATGACAATGAAACACGTGCCATTAAAGTTATAAAAAGGGCTATGGGATCACCACCTGTTTTTCTAGAGCTGCTCTTTTCAACTGCCCTAGTTATGCTGCGTAGGTAAGAATGAATCTTTTGTACTTCATTCAGCCAAGTATGACTAACTTTTCAGAAGGGACTAACAATAACAAGAGAAGAAAAAGTACGAAGAATTTTTTTTTAAAGGTAGGGGCTGTCAGCCAAGTATAGCTGAAGCATAGCCAGAGAACTCTCACTGGATATCTCATGCCTGAAACTTCCTTAGAAAACAGATCCGGCTCCGCAGGCCCCTGACCAGCTCCCCTAGGGTTTGGCCTAACTTACCTTCCCTGCCCTTTCACTAATCCCTGGCCACTGCTGTATGTAAACTCTGCAGATCCTGGTCCCCGGGGAGGAGAGCTCTTTTCTGTGTACTCCAGGCTTCTCTACTGAACTTTAGCCTGAACTGAGCTTACCTGGCAGCAGCGTCCTTTACCCTACCCCCAAATCATTCTAATTTTGAGGCCCTGGAATTTCTTTGGATACTTGAAACTCACCATTTCTCTTTCTCTCTCTTTTTTTTTTTTTTAATTAAACACACACACACACACACACACACACACACACACACACACCTCTGTGGAATATATACCGTAACCTGATCTTTGTCAAGGATGGTGCTATCCTTTCGGGTGTCAATATTTTGTTATATCAAGGGCAGACTCAGGGCCAGACGCCAATGGCAGGTTCATCTTCCAGAGGTCTTCCTCATGTCCACCCTTGCCAAAACAATAGAAAACAGCTTCTTTTCCCACTTTAAAACCCTCTACCTCCACTCATATAATGCCAATGTGATTATAGATAATTCTAACAAGTTTTGGGACACAATGTAGCAATATCTGTCAAGAGCCCAAGTAACTCCTTTGACCAAATTATCTGTTCACAGTTCAGAAACATAGCTGAGGGAAATACTAGAATACAAAATAAACATAATGCCAAAAAATGTTTTTTGTAGCAACATTTAAAAGAGAAAAAATTGGAAATAATACAAATGTCCAACAATAGAGGGATGATTAAGTACACTGTGAATCATTCATTAATGTTATACACTCATTCAAAAACGTTTGTTGCAATTTAAATAACATAAAAAATTCATAACAGGAGTTCCCATTGTGGCTCAGTGGTTAACAAATCCGACTAGGAACCATGAAGTTGAGGGTTTGATCCCTGGCCTCGCGCAGTGGGTTAAGGATCTGGCGTTTCTGTGAGCTGTGGTGTAGAGGTTGCAGACACGGCTTGGATCCCGCATTGCTGTGGCTGTGGAGTAGGCCGGCAGCTACAGCTCCGATTAGACCCCTAGCCTGGGACCCTCCATATGCCGCGAGTGCGGTCCTACAAAAGGCAAAAAGACAAAAAAAAATTCTTAACAAGTGGAATTCCCACTGTGGAGCAGTGGGTTAAGGATCCAAATGCAGTGACTCAGGTCACTGTGGAGGCGCAGGTCTGGTCCCTGGCCCACTGCAGTGGGTTAAATAAAGATCCAGCACTGATGCGGCTATGGCTAGGTTGCAGCTGCAGCTCAGATTCAATCCCTGGCCTGGGAACTTCCACATGCTGTGGGAGTGGCCAAAAAAAATTCATAGCAAGTGAAAAAAATAGTAAAAAAGTTATATATAAAGTATGATCTCAGTAAGCAGAAAAATGGCAAAGCAAATTCTAAACATGTCTCGAGGTGGTGTGCTTAGGAAATCATTTAACTTTACAAAATTTCTACAGTATGCATGTGTTGCTTTTACAATCAGCAAAAAAGTGTTTTTTTCTTAAATATATACCCTCTTGTGGACTCAAATTAGTACAGTACCTGATGCATATTGGGCACTTAATAAATTCGTGGTGAATTAATTAATGAAAGAAGGAATCCTATTTACTACTTGAGGAGCAAGGAGAAGGGAAAGGCAACTGCATGTAGAATGAGGAGGCCTAGCTTTGAGACACTGAGAAATTATGGCCTCTCTTCATCCAGAAAATGGAGGAGCACCTGCCTAACCCTCTTCAGGAGACTCTTGTGCAAAGCAAAGGAGATCACGCCTGTGAAATTATTTTGTAAATTGAAAAACTCTACACAGCATCTAAAGACAAACAATAAAGGGCTGATACTGTTACTTTTTGCAGCAAAATGAGAATGATATAAAACCTGAAGCCCACTGAATAATCACTCCTTTCCTAGAACAGTTAACCAGTTTCCGCATTCACCAGGTGCTCCAAGAGTGGGTATCTCCTGGGAAGGCATCTTACAACTCAAATTGAGTATAGAGTTATAATGTCAAAGTACCTAAAACATACAGTAAAAACCTCCCCTGCCTACACCAGGAGTCTCTCTCTTTCTTTTTTTTTTTTGTCTTTTTGCCTTTATGTAGAGCCGTACCCGCGGCATATGGAGGTTCCCAGGCTAGGGGTCTAACAGGAACTGTAGCTGCCGGCCTTGGCCACAGCCACAGCAACGCGGGATCCGAGCCATGTCTGCAACCTACACCACAGCTCACGGCAACGCCGGATCCTTAACCCACTGAGCAAGGCCAGGGATCAAACCTGCAACCTCATGGTTCTTAGTTGGATTCGTTAACCACTGAGCCACGAAGGGAACTCCCAGGAGTCTCTTTCAAGTGGCAATAACAAGCCTCATGCCTGATACTGCACTGGCACCCTCTACCTCCAGTTTCTCCCTCCAAACAAATTCTGCACTTGATCATCAAAATAATCTTTCTGTATCATTGAATCATGGAATCCTTTACAATAACATGGTCCAAACTTCTTCCTTAAAGATGAATCTATCAGCTATAATGGAAAAAATAAAAATCATTATTAAAAAAATAAAGATGAGGAATCTAAGGTCCAGAGAGGTTAAAGGAATGTCATTGAATCAAGGTCCTAATATGAATGTCATTGCCATCCTCAAAAGCCTTCGGATAAACCCCCAACTCCTTAGCTTAACATTCAAAGCCCTTTCTACTCCACCTACAATCCAGCTATTGAAACTCCTCTCTCTCTAGTGTCCCTCACAAAAACCCTCAAACCCAGCTGGTTTCTTCTCTATTCCTTGAATGCATGCCACATCCATGGCTTCATCTCAGATAGTTTCCAGGAATGTCCCTCCACCTGCTTTTCCAGCCTTTCCACATGTGGCTCTGGAAGCCTTCCCTGACCAGCTTAGCCCATAGAGCAGCTTTCCTACCTTTGAACTCCCAAAGGTCTCACTGTCCATCACAGTGGACATCACATTCTTTTTTTTTTTTTAACTTTTTAAATTTTTTTGTCTTTTTAGGACCGTACTTGTGGCATATGGAGGCTCCCAGGTTAGGGTCGAATCAGAGCTGTAGCCACTGGTCTACACCACAGCCACAGCAATGCCAGATCTGAGCTGCATCTGCGACCTACACCACAGTTCACAGCAATGCTGGATTCTTAACCCACTGAGCAAGGCCAGGGATCAAACCTACATCCTCATGAATGTTAGTCAGGTTCGTTTACTGCTGAGCCACAACGGGAACTCCTGTCCATTACAACTCTTGGCCTGTGTTTAACTACATGCAGTCCTGACATTGTGATTTCTATGTTCACCTGTCTTATTGCCTCTCCCTCCACCCAGACTGGAACCTCCTAAAAGACAAGGGTTGTACTTTATGTTTCTCCACATCTCCTAGGCACTGCATCTACCCATGACTGAGAACATTTACTTCAGGACCTACTGTATGGAAGCTGTTGTTCTAGGTACCTTGTGTAATGTTATTTCATTTAAGCCTCACAATTTTCTCACAAATATGAAAACTGAAGCTCAGAGAACAAAACACTGAGGAAAAAACAACCAAAAAGTGGCAGAATCATGAAGGGAATCCAGATCCCCCAGTCTAAAAAAGCCTTTAGTCATAAACAACGCTGACTCTCTGTCCCAGTCCCTGCAGCATCTGGGGACGGGGCACATGACTCCCAGCAGATGATCAAGGCCATGGAAGATAACGTGTGCTGGCAGATGTCTCCAGAGCAAAAGACGATAGCACTGAAACAGCTGCAGGGCCATATGTGGAGGGCAGCATTCAAAGCTAGGTGCATGAAAGCAGAGTTCTTTAAAGACGTAGTTCCAGCAGTCAGGAAATGGAGACAGGCTGGAATGGTGTATATCTATTTTTCAGGGAGCATAGAGGCACAGAAACCATTATTTGGGCAATCTACAGAGGGAGATATTCTTGAGCTTGTTGACAGTCACTTTGATACCAAGACTGGACACCAAGTGGAGAGTGAGAGTTATTGAAAGGTTGCCAACAGCACTGGGTTCTCCACCAGCAACATCTTGTTTTAGATGGATGTGGCCCAAGAGGCCAGTGCTGCTGAGGAGTCAGATGTGCATGTGGCTTCTGTGGTGAGGCCTGGCAACTTGGGGTTAGCAGACGGTGAGAAGACTTCCTGCAGCCTTACGCTGTACTTGCCTCCCTCCATCTAGTGGGGAAGGAGCTAAGGAAGACCAGATTGTCTTCACGGAGTGCTCCCTGCAGCCTAGTTTTATTCTAATGGTAGAAGTAATTTACTTAAAAAAATATATATGCACGACTAAGGTATTGTAAGTGTGTATATGTGTATGTTCAAATTACCTTTTCACAGGCACATAAAAAAGGAGTTGTCAGTCATAGCACACATTGGACACTTGGAAAACAACAATGGCAACAACTGTATGACACACAATGCCTGGAAATAAAACTTGAACAAAGTGAAAAACAGCCTTTTGAGTCTTTCTGACACATAATTTTTTTTTTTTTTTTTTGTCTTTTTGCCCTATCTATGGCCACACCCGCAGCATATGGAGGTTCACAGGCTAGGGGTCTAACAGGAGCTATAGCTGCCGGCCTTCGCCACAGCCACAGCAACGCAGGATCCGAGCCGCGTCTGCAACCTACACCACAGCTCACGGCAACGCGGGATCCTTAACCCACTGAGCAAGGCCAGGGATTGAACCCGCAACCTCATGGTTCCTAGTTGGATTCGTTAACCACTGAGCCAAGACGGGAACTCCTGACACCTAAATTTTTATGCTATATAATTTTGCTCTTTTTGGGAAAAAAATCTAAATCACAGTAAAACATTATAGACTGAAATCTGACTATAGCCTGGACATTTCCTGTCTCAACTTTAAAAGAAATTAAAAGAGGTCACAATCTTCAGAGGATACAAGGTAATTACAAAGGGTCACTATGTCTGTCTTATAGAATACATAAGTTGTGCTCTGTTAGGAAGGGATTTGAGCTGCAACAAGAGCTTTGCTGAGAGGATATATGGAGGAAAGACACTTTAATTAGGGGAACAGGATGCAAAGATCAAATCTTGCAGTCTTAGCTATCTCAAAGAAAGCATTTACTGAGCAGAGATGTCATAGTAATATAATTATATCATATCAGAAAAGGCTGGAAAACTGTACAACTGTAAAGCCTTAGGTGTAATTGTCATTGTGTTCTATCTAGTCTAAGCCACACAGATATTTTAATTAAATTATCCATCACTGAAAAAATAAAGAAGTAAATAAATAAACCTTGCTGCCCCTAACCCAGCCTGTGCCTTGTGAGGGCAAGGGAGCCAGAACTGCTCACTGCTTACTGAGCTGGTACCAGGGCTGGGCGGAGTACCAAGGTACACATGACAAGAAACAGAACAAGCTTGATGTACTCCTCCTCTGAGCCCACACTGGGTTTCCCTGGGTCTCTGGAGGGTCTTCTGAGCTTCCTGGCATTAACCCTTCACCCTGTGCCAATCCTGGCAGCAGCCCCACTCTGTTTCACATACAGCTCATCTGGGAGCTCTGACCAAAAGGGCACGAAGGCAGGAAATGAAAAGCCAAATTCCTCTGAAGCAGAATCAGAAAAGTGAGCAGCTGGCTCCCTGGGAGGGAGGGAGCCCCTCCTTACAGCCACCCAGTTTCGGCTCCTGTATTTTCTTTTCAGGGCCTGTCAGACAACTTTGGGACTAA
Organism: Catagonus wagneri; assembly: GCA_004024745.2. Lineage (NCBI taxonomy): Eukaryota > Metazoa > Chordata > Mammalia > Artiodactyla > Tayassuidae > Catagonus > Catagonus wagneri. Next base: position 936,776 of record PVHT020000029.1, read on the forward strand.
AGTGACAACACCTTGCCAAAAGCCCTGTCAAAGAGGGCAGGTTGGAAGAAGCCCTGACGCTGTGTGAACCCAGGTCCACAGGAGGACCCATGTCTCTCCTGCCTCGCCCTGACCCAGGGCCACATCTTCCACATGTCCACCTGGAAGCAGGCTTCCCCCCTTTGACAGTAACAGCATTTACTCAGTGTCTACTGTGTGCCTACTATAGCTGGGCTTTAAATGTTCATCCCAATTAATTCTTATTAATGGTCTGTGAACTGCACAGTCCATTGCAGTAGTTAAGGATATAGGATCCGGGGTCTAACTGTCCAAAATCAGAATCCCAGCTCCACCCCTTACATGTTACATGTTATTTAACTTTTCTGTGCCTCAGTTTCTCATCTGACAAATGACAGCTTCCCTAATTCCTAGAAACATGTAAGGATTAACTGAATTAATAAGTATTAAGTGCTCAGTGTTCCCATTGTGGCTCAGCAGTTTAAGAATCCAACCAGTATCCATGAGGATATGGGTTTGATCCCTGGCCTCACTCAGTGTAGGTTAAGGATCCAGTGCTGCTGCAAGCTTCAGTGCAGGTACAAATGTGGCTCAGATTAGACCCCTAGCCTGGGACTTCCATATGCTGTGGGTACAGCTGTAAAAAGGAGGAAAAAAAGTATAAAATGCTCAATACATGTTGGCTACTATAATAACTATTATGTGGGCATTGCCTGCATTTTACAACTGCAGCAACTGAGTCTTGAAAAGCTTATGTCACTTGCCAAGTCACACAGTTGATGAAGTATGGATTCAAATCCAGGTCTGGTCTACCTGATTCCAGAGGAACATGGACACCTGACAAGCTCTGGGCCTGAAGCTTCTCTCTGTCTCTCTTCCCGTCTCTGTGTCTGTCTCTCTCTGTCTCTTGGTAAACTGTTCTTAGGAGCTTCTGGGTGGTGAAAGAGATACAAAAGAACTCAGGTTTTAATTAGGTTCCCAGGGTCATCGTGGAGAAGCCATGTGCAAGGCCTAGAGCCAGCCCTAGTAATGTGGAGTCTGGAAAACTTTCACTCACCCTGCCGCCTGTGATTTTACACAAGAACATCGGGCTAAAGTGAATATCGCAGGCAGTATTGAGAGTGAAAGAAGCCACACAAGGGTCCCAAGAAGCCTTAGCAGAGTGGGCTTTCAGTGCAGCGGGCAGGTCCCACAGAGTTGACTTGGTGCCTCAGTGTGGTCGAGGGGACATAAGCCTAATATGGGAGCCTCAGAAAATATTTGGCACCAGTTGCTCTGAGCATTTTTGGCATCTTTCTCTCTACCTCACCCTTAGCTACTGTCCAATCTTCCAGTCTGAAAGGTTCCCTAGAGACAATTCCACAAGGCGTCAAACTGCCTTGACCTCTCACTGCTATTATCCTTAACAGTGGCTAACAAGTCTGCTTCTTGCTTGTCAAAGTGCCTCTAACATTCCCAGAACAGGATGATTCCTCTGCCACAGCAGCTCTCAAATCCCCTACTCACAAGTCCAAGGGTGATGATGGCTAAATACTCAACACTGAATTTCTGAGAGCTGACATTAGACTGCTCAGGAGGGTCTGGTGTGTCATCCTCCACTGCCCACACCCTCACACACATTACACACCCAAGAATAAAACAAGGTGAATTTCAGACTGGATTAAGGAAAGTTCTAACATCTTTTTAATCAGCCCTCTGACAACACAAGTTACTAGTACGTTGCATAAAAAGCAGAAACATAAAGAGAGCAAACCCAGCTCCTGAATCACTTACTCTCACCATCAGCTGTCATTGACACCACACTGACCCATGTGCTCACACCCAGGCTCAGGTAATACAGTCCTGCTCATTCACAGCACCCACTCTCCACTCTTAACTGGCAGGAACAGACATTAGGGTTCACATATGTGTTACAAAGCCCCCAGGCAACTTTAAGAACATAACCCCACCCTTCACCACATGTGAATGCTGGGAGCTGGAGTGTGCACACACATCCCTCTGAGCCCTGTGTGTTCTGTCAGGCTCTGCAGGGAAAGAGGAAAACATGAAGCAGAGACCCTAATGGCTATGAAATGAATTTCTTCCTATCTGTTTCAGGGAACTATAGGCAGGAAAGAAATAGCCAGGAAAGTTACCAAACAATCTTAGCCCAATTCGGAAACTGAAAGGGATGCTCAGGGCTGGGGAGGGAGGAGGACAGGAAGGAAGTCTTGTCACAACAAAACAGGCATCTCTACGATGGCAGGGAACCTACCAACCAGGCCCTCCTTCCCTAGCACCACAGGGGCTCCTGGCTCCAGAGACTCTCCTCATCACCCACAGTGCACATTGCCAGGCCACTGAGACACAGTGCCATGCAAGAGAGGCACAAACAGAACTCACTACCTGCTCATCTGGGGAGAGACATGCACGCGAGACATAATAAATAGAAAGAAGGAAGAAAGGAAAGAAGGAAGGAAGGAGAAAAAGAGAAAGAAAGAAGCATTCACGGCTGTGCCACACCTGCACTGACCTCTCTGAGACTAATCATAGAAGAACTTGAGAGCAAAGATTACCTTACACCAATCCAACAATTTCCAGATAGGAAAACTCAAGTCCAGAGTGAGCAACTGACTTCCCCATAGTAACAAAGGAAACTGGTTGCTGAGCTGACTCAGAACCAGCTCTCCTCACTCCCAGGCCAGGGCTCTGCGCCCACTCCACCTCCACCTCTGCATGTCCCCAAGGCCACAATGCGTGAACATCCCGAAAGTAAACTGTAGAAACTCTGCACTGTCCCCACTCGAGGTAGGGAGTGTAACTGAATCAGCCCTCCAAACGTGCTGTGCAGGCTCTGCATTTCCTCCCCTAGCCCTGCATTGCGACTCGGAGACATAGGGAGATTGACCTTCCATTTCAGAAAAGATGGGGAGCCTGCAGACCACTGTGTGGGAGACAGATTCCACTTCACACGCCAGGTGGTCCCTGCACCACCCCCACCCCTGCTCTCAGCAAGTCCCTGCTCTTCACGGGGTGAAGCACTTGAACTTCATGGAAAGTTCCACCTCCACATCAGGTGTGGCTGGCCCGAAGAAGAACCACAGCGCAACTGCTCCTCTCCTGGCGCTCAGCCCCGCTGTGCCCCAAACCTCACGGATGTTGCCCTGCCCCCCCAATCTCATCCCACCCAGGGGGTAAGCCACCTCGAGGGACAGGCAGAGAGGTGAAACCCACAAGAGAGGAGAGAAGCAAATGAAGGGTGAAAGGAAAATGAGTAGTAAAAGACGGTGTCTCAACACCCACCCCCAACATGAGCGTCAGCATAATTTCATCCATTCTCAGATGGGAACGTACCCCTCCAACAGCCCAGAGAAAGAAGGAAAGCAGAGACTACAGTGTCAACCTCACAAAGGGACAAGATCCAAACTGCAGGTGGCTGAAGAAGGCAAGATTCCATGGCCTTCCAGAAACCCAGACCTTCAGCCCCAACTCAGTCTCAAATACCAGTGTTTGAGAAATTCTGCTTTTGGTTGGTCCAAAGATGAGACATCTCAATTACTAACAAAGATCCCAGATAAATCCCACACAGATGGCCTGAGGACCACTCCGTGAGAATCCCACCTCATCACTTCCCCACAGGACTGCTGAGTGGTTAAGAGCACAAGCTAGCAAGTCCCCCAGGTGACCTGGCTTCAATTCTGGCTCAAGCCCTGCAGCTGCAAGGCCTTGGGCAACAGACTACATCTTAGTCCCCACATCTCTGAAAAGGGGCTCATACAAGTACCACATGTGCCCTTGTAAGGATCAAATGAGTTCATCCGGTTACTTAAAGTGTTTAGCACACTGCCTGGCCTGCAGTAAGCACACAATATTTGATAATTACCAGCTGTTCTATTAGTACCACCAGCGGTACTGGTTGTCAATTGTACTGTCACCAGCAATATCGATCAGTGTGTTGGCTGTTAGGAGTTCCTACTGCAATACGTACACGTCAAACTCATTATCCTCAAGGAATGAACAGGTCAAGTAATTTTTAAGCAATAGGGAGTCTTGCAAGGACATTTCCAGACCTAGTAGCACAGCTACTAGCTTCTCCTTCTAAGGTCCTTTTTCCCTCCACCCTCCTAGCCTCACCCCTCCCACTTCTGCCCGAGGACATGTGTTCTCAACACAACCTTACATGCACATTGTGCTCTGTGTTTCATAAAGATGCTAAAGTGTCGTAGAGTGTGTGACTGCCTGCCCTTCTCCACCGCCTTTCTCCAGGAGCTCTTCCTTTCCTCCTCCCCTCCCACCTCTGCCCTCGTCAAGTAACAGCTCCCATTTTCCAAAGACTTACAGACAGTTAGTAAGTGACCCCCAGGCTAAGAATGTCTAACTGGCCCAAACCCTGAAAAGTCATCCTGATCAACAGAGGAAAGGGTGATGAAGAGCAGAACTCAGCCCTGTGCCTTGTGACGAGGAGACCAGGCCGAGCAGTACCACACAGGCACAGCCCCTGGGCTCACGCCCACTTCCCCACCTAAGCCTCCACCACTCACTCGCTCCAGTCCCAGCTCCTTGGAGAGCTTCTTCCCGCTGCCTGGGCAGCACTTCCATCCACACAGTCCACAGAAATCTTATCTAAACATTTCCAAGTCTGAATTAGCATCTCAGGCCCTAGACAACCTCCCCTCATCCTTATCTCAGGGTTAATGACATCTGATCACCCAAGAGCCCTAACTGGACGCAGCTCCCGCTCATCTTCAGGTCTCCTTCTCACCACCCTCTCCTCTCTGGTCACTTGCCAAGGCCTGCCTCGTCTTCCAAAGGCTCCCCTGTCCCCTGCTCCCCAGCCCTTCTGCTCCCCCAGGTCAGATCTCTGCCTCTCATGGGGACGCTCCACAGCCACGGTTCCCCCAACATAACAGCTACCAGAGCGCATGTCCCGAAACGCAGATCTGACCAGGTCACTTCCCTCTTAAAGCCTCAGTCACGAGAGTCCAAACGCCTAGGCTGCTCGTCCAGATGTTCATATTTTCATACAGCTCTGACTTTCCTGCCACCAAAGAGGGTTCCAAATGAGACCAGGCCAAAAATATACACCCCTTCACTCCATCCTAAAAGACCAGCCAGCTGGGTACAGGATACCTGGGAACGGGTCCCCTCTCACACAGACATTAGTCAAGTTAGTTTTATCTGATGGTAGATCTTTGGGCTCCGAAGGGATGATACAGATTTCAAAGAGGAAGAGGAAAGAAAATGCATGGAGGGCGTTCAGGCTGTAGGGCCTGAGCTCATCATTTTGCAGCAGGTAAGGCTGAGGCCTAGAGAAACAAGTCTACTAATTCAACGTCAGAGCTTAGTCACCAGCCCCAGGACCCAGGTCCCCTGGCCCAGCATCCTGCTTCTTCTGCAAACGGGCCTAGAAAATTCTCCCAAGCACAACTGCTTGGGATTCCCAAAGGCCTCCCCTTTCCCTGCATGCAACTCAGGACCCCTTCCAGCCCCACAAGCCTGCAGATTCTAAGATGACCTGGAAGAAACAAAACAGGGAAACTCAACCTGTGTCATCAGGTCAGGGTGGAACTTCTGGGGACAAACACAGGGGCCTTTGACTATAGGAAAGAATAGGCCCCTTGTCTTGATGGGTGGAACCAAACCACAGCAGGAAGGAGCAAGGAAATGCCCAGATATCAGGACTTGGCACTAAAATACCAGAGTGGAGAAGAAGGAAAAGAGAAAGAAACATATCCTTTAGGAAAATAAGGACATTACAACCGTTCTTACTCATCCCTTGTTTTTGTTTTCTGTTACTGTTTTTTTTTTCCTTTCCTCCCTTTTTTTTTTTTTTTTTAGGGCTGCATATGGAAGTTCCCGGGCTAAGGGTTGAATCAGAACTGCTGCTGCTGGCCTACACCACAGTCACAGCAATGCCAGATCCAAGGTGCTTTTGCAGCCTACACTGTAGCTCGTGGCAATGCCAAATCCTTAACCCGGTGAGCAAGGCCAGGGATTGGATCCACATCCTCATGGATACTAGTTGGGGTTTAACCCACTGAGTCACATCAGGAACTCCCTGTTGGGTTGTTTTTTGTTTGTTTGTTTGTTTGTTTGTTTGCTATTTAGGGCCGCACTCACGCATATGGAGGTTCCCCGGCTAGGGATCAAATTGGAGCTACAGCTGTCAGACTGTGCCACAATCACAGCAATGCAGGATCCGAGCCGCATCTGCAACCTACACCATAGCTCACAGCAAAGCTGGATATCTGACCCACTGAGCAACACCAGGGATTGAACCCCCATCCTCGTGGATACTAGTCAGATTTCTTTCCACTGCACCACAATGGGAACTCCTGGTGGTTTTTTTTAATTCAATTTTATTGAAGTATAGTTGATTTACACTGTGTGTTAATTTCTGCTGTATAGCAAATGATTCAGCCGGGAGTTCCCACTGTAGCTCAGTGGTAACAAACCCAACTAGTATCCATGAGGATGTGGGTTCAATCCCTGGCCTCACTGGGTGGGTTAAAGATTCAGCATTACTGAGAGCTGCGGTATAGGTTGTAGACTTGGCTTGGATCTGAGGTGCTGTGGCATAGGCTGGAGGCTACAGCTCTGCTTTGACCCCTAGCCTGGGAACTTCCATATGCATCGGGTGTGGCTCTTAAAAAAAAAAAAGGTGATTCAGCTGTACATATATACATATCCATTCCCATATCAGTTATCACAGCACACTGACTATATTTCCCTATGCTATACAGCAGGTCCCCGTTGACCATCCATTCCATATACAAAGGTGTGCATTTGCCAATCCCAAATCCCCAATTAATCCCTCCCTCACCTTCCCCTTTGGTAACCATAAGTTTGTTTTCCAAGTCTGTGAGTCTGTTTCTGTTTTGTAAATAAGTTCGTCTGTATAATTTTGTAAGATTCCACATATAAATGATATCATATGATATTTGCCTTTGTTGTTGTTGTTGTTCCCCTCACACGGGCCTCTGAGTTCCCCAGGATCTGGGAGGGCCAGGGAAAGGGAAGGAAGGGTTCCCTGGAGGGCGCAGGACTCACGAGGAGATTTGATGGCTCCATTAAAGGCTGTTAGAGAAAAAACCTACTCTACCATTTACCCAAGAATAAGTTAAAAAAAAAAAGGGCAAGAAACCCTCTACCCCTCAACAAAGGCAACAAACCCTCCTGCAAAATACAGGGGACTTATCTGGGGACTGGGGACCTGACCACCTGCAGGAAACAGGAGGAGGAAAAAGCACAAAAGCCTGAGCCTTAAACAACTCTTTTGCGAGCACATCCTCCCCAGCCACCAAGTCTGAAGCTACTTGGTATTATTTCAGATTGCCAGAACGTCTTGGTTCAGCCCATAAAATGTCTCTGACCATATTCCTTGCTACCAAGAGACTCATTCCTTTGGGTTTGGTCCTTTGTATGACCGAACATTTACTTATTTGTCTTTTTTTTTGTCTTTTTGCCTTATCAAGGGCTGCAACCGCAGCATATGGAAGTTCCAAGCTAGGGGTCTAACAGGAGCTGTAGCTGCCGGCCTTCACCACAGCCACAGCAACACGGGATCCGAGCCACGTCTGCAACCTACACCACAGCTCACGGCAACACCAGATCCTTAACCCACTGAGCAAGGCCAGGGATCGAATCCGCAACCTCATGGTTCCTAGTCGGATTCGTCAACCACTGAGCCACGACAGGAACTCCGAATGAACATTTATTTAGACTGAAGGACACAGTCTCATGCTCACCCCTGACAAAGTCTATTGCTCTTCCTTCCTGGCCTGGCACAAGCTGTCCCTCTACCTGTAACTTCCTTCCTACCCCTGCCCTTGCCCTCAGCAAACACACAGGGCGCGCTCTCTCAGAGTGGGAAGGGCCTCCACAGCAGATGAGTGGTGGTTCCCTCTCCATGCTCCCACAGTTCATTGAACATATTTGTGTTTCAGCATTTAGAACATAACAAAGTAAT
>PVHT020000029.1:945720-980012 GCA_004024745.2 Catagonus wagneri
CTGAAATGCAATGACGATACACACCCCTCTGCCCTCATTCACACAGTTCTGGAGGTAGAAGCCCAAAAGGGGTGGCACTAGACTAAAATCAAGGTGTTGGAGGGATGGTATTCCTTCTGGAGATCCAAGGAGCAAACCCGCTCCCTTACCTGCTCCAGTTTCTAGGGGCCACTCGCATTCCTGGGTGCACAGCCCCCTGGTTCTGCAAAGCCAGTGACGCTGGTGGAGTCTTTCTCACGCTGTGTTGTTCTGACCCTGACTTTCCTGCCTCCCTCTTTCACTTATGAGGACGATTGTGATGACACCGGGCCCAGCTGGAAAACCCAGGATACTTTCACTGTCTAAGATCCTGAACTTCATCACATCTGCAGAGTCCCTTTTCCCCTAGAAAGTAACATTCACAGGTTCCAGGGATCAGGATGGGGACATTTGGGGAAGACCATTATCTGCCTAAACTTTGCCCGTACCCAAAACTTGCTTTGCCTTCCTACTCTTTCACTTTTCTTGTGATCCAGAGGTAGGAGCACAAGCCTTCACGTGAAACACACTGGCTCTGTCATTAACTGGCTGGATGACCCTGGAGCCGTCACTACGTCTCCTTTAGCCCCTTCTTCCTCATCTGTAACAGGAGGATAACCCTTACCGCACTGGGAAATGACAGTAAGACAGCAGGTGAGACATCTAAGGGATTAAACATGGTGCCTGCTACATGATGAGCCCACAGTAAACATCCCTTTCAACCCCTGCCTTTTTCCATCCTGTTTTCTCTCACCCTCGTCTATCTTCTCCTTCGTCTCCTTTCACTTCAGTGACTCAGTCTTACTATTTAGCCAAAAAGGTTGTACACATATCTCTTGTGATTCTGCTTCAGTGCTTCTTCAGATGGATTCTGGTATCAGTGGAGATAGCTAACTATATTTACATGGAGAGATCTGTTTTTTAAAAAGTCTTTTTTTCTCTTTTTTTGTCTTTTTAGGGCTGCACCCACAGCATATGGAGGTTCCCAGGCTAGGGGTTGAATCGGAGCTATAGCCGCTGGCCTACGCCACAGCCACAGCAATGCCAGATCCAAGTCGCATCTGCGACCTACACCCCAGCTCACGGCAATGTCGGATCCTGTAACCCACCAAAAGAGGCCAGGATAGAACCTGTGTCCTCATGGATGCTAGGCAGATTAATTTCTGCTGAGCCGCAATGGGAACTTTTTCTCTTTTCTTTTTTTTTCTTTTTTTAATGAGAGTTGCAGCACTTAATTTCAGGTTCTCTCTCCCTCTCTCTCTTTTTGTATTTTTTTTTCTTTTTTGTCACACAGGCAGTATGTGGGAATTCCTGGGCCAGGGATTGAATCTATGCCACATGGCAGCAACCAGAGCCACAACAGTGAGAACGCAGGAACCTCAACCTACTAGGCCATCTGAGAACTCCCTAAAAATGAAACTTTATATGTCCTTTTAACTTATACCTGCCAGTCCTAATTCTGCCCTGTTAATTTCTACATATGTTTCCTTATTTCCTATTTCTAAGGGCTTTATATGTAGGTACAGTCTTCACCCCAAACCCCAGACATCCAAGGTAATATTAGGAAATATTAGGGGAGTAATTTTAGACAAGTCTTTGTATTGCTAAGAAATTAAGGTTTATGTGCCCTATCAGACTCAATGCCACCAGCTGTTCTCAAAAGCAGCATCAGCTGGCAGCTGCAACCTTACATTTTCGTGGTCGCCTCTGATAATAACAGAAAGGAGGCAACATGTATATTGACCAATAGCTCCTGTTAATTATGTGTTAATATCACATCAAATGTTAAAACCAACTTTAGATAAAATTACACTCAGCCTTCAACAGTACTGTTGTCAACCTATATCCCAAACCTCTGTTTAATCTTATTTTTCTTTTCTTCCCATCCTCTATGGTAGGAACCTGCCACGTCCAGCCGCCCAGTACTTGTCACCCCTAGCCAGCAGGAAGTAGCTACAGAAGAGTAGACTGTCATGCCTATCCCATATAAGAAAAGGCTGGAATGACAGGTTGCCAGGAGGATGGAGACGGATCTCTAACCCCCAAATGTGGCTGTTCACCTGTGAGACCTGCTTGCAGCCCAGCACAAGATCTACACACTTTCCCAGAATGTGGAGGCTCAGGTTGGGCAGCAAGAAACAACAGCCTGTGGAAAGCAACTGCCTACATAGATTAGCCTCCTACCAGGATTAACTGCCCTTTGTCAAGGGACTCGACCCCCTACCCCTCCCTTGACCTTCCCCTCCGTCTCCATCGATCCTGCCACAAGTTCCCACCATGAACTCCATCCATCCAGAGTCCCGCCACAGATCTTTATAAGCCTAGCACCTCCTCACAGTCAGAGCTGGCGCCATCTTGAGCTGAGCCCGTGCCCCTCTTATGCCTTCATAAGTCTCTTTTGCTTTACTAACTTGGCCTTGTGCATTCCTCCCTTGGCAAACCTAACACCATCATCTCTTTTTTAATTTAAAAAACTGAGACATAAAAGTTAAGTAATTTACTCAGCATCATACAACTCCATAATTTTACCTTACCTCCCACCCAAATAAGTGTTAATGATTTAATCTGGGCAAAGGAAAGATTTCTGAGTTTTCCTGAATGAAATCCACATTTTAGAATGATTTTGCCCCCTCCGTTTTCAGGATTCAACACTCAGCAGTTTAATTTCCCATCTTGTCTTTCACTTACACACCTGTTCCCTAATTTTACTTGTAATTGCACATCCCTTCATAAGAGCTAACTTTTATTAATCTCAGTCTCTTTGGAGATGAAACAGGGTCAGGTTCCCAGTCCCATGAAAAGCGATTTTTACTTAATTGTCAACTATTTGCACAGCCATTCTCTGGCCACAGACAGGGGGCAATGGGGACAAAATGTGTCATGAGTAGGAAAGACAGGAGGGAGGGAGAGTCCCTGGGTTGATCACAAAGGGGAGGAGGTTCCAAATGCAGAAGCAGCCATAAAACACACCCAGACTTTGTGGCCTTTGAACAATGGCAGCCCCATCTGACTCCTCCCTACCTGCTGGCCTCTGACCTCCTCCTCAGCCACCCTCCTGGCCTTGACTTCTGGGACCAACACTAGGGGCCTGGGACCTGGGGCCAAACCAGAGCACCCAACACTGAGCTGCGTGGGTGGAGGGAGCAGGAAGGGAGAAAGCACTCAATTTACAAGGGGCCTGACTCACTTGTGTACACAACACCTGGGCACAGAATCGATTAGTGCAGGGTTGCTAAGAAGGACTCATGGTTTAGGAAGTTTTACTAAGGACGTTTCCTTAATGTCATCCTACTGAGAGCAGAGGGGTGGGTGTGGGAGGCATGACAGCTTTCTCCCAATGTTTTTAACCCATTCTCTACCTGCCCCTGCCCTGTTGGGTTACATTCCTCTATCCATAGGTCACTTATTTGCTGAGTTGGTTTCCAGGAAAAAAAAAAATCTCAGTTGAATTCCTTGACGATCCAAGCACTCAATTCAGATCAAGTGTGTCTGTTATCTTAGTAATGACCAGACACAAATATCTTTTCAGGCTCTGGAGGAAATTTTGAAAAGAGCCTTTGTACCACCCACTATCCCTTTGAAGACAACTGAGCTACAAACAAGAGGTGGAAGGAACCTCCTGTGTGCTGGGACATTTATGTTTGCACCTCATCTAATGCCCACGATGACCCTTTGAAGTAGGTACTATTATCTCTGTTTGGCAAACAAGAAACCAAAACTTCAAAATCAGTTAACTTGGCCCTTATCCAAGAACTGGTAGAAACAGAACCAGGACTCAGATTCTAAATCTAAAACTCACATTTTTACTTCTTGCCATCTTACCCACCAGTAGGAAAGTGACTGCTCCCAGCAGAAATACTCATAAAAGACTTCCATGAAGTGACAGGATCTGAAATGGGCCTTAGGATGAAAAATAATCCAGGAGGCTAAGCAGGAAGGCAAGAGTACCTGAGGGAAAAGGAAACAAATTAGAATAAATGCAGATATGAGAATGTAAAATGTGGGTTCAAGTCTTATTGCACAGACCAAAGCAACAGAATTGGGTCATGTTTTGGGATTCTGAATAACATCTTAGAAATCTGAACTTCATATAGATCAGTGGAACAGGATAGAAAGCCCAGAATTAAATCCACACATCTGTAGTCAACTAATCTATGACAAAGGAGCCAAGAATATACATTGGACAAAAGACAGCCTCTTCAATAAGTGGTGCTGGGAAAACTGGACAGCTACATGTAAAAAAATGAAACTAGAACACTTCCTAACACCATGCACAAAAATAAACTCTAAATGGATTAAAGATCTAGATATAAGACCAGATACTATCAAACTCTTAGAGGAAAACATAGGCCTAACACTCTCTGACATAAATGATAGCAGCATCTTCTCAGACCCATATGTCAGAGTAAGGACAATAAAAAGAGAAATAAACAAATGGGACTTAATTAAACTTCAAAGTTTCTGCACAGCAAAGGAAACTCTAAACAAAACGAAAAGACAACCCACAGAATGGGAGAAAATATTTGCAAATGATTCAACTGACAAAGGATTAATCTCCAAAATTTACAAACAGCTCCTACAGCTCAACACCAAAGAAACAAACAACCCCATCCAAAAATTGGCAGAGAATCTAGGCAGAGAGTTCTCCAAAGAAGACATGCAGATGGCAAATAAACACATGAAAAGATGTTCAACATCTCTCCTCATTAGAGAAATGCAAATCAAAACCACTATGAGGTACCACCTTACACCGGCCAGAATGGCCATCATCAAAAAGTCTACAAACAATAAGTGCTGGAGAGGGTGTGGAGAAAAAGGAACCCTATTACACTGTTGGTGGGAATGCAAACTGGTGCAGCCACTGTGGAAAACAGTATGGAAATTCCTCAGAAAACTCAAAATAGAATTACCATTGGATCCAGCAATCCCACTCCTGGGCATCTATCCAGCAGAAACCATGACTCGAAAAGACACATGTACTCCAGTGTTCACTGCAGCACTCTGTGCAATAGCCAGGTCATGGAAACAACCTAAATGTCCATCGACAGAGGAGTGGATAGGGAAGATATGGTACATACACACAATGGAATGTTACTCAGCCATTAAAAGGAACGAATTACCAACATTTATAGCAACATGGATGGACCTAGAAATTATCATGCGAAGTGAAACCAGTCAGACAATTAGACAGCAACACCCGATGCTACTGCTTATACGTGGAAACTAAAAAGACACAATGAACTTACTTGCAGAACAGACAATGACTCACAGACTTTGGAAAACCTTGGTTTTTCAAATAAGACAGTCTGGGAGGTGTGGGGATGCACTGTGGGTTTGGGATACAAAATCTATAAAATTGACTTGTGATGATTTATGTACACCTATAATTGAAATAAAATCCATTAAAGAAAGGAAAAAAAAAGAAGTATTATGACACACACACAAAAAAAAGAAATCTGAACTTCATTCTACAGATGACAGAAGTCGCCGAACAGCTTTAAGAAAGTCATAAACATGACAAAAAGCATTTTTAGGAAGATTGCTCTGACAGTATTAGGCAAGTTGATTCAGGAAAGTGGTTCTCAATTTTGGAAAGTGGTTCTCATTAATTACCTGGAAGTTACTTTATTTTGCTTTTCTTAACTTTTCTCTCTCTCTCTTTTTTTTTTTTTTTTTTGTCTTTTTAGGGCCACACTTTCAGCATATGTAGGTTCCCAGGCTAGGGGTCGAATTGGAGCTACAGCTGCCAGCCCACAGCCACAGCAATGCCAGATCTGAGCCGCATCTGCGACCTACATCACAGCTCATGGCAATGCCACTGAGCAAGGCCAGGGATCAAACCCACATCCTCATCGATACTAGTCGGATTCGTTACTGCTGAGCCACAAAGGGACCTCCCTTAACTTTTCATTTTAACATAATTTCAGACATTCAAAGATTTTTCAAAAATAGTCAAAAGTCCCCATATATCCTTCACTGAACTTCCACAAATATTAATTCTGTAGGTAAAATCACAAAGACGATCAAAATCAAGAAATTATTACTGATATAACACAATGAACAAATTGACAGATCTTATTCTAATTTCATCGATTTTCCCACTAATGCCTTTCTTCTGAACTAGGATCCAATCTAGGATCACTCGCTGCATTTAGCTGTTTTGTCTCCTAGGTGCCATTAATCTGGGCCAGTTCCTCAGAAATCCTTATACCTTCCTGACCTTCCTTTTTTTTTTTTTTTTAGAGAACTTTATTTGTTTGTTTGTCTGTTTTGTCTTTCTGTCTTTTTGTAGGGTCGCACCCACGGCACATGGAGGCTCCCAGGTTAGGGGTCGAATCGGAGCTGTAGCCTCCGGCCACCACAGCCACAGCAACGCAGGATCCAAGCCACATCTATGACTTACACCACAGCTCACGGTAAAGCCGGATCCTTAACCCACTGAGTGAGGCCAGGGATCAAACTTTCAACCTCATGGTTCCTAGTCGGATTCATTAACCACTGAGCCACGATGGGAACTCCAATCTTCAAATTTTTAAGAGTATTAGCCAGTTATCTTATAGAATGACCCTTAGTTTGAGATCATCTAATATTTCTTTATGATTCGATTTAGATTATGCGGTTTTGGCAAGAATACCACAGAAGCAATGCTGTGCCTTCTCAGTCCATTATATCAGGCCCATGATATCAGTATCCCATCACTGGTGATGTTAACTTTGAACACTTGCCTAAGGTTTCTCAACTCTGAAATGACTGCTATTTTACTTGGAAGCTTTTTAAAACTACCAGTGCCTGGGCCACAACACAGGCAAATTAAAAAAAAAAAAAAAAAGGCTCTTTGGGAATAAGGCACAGGCATTGCTAGGTCTAGATGACCTGGATTCTAACTAACCTCCAGGTTTGGAAACCAACAGCTGAGACAAGGATATTAGAATTCTGGAAATCAGCAAGAAAGCCCTTATTTGGGCTGGCTTTTTCAGAGAACAGCCGGTTCAAGGCACAGATAAATTTGTCTGGACTTTGGCATGAACTCATAGCAGGGGATGGGAAAGGCCAAAAATCCCCTGATTGCGAAAGTGACAGGTGAGTAGGTTGCTGCCCAATTAAAGAGAAGGCAGGACACCAAGTAAAGTGTCCAGCTCTCCTAGTCTGTTTTCTCTCCTGACTTCAGAGAAACCTTTGCTGCAGTGAAAACACACACTGTACAACTTTACTGTCATGAGCATGATGTGAGCTCCGAAGTGCCACTGAGGGACGGAATTATGGATCCTGTGATATATGACCACACATGTAACACTTCCAGGTACAGCTGAATGAATAATTCACAGCGTCTAGGTCAGAAGTATGTGACCTCCCTTAAACAACCTTGCCCTTCCCACCTGGTCTTTGGTCCTTAATGTCTTCTGAAATAACAGAGTAAGGACCTTAGCTGGGACATGGAAACAACCTAAATGTCCATCGACAGAGGAGCAGATAAAGAAGATGTGGTACATATACACAATGGACTATTACTCTGCCATTAAAAGGAAAGAAATAGCAGCATTCGCAGCAACATGGATGGACCTAGAAATTATCATGCTAAGTAAAGTCAGTCAGACAGCGAGACACCAACATCAAATACTATCCCTTACACGTTGAATCTAAAAAAAGGACACATGAACTTCTTTGCAGAATAGATACTGACTCACAGACTTCGTTTCCACATGAGACAGGCTGGAGGGTGGGGGGATGCGCTGGGAGTTTGGGATGGAAATGCTATAAAATTGGGTTGTGATGATTGTTGTACAACTATAAATGTAATGAAATCCATGGAGTAATAAAAAAAAAGAGTAAGGACCTTATAAATTTCATGAACTAGGAAATTGTAAGTATCTCCTATCACCAGGCTGTTGAAGCAATGATTCTGTGCTCAACTTCATTAGTGTTATTATCTTGAGGTTTCCAAAGAGAGATTTCATCAACCCCTTCTTTGAAGGAGCCATTCAATAAGATGCAAAGGGAAACACCAATTTACCCACAATGCAGAGGCTGGAAGGAACCTGGCGAGAAATAGCCCTGAAGTATTCACAAACTACCAGGATCTGGTGCTGCTGGTGCAGGAGGAGCTGCTGCTAAGCAGTAAGTGACAAAAGAAAAGGCAAGAAGTACTCTAAAACTCAGGGAATACTAAAACAAATTAATTCAATTATCCCTCAATTATTACACAGTCTATTTTCCCTAAATCCTCTCTTTGAGGTCTAACTAAAAGGTCTGATACATAAGAAAACGCTATAGACGGGGGTGAAATAACTTAGAGAAAGATGGGATTGACTCTAAGACTTCATAGAAGAGGTAGGATTCAGGTTAGACCTTTGAATGGTTAAGCCTCAGGAAAACAGAGACAGAGAGAAATACGAGCACAGGGAACCAACTGTCAGGCATCACTGTAGATGCAAATTTTGAAAAGGATTTCAGGCATGAGAGTGGGTTTGCATGTCATTTTATTTACTCCACTCAACCACTGTATGAGGTTATTTCAGAGGAGGATGCTGGTCCTCAGAAAGATGAAGTAACTTGCCAGTGTCAGTGGTAGATCTGGAATTAGAAAATAGCTATATCTAACTCCAAAGTCCATGCCAACACCACTGCCACTGAGAAAGGACTGAACATAGTTTAGGGAAAGGAAGGAGCAAGGATAGCTGCAGAGGAAAGACAGGGTTAAGAAACAGGAATTTAAGTAAGCTTGCAAAAGTGGGGCCAGTGTTGTACAGCCATGAAGATGAGACAGACGTTTGAACTTGATCTTGCAATTACAGAAGAGATAATGAAGTTTTGAGTAAGGCAGTAACCAAAGTGATGCCTCAAGCAAAGACCAAACTAGATGGTGGTAAAAATGGGAGTTCTGGTTCCTAAGCTACAGAGATGCCGCCACAACAGTAAAAGGGGCCACATGATACAGTGGAGTGAGAATAAGAGTGAGAAGCTTGGGTTCAGATGCAGAAACTTAAGTAACAGCTAGGTCAGGAAAGTCACCTTCTCTTTCTGGATTTCATCCATAAATTGGGGAAAGGAGAATTAATCTAAATGACATGTAAGCTCTGCTATTCAGAGTGTGGTCCAGCACCCAGCAGCGAGGGCATCAGCCAAAACCTGATTAGAAATGCAGACTCTCAGGCCCCACCAGAGGAATCAGATTTATGTTTGAACAAGATTGTCTGGTGATCTGTAAGCACATTAAAGTCTGAGACACTTCTCTAAAGCATCTTCCATTCCTATTTTATTTTTACTAAATTTTGTGTGCATGTGTGTTTTTAGGGCTGCACCCACAGCATATGTAGGTTCCCAGGGTAGGGGTCAAATTGGAGCTGTAGCCGCTGGCCTACGCCACAGCCGCAGCAATGCCAAATCCGAGCTGCATCTGCAACCTACATCACAGCTCATGGCAACGCTGGATCCTTAACCCACTGAGTTCTCATGGATGCTAGTCAGATTCATTTCCACTGAGCCATGATGGGAACTCCAAAAAAAAAAAAATTTTTTTTTTTTTTTTGTCTTTTTGCCTTTATCTAGAGCCGCACCCGTGGCATATGGAGGTTCCCAGGCTAGGGGTCTAACAGGAGCTGTAGCTGCCGGCCTTCGCCACAGCCACAGCAGCGCAGGATCCGAGCCACGTCTGCAACCTACACCACAGTTCACGGCAACGCAGGATCCTTAACCCACTGAGCAAGGCCAGGGATCAAACCCACAACCTCATGGTTCTTAGTTGGATTCGTTAACCACTGAGCCACAACAGGAACTCCCCCCAAAATTTTTTTTTAATTAAAAAAATTTTTTTCTTTTTGCAGCTGCACTTGCGGTATATGGAAGTTCCCAGGGTTAGGGGTCAAATGGCAGCTGCAGCTGCTGGCCTATGCCACAGCCACAGCAATGCTGGATCTGAGCCATATTTGTGACCCATGCTGCAGCTTGAGGCAACACTGGATCCTTAACCCACTGAGTGAGGCCAAGGATCAAACCCACATCATCACAGACACTATGTCGGGTTCTTTTTTTCGGTTTTTTGTTTTTTGCTTTTTAGGGCTGCACCCAAGGCATATGGAGGTTCCCAGGCTAGAGGTCTAATCAAAGCTATAGCTGCCAGTCTATGCCACAGCCACAGCAACGTCAGATCCAAGCCACATCTGCAACCTGCACCACAGCTCATGGCAGCTCTGGATCCTTTTACACACTAAGCAAGACCAGGGATCGAACTTGCATCCTCCTGGATCCTAGTCAGGTTTCTTACTGCTGAACCACGATGAGAATTCCTATATTTACTTTTTTTTTCTTTATTCAATGAGAGAGAGATGGAATTCAGTTTTATTTTGTCCTCTCTGAAACTACCATTTACACCATGGCCTCATCTATCAACGAGGAGGAGGATGAGGAAGAGGAAAAAAACCTCTGCCCATTGCTGCTGAACTCAAATACTCAAGTACCTGTTCCCTAGAGGTGGTAGGGTATTTGTTTCTCCAATATTTTGGCCCCAAGAGATTACACCTACAGGACCAGGATAGTGAGGAGCCACTGACAAAATGCTGGAAACATCTTCTAGATGAATCAGTGTGTCATTTCTTAAAGTGCTTCTGGAGTTAAAATCTTGCCAGGCTGTCAAAAGTGTCCATGCTTTTGCCACACAAAGGATAAAATAATCCCAATGGGTACATCTCTGAGTCCTTCCCAGCTGGGTCTCACCATTGGCACTGCCACTTTAACCCTTGAGGTACTGGCCCTCACCCCAGGTGAAGCTTTCTGACCACTCTTCAGGTAGTGGATTATAATCTGGATTTTCATCTGGTATATCAAAAATAGCAGAATAGACGGTGCTTTCAGAATTCTTATTCTACCAGGCTGATGGGAAACACATCTTGCAAGAAAAAAATATGTGGGTCCAACTGCAGTATCCAAGAGGTCCACAATGATTGAGTTCCCCAACAACAGGGAAAAGCCCATGAGCACCCGGTAGAAAGGGGGCCTGGCTGTGGCTGTGGTGTAGGCCAGCAGCTGTAGCTCCAATTTGACCCTAGCCTGGAAATCTCCTTATGCTGCGGGTGTGGCCCTAAAAAGCAAAAAGAAAAAAAAAAGGCAGGGCGGGGGCGGGGAGGCTCGAAATTGAGAAGGTCAAAGAAGTTCATGTGACATACGGGTTCCTTCAGCTCCACCTATAGACAAGCATTATTGTAAAGGCCTGAGCCAGGAAAACTAAGCTCACAAACAAACCAAAAAGAGTCACTAAGAATCCACCAAAAAAGGCGTTCCAATCGTGGCACAGCAGAAGCAAATCTGACCTAGGAACCATGAGGTTGTGGGTTCGATTCCTGGCCTTGCTCAGTGGGTTAACGATCCGGCATTGCCGTGAGCTGTGGTGTAGGTTGCAGATGCGGCTCGGATCCTGCATTGCTGTGGCTGTGGCATAGGCTGGTGGCTACAGTGCCGATTAGACCCCTAGCCTGGGAACCTCCACATGCCGCAGTGCAGTCATAAAAAGGACAAAAAGACCAAAAAAAAAAAAAAGAGAGAGAGAGAGAGAGAGACAGAGAGAGAGAGAGGAATCCACCAAAAAGGAACTTAAATACAAAGCCTGTGGTCTGACCTCGGAAAGAGCCTTCTAGCATTCGACAGTACTGATATAGAAAAATCATGAAAATAGAAAATTGAATCCAACTGGCCCAAAAAATATTAATTGGTGATTAGCCTCCACATCTGAAAGTGTTTAAAGATTAATTCAGGATTGAGGTACAACTGAGAAGGTATGTCAATTCCAACTGCCAGCCCAGATAATGAGAAACTGGCACTGCAGCTGCTCACCACAGTGGTGGTGGTGAGGACGCAGGCGGTGGTGTAGGCGCGGCTGACTGGTGGTATCTGCAGGTACTCCAGCTGAAGGTTCTGGTACGCCATCTTCCCCACCGCCATCTGCCCCCTATTTAGCTTTTTAAGGAACCTCCATACTGCTGTCCATAGTAGTTGTACCGACTTAAATTCCCACCAACAGTGTAGGAGGGTTCCCTTTTCTCCACAACTTCTCTAGCATTTATTGTTTGTGGACTTTTTGATGTCAGCCATTCTGACCAGTGTGAGGGGGTTCCTCATTGTAGCTTTGATTTGCATTTCTCTAATAATTAGCTCTCTGAGCATCTTTTCATGTGCCTTTTGGCCAGCTGTCTTCTTTGGAGAAATGTCTATTTAAATCTTCTACCCATTTTTTATTTTTATTTGTCTTTTTAGGGCCACACCCGTGGCATATGGACATTCCCAGGCTAGGGGTTGAATAAGAAATACAGCTGCTGGCTTACACCACAGCCACGACAACTCAGGATCCGAGCCACATCTGTGACCCATGTCGCAGCCTGCAGCAATGCCAGATCCCCAAACCACAGAGCAAGGCCAGGGACAGAACTCCCATCCTCACGGATACTAGTCAGATTCTTAACCTGCTGAGCCACAACAGGAACTCACTAGATGTTTATAGATTTTGAACATTAATCCCTTGTCGGCCATTTCATTTGCAAAGATTTTCTCCCCTTCTTTGGGTTGTCTTTTCATTTTTTTAATGGTTTCCTTTGCTGTGCAAAAGCTTCTAAGTTTAATTAGGTCCCATTTGTTTATTTTTGTTTTATTTTCATTACTGTATGAGGTGTATCAAAAAAATATTGCTGTGATATATATCACAGAGTCTTCTGCCTACATTTTCCTCTAGTTTAACAGTATCTAATCTTACATTTAGGCCTTTAATCCATTTTGAGTTTGTATTTGTATATGGCATTAGAGAATGTTCTAATTTCATTCTTTTACATGTAGCTGTCCAGTTTTCCCAGTACTACTTATTGAAGAGACTGTCTTTTCTCCATTATATATCCTTGCCTCTTTTGTCATAGATTAATTGACTGTAGGTGTGTGGGTTTATTACTGGGCCTTCTATCCTGTTCCACTGGTCTATATTTCTGTTTTGATGACTTAGCTTTGTAGTATAGTCTGAAGTCAGGGAGCCTGATTCCTCCAGTTTCATTTTTCTTTTTCAAGATTGCTTTGGCTATTCGGGGTCTTTTGTGTTTCCATACAAATTAAAATTTTTGTTTTGTTTTGGTTGTGTGAAAGTGCCATTGATAATTTGATAGGGATTGCATTGAATCTGTAGATTGCCCTAGGTGGTATAGTCATTTGGCAACTTTTTTTTATTGTGACAATTTTAAAAAATTAAGGTGTAGTTGATTTACAATGTTGTGTCAGTTTTCATTTGGCAATATTGATTCTTCCAAACCAAGAACATGGCATATCTTTCTATCTGTTTGTGTCATCTTTGATTTCTTTCATCAGTGTCTTATAGTTCTTATAGTTTTCAGGGTACAGGTCTTTTGCTTGTGTGTGTGTGTGTCCTTTTAGGACCGCACCTGAGACGTGTGGAGGTTCCCAGGCCAGGGGTCTACTTGGAGCTATAGTTGCCAGCCTACACCAAAAGCCACAGCAACACCAGATCCAACCTACCTCTAAGACCTACACCAGAGCTCACAGCAATGCTGGATCCTTGACCCACTGAGCGAGGCCAGGGATCAAACCTGCATCCTCAGGGATACTGGTCGGGTTGTTAACCTGCTCAGCCACAACAGGAACTCTATAGACTCACATGGACCTTTAGACCTAGACTTGAATTCAGGGGAACTGGGTTCCAAATTCTGGCTCTGTCACTTACTTTGCAGGCCTGGACAAGATGCTTAAAATTTTTAAGCCTCAGTTTTATCATCTTAACATGAATAAACCCCACTTAGTGTATACAACTGTTTTGCAGAATACACCATCAATAATGTGAACCTAGTAAGGGTTCAATAGATGAACTGTGTAAAACTTCTAAAGTAGCTCCTAAAGCACAAGGGCAATGAGTTGAGGAAAGCGCACAATGCCGCCAGGTGGTGCAATTACAAACCACAGCAGATTTGGTGGTGGCTGAGCTCAGTTCTTGTTTCCCAGACAGGGCCAAGTCTGGTGAGAGGAAATAACATGCTCTCTCTCGTCCCCCACACCCAAAATCCTCAAAATAAAATCTGATCTTATTTTATCTCTTAAAATAACCACATACATTCTTAATATGCTTTTCACAGGCGAGAGGGGAAAAAGAAGAATTAGCTGAGAAATTATAAGAATATTAGGAAATAAATTACAATAATGAATAATCATTACTTGTAAGACTACTTATTAATTATAAACTGGCAGTAATAGCTCCCATCTGTTAAGCAATCCTATGTGGCAGGCATTGTCCTAAGCACTTCACATGTATTACCTCATGTGTCCTCACAGATATCTAATGTGTTTCTTTGTTTTTATTATTATTGTTGCCAGCAGCTTGGAGAAGTTCCCAGGCCAGACACTGAAGCTGAGCCACAGTAGTGCCCAAGCGCTGCGGTGACAACACCAGATCTTTAACCTGCTGTGCCACAAGGGAACTTCTTATCTAGTGTATTTTTACATTTAATTAAAATTAAAATTTTTGACTTTTCATTTTTCAGACTTCAAAAATGTCATAAAAATGATCAGGGTTCCAATCCAAAAACTCTACAGTTGTTTTTTTTTTTTCCAAATAACACTGTATATAACAACAACATGATTATCAAAACCAGAAAATTAACAATGAGGCAAAACTACTATCAATGGCACAAATTTTCAGACTTTGCTAATCATCCACTGATGTCCTTTTCCTGGTCCAGAATCCAACCCAGGAACTCACACTGAAAAAAAGATCTCATGTCTCCTGGTCTCCTTAAGGCTAGGTTAGTTCCTCAGCCTTCCCTGTCTTTCATGACCTTGACACTTTTGAAGAGTACCGTCACTAATTTCATAGAATGTCCCTCAGTTTAGGTTTATCCGACCGTTTCCTCATATCTAAATTCAGATTATGCATTTGGGGCACTAATATCACAGAAGTGATTGCCTTCTCAGTGCAGCACAGCAGAAGGTCCACACCAACAAAATCTCTCATGACGGGTGATGTTAAGTTTGAACACTGGTTAAGGTGGTGTTAGTAAAACTACTATTTTCCCATTGTAATTAATAAGTATCCTGTGGGAGGTATTTTGAGACTATGCAAATAGCCTGTTTTTTCTTGTCATAATTTTGTCCCTTAATTTTTAAAATCCACTGATGATTCTTGCCTCCAACAAGCATTACTACAGTCTCAGCAAAATGGTGATTTTCTATTTCCCTCATTCCTTCTACATTTATTGAGATTCTGCTATATGAAAGAGCTGTTCCTTCTCTCCCACTTATTTAGATACTCAATTATTTATTTTTAGAAGAAAAGACTCAGGGATATTTGTGGATTATACTCCATTGCTACCCTTATTTATAATTGTTGCTCATATTGTCCCACTGTTGCTCACTGGTCCCTGGGCTCAAGGTGGTTTCGGTGAGTTCCTGACATGTCTTGACATGTCATTTCCTGAATTTCTCACACCACAAAGATGTTCCAGGCTCATCTTGTACTTCCCTTCCCCGGCCCTGGAGTCCTGGTTCCCTTCATGGGAAAATGATAGTCACAAACCTTGGGCACTAGGTATTGCCCGTGCCTACTAGGGCTACTGCGTCTGGGCCCTCTGGTGGACAGAGCTAGGAAACAGATGATGCGTACACACACCAATGTACCTACCTTCTTTAGCCCTATTTTACAGACTATGTAAATGAGGCACAGAAATGTTAAGCAGCTTGTCCAAAATCTCAATGCTAATAAGCAGCGGAACTGAGAAGTCAAAGTTATAATAGATCTACCACAAAACCTAACAAGTGGAGATGACTTCTTTATACAGGCAAGTCCACCAAAAGGAAGAAGCCTAACATTTCAGCATAAACACTCCCTTTGGGAAATAACTAGAAATCTGCAGTAATAACCAGGATAATAACCATTGTGAACTGAACACCTGCTTGGGTGCTGGGCCTACAGTAGGTCCTTTAGTCCTAACAACACTGCCAGGCAGATACTAATATCCACTCTACAAATCAGAGAACCAAAGATCAGAGAAGCTAAGTGACTTCTCCAAGACTACATAGTTAAGCAGTTGACCCCAGGTCTGTTTGGATAGAAAGTCCATGCTCTTTCACTGTATTAATATTTTCCAAAACTAATTTTAGGTAGAACACAAACTAGCTTCTACTTTAATATTCATGTACTTATTTTAATGCATGTATAAAAAATCTAAGCATGTATCAAACTTGAAATCTCACGGAAAATATAGCATAGGGAAAAGCTATTATGTAAATTAACTTAAAAAAATTTTTACATTTTTTTTTTTTGTCTTTTTAGAGCATATGGAGGTTCCCAGGCTAGGGGTCAAATTGGAGCTACAGCTGCCAGCCTACGCCACAGTCACAGCAACGCCACATCCAAGCCACATCTACGGCCTACACCATGGACAGATCCTTAATCCACTGAGTGAGGCCAGGGATGGAACCTGCACCTTCATGGATACTAATCAGATTCGTTTCCGCTGAGCCACGATGGGAACTCCGTAAATTAAATTTATTTAGAGAAAAATTACAAATAGTAGAAGAAGTGGTATAAGTTATAGCAAAAAATCATAAAAGCGGTCCAAAAATGTCTGATGTTTCTTTTGAGAGACATAATACTATAGTAACGTGCAGCTTCATTTTCAGGTACACCCTGACATTAGGGTCATGTAGGGCTGCAGAAAGAACAACACAATAAGAGGCTTGGCCTAGATTTTAGCTCCAGATGAGTCACCATTACCTTTGTGAACTTGGGCGTTTCTTTCGCTCTCTCTGGGTCTCAGTTTCCTCACCTGGAAATACAAGGGACAGTGATTTAGGTAATTAATACAACTCTTTTAAAAGCAACTTGGTAATGATGTCAAGAAGCATAAAACTTTAACTTCTGACCCAATAATTCCACTTGGGAAATCTTCCCCAAAACAGCAATTCAACATTTGGAAAACAGTCATAAGCACTAAGAAAATTATCCATATCCAAAAATAAAACTATATACTCAGCAAAAGGAGCCATTAAGTACTCTGGAGACATATACCGGGGAATGTTATGCAGTCATTCAAAATGTCTGTTATAAATGTTGTAAGACAACACAGGAACAAGCTCATAAAGTGAACAAAAGGGAGTTCCCATGGTGGCTCAGTGGTTAAGGAACCCGATTAGTATCCATGAGGACATGGATTCAACTCCTGGCCTCGCCCAGTGAGTTAAGGATCCAGTGTTGCTGTGAGCTGTGGTGTAGGTTGCAGATGTGGCTCAGCTCTGGTGTTGCTGTGGCTATGGTGTAGGCCAGCAGCTACAGCTCCGATTCGACCCA
The DNA here is from genome assembly GCA_004024745.2 of Catagonus wagneri. Lineage (NCBI taxonomy): Eukaryota > Metazoa > Chordata > Mammalia > Artiodactyla > Tayassuidae > Catagonus > Catagonus wagneri. The sequence goes on from PVHT020000029.1 coordinate 963,059, forward strand.
TAGCCTAATAATCTCCATATGACAAGGGTGCATCCCTAAAAAGACAAAAAAAGACCAAAAATAAATAAATAAAGTGAACAAAAGGAAATTTCTTCACATATGGTGGTTATCATTATACTTAAGTAAACATTATACTTAGCAGAAAACACACTAAAATTCTAACAATTGGTAAGATTTTTTGATTTGTACTCCAAATTCTCTCCAATATAGTTATGTTGCATTTAGAATGAAAAAGAAGGAGTTCCCTTTGTGGCTCAGTGGTTAACGAATCCGACTAAGAACCATGAGGTTGTGGGTTCGATCCCTGGTCTTGCTCAGTGGGTTAGGGATCCGGCATTGCCGTGAGCTGTGGTGTAGGTTGCAGACGTGGCTCGGATCCCGCGTTGCTGTGGCTGTGGCGAAGGCCGGCAGCTTCAGCTCCTGTTAGACCCCTAGCCTGGGAACCTCCATATGCCGCGGGTGCGGCTCTACCTAAAGGCAAAAAGACAAAAAAATAAATAAATAAATAAATAAATAAAATAGAATGAAAAAGAAAAACTTCTCAGTTAAGAGGTTACATTAATCACCTCCAAGATTCCTTCTGGCTCTAATGTTCTATGGCTTTTCTCTGGAACTAGAAGTAGACGTCAGGAGAGAGTGAAAAATTAGAAAACTTTAGACAGCAAGGACTATACCTGTTGAGACTAACACCAGGCAAAACAGGGCATGAAAACATCTGGAAGGGACAAATCACTAGATTGCTTGACCTAATTATATTTTTATGTAAATGAAAACCAGTATGTTCTTCTTTTAATTTTTTTTTTTTTTTTTTTTTTTTTTTTTTTTGCTTTTAAGGGCCGCACCTGTGGCATATGGAGGTTCCCAGGCTAGGGGTCAAATCAGAGCTACAGCTGCCGGCCTACACCACAGTCACAGCAACGCCAGATCCAAGCTGCGTCTGCAACCCACACCACAGCTCATGGCAATGCCAGATCCTTAGCCCACTGAGTGAGGCCAGGGATGGAACCTGCAACCTCATGGTTCCTAGTCAGATTCATTTCCACTGTGCCACAAACTCAACGCCAAAACCAGTATGTTGTTACATGTGTCTGGATACTTCCATTCAAAACTATTTTGTGGGATTCATCCATATTGATGCTTTTGTGGGGTTTTTTTCTCATTGCTGTATCAAAGTATTCCACTGGAGAATTATATAATCTATCTTTTCCAGTGCTCATTCAACAGAATGTTAGCAAGCAGAGATAACTGCAGGTAAAAGCCATTCTCTGAAGCCAAAAGTCTCAAAGTGGTGAAATCATGTAGAGCTGAATCACATTAGCCAAGGTGAGGGCCTAGGCTGTGACACTGATTTAACTGACTGCTGCTCATGCCTTTCAGATTGATATTCTTCCCTGAACTTCAATGCCCAGGAACCAAAGAAACCTACTTTAGCACCTCCATCTCCAACAGCCACAGAAATGATTCATTAAGAAGCTAAAAAAAAAAAAAAGAGTAATGCAATCAGTCCTGCTCGCTGCACTGCTGACTTATTCCAAGCTTCTCAGCCCCATCCCTAGGAGACCCCTTTCCCCTCAGGAAAAATGGGAAGAGTGTCTTTCCCCCTTATCATTCCCTAATGAGGCTCGTCGAGGCTGCCTGGTCACAGTGCCTTCCTTCAGTTCAGTAGAGGAAAAGGTACATGTAGGAGGAGGTCTGCAGGAAAGAAACCCACCCGTCCTTGTCACTGACATGCAGCAAAGCAGACCTTGGGAGAGAAGCGCCAGAGCCTCTGCCCCTCCCCATTTCCTGACCTGAACTGGTTTTAAACTTGCCTGTTCAGAACACACTCATTCCTTCCCACCTCAGCCCTGTCATATTGGAGTCTAACTTGAATTTGGCATAACTTTGAGTTATGTCCTTAACCACTGAAACACATGTGCCAGAAAAGAAGAGAGAGAAAAGGGAAAAGAAAAGAATTTCCTAGCTCTCTGAAGCCTGGTGTGAACCCACCATTCACAGGGAAATACATACATAAGCAATTCCAAACTGGGAAATTCTACACCCTTGTCCACTGTCAGGGTCATCTATCTGGAGGACCAGGGCCTAAAAACCTCGCTGCTTATTTAGAATACCACCTATGTCCTTTGGAAAGCCTGCCTTCAGAAAACCTGCGAGAAGCAACTGAAAACAACTTCTCGAAGTTCATAAGTGATTCCTAATGGAAACTTCAAAAATGCATATACTCTTTTAATAACTTTAAAGTTGAGGTTTATTCAAGAAAATACTCATAGAGGCAGTCAGCTCTTTTTTTTTTTTTCCCTTATTTTTTTAGTGCCGCACCTGTGGCATATGGAGGTTCCCAAGCTAGGGGTCGAATCAGAGCTATAGCTGCCAGTCTACACCACAGCTCACAGCAACGCTGGATCCTTAACTCACTGAGTGAGGCCAGGGATCGAACTCTCGTCCACAGCACAAGATGTTCCAGCTCATCTTTTTTTTTTTTTTTAATATTTGCAAACCATATTTTTTTGGCCATGCCCACATCATGTGGAAGTTCCAGTGCCAGGAGGGCCAGGAATACAACCCGTGCCACAGCAACCCAAGCCGCTGCAGCAACAACATCGGCTCTTTAACCCATCACACCACAAGAGAACACACCCAAACTCATCTTGTACTTCCTTTCCCCAGCCCTGGAGTCAGCCCTTTCTCCAGAGTCCTGGTTCCTTTCATGGGAGTATGATATTCACAAATCTCAGACACTATGTATATTGCCTGTTGCTACAAGGGCTACTGCGTATGCGCCCTCTGGTGGACAGAGCTAGGAAACAGATACCAATATCAATGCACATACCCATGTACTTTTTTTTTAACCCCTGTTTTACGTATTATATAAATGAGACACAGAAACGTTAAGCAACTTATCCAAAATCACAATGCTAATAAGTAAGAGAACTGAGAAGTCAAAATAATAATAGATCTACCACAAAACTAAATAACTGGAAGTAACTTCTTTACACATACAAGTGAGCACAGAGCAATAAGCCTGACATTCCAGCACAGAAACACACTTTGGGAAATAACTAGAAGTGTGCAAAAATAACCAAGATAATAACAACCATATACTGAACACCTGCTTGAGACTGGGCTCACAGTAGCTCCGTTAGTCATAATAAAATTGCAAGGTGGATAATATCCACTGTTGTTTTTAAGGGTTGCATCTGTGGCCTATGTAAGTTCCCTGGCGAGGGGAAGAATCAGAGCTGCAGCTGCTGGGCACAGCAATGCCAGATCTAAGGTGTGTCTCTGACCTACACTGCAGTTCATGGTAACAGCGGATCCAGAACCCACTGAGTAGGGCCAGGGATGAAACCCACATCCTCATGGATACTAGTCTGTTATGTTACCACTGAGCCACGCCAGGAACTCCACTCATATCCACTCTGCAATCAGAGAACTAAAGGTCGTAAAAGCCAAGTGACTTCTCCAAGACTACATAGTTAAGGGCTGGAGGAAACAAGTAGTTGACCCAGGTCTGTCTAGATATAAAGTCCATGCTCTTTCACTGTATCAGTATTTTCCAAAACTGATTTTAGATAAAACGTAAATAAGCTTTTACTTTAATAGTCATATGTTTATTTTTGGAGTTCACGTCGTGGCTCAGTGGTTAACGAATCAGACTAGGAACCATGAGGTTGCGGGTTTGATCCCTGGCCTGGCTCAGTGGGTTAAGGATCCGGCGTTGCCATGAGCTATGCGACTCGGATCCCACGTTGCTGTGGCTGTGGCAAAGGCCGGCAGCTACAGCTCCTGTTAGACCCCTAGCCTGGGAACTTCCATATGCCGCAGGTGCGGCCCTAGATAAGGCAAAAAGACAAAAAAAAATAGTCATGTTTATTCTGAATGCATCTTGGAAAAAATCTAAGCATTATCAAACTCATAATCTCATGGAAAATATTGCATAGAATGAAGATGTTATATAAATTAAATTTGAAAGCAATAATAGTAGAGGTAGTATAAGCTATAGCAAAAATAATTAAGATGGTCCAAAAGTGTCTGATGGGAGTTCCCGTCATGGCTCAGTGGAAACAAATCTGACTAGCATTCATGAGGACACAGGTTCGATCCCTGGCCTTGCTCAGTGGATTAAGGATCCAGCATTGTTGTGAGCTGTGGTATAGACTGCAGATGCGGCTTGGATCTGGCATTTCTGTGGCTGTGGTGTAGGCCACCAGCTACAGCTCCAATTCGACCCCTAGCCTGGGAACCTCCATATGCCTTGGGTGCAGCCCTAAAAAGACCAAAAAAAAAAAAAAAAAAAAAGTCTGATGTTTGAAAAACATAAAATTACAGTAACCTGTACCTTTGTTTTCAGTTACACCCTGACATTAGGGTCATGTAGGGCTGCAAAAGAACAACAGAGTAAGAGTTTTGAACCTGAGTTTTAACTCGAGATGAGTCACCATTACCTTTGTGAACTTGGGCATTTCATTTGCTCTCTCTGGGTCTGTTTCCTCCCCTGAAAATAAAAGGAACAGTGATTTAGTTAATTAGTACAACTATCTTAAAAGCAACTTGGTAATGATATCAAGACGCATAAAGCTGTTCTCAACTTTTGACCCAGTAATTCCACTTGGGAAATCTTCCCCAAGATAGCAATTCAACATTTGGAAAACAGTTACAAGCACAAAGAAATTGATCAATCTCCAAAAAATAAAACAACCTAAATGTTCAGCAATGAGACATTTAATAATCTGAAGTACAAATACTTGGGAGTGTTAGGCAGTCATCCAAAACGTCGGTTATAAATGTTGTAAGACAACACAGGAACACACAAAGTGAACAAAAAGAAATTTGTTCACACACTGCGGTTATCGTTATATTTAAAAAATCATACACAGAGTTCCCATTGTGGCTCAGTAGAAATGAACGTGATTGGGATCCATGAAGATGTGGGTTCAATCCCTGGCTCAGTGGATTAAGGATCTGGCATTGCCATGAGCTGCTGTGTAGGTCACAGACAACTCGGATCTTGCATTGCTGAGGCTGCGGGGTAGGCCAGCAGCTGCAGCTCTGACTCAACCCCTAGCCTGGGAACTTCCACCTGCCGCAGGTGTGGCCCTAAAAAGCACAAAAAAAAAAAAAAAGAAAAAGAAAATAAATAAAATTAAATAAGGAGTTCTCATTGTGGCTCAGTGAAAACGAATCTGACAAGCATCCATGAGGACTCATGTTTGATCCCTGGCCTCACTCGGTGGGTTAGTGATTTACTGTTGCTATGAGCTGTGGTGTAGGTTGCAGACTCAGCTCAGATCTGGCGTTGCTGTGGCTGTGGTGTAGGCCAGCAGCTATAGCTCTGATTTGACCCCTAGCCTGGGAACCTCCATACGCTGCAGGTGCGGCCCTAAAAAGACAAAAAAAATTAAATTAAATTAAATTAATTAAAAATTTAAAAATGAATCATACGCAGGAAACACACTAAAATTCCAACAGCTGGCAAGAGCAAAGATTTCTCTACTTGGACTTTACAAATTCTCTCTAATATATAGTTATGTTGCATTCAGAATGAAAAACGAAAACTTCTCAATTAAGAGGTTATACTAATCCTCTCCAAGATTCCTTCTGGCTCTAATATTCTGTGGCTTTTCTCTGGAACTAGACAGAGGTCAGGAGAGAATGAAACATTAGAAAACTTTAGATGGCAAGGACTATGCCTGTTGAAACTAACACCACGCAAAACAGGGCATGAGAACATCTGGAAACAGCACTTGGGGAAATGACGCAACACCCTCCATCTGTGTGGCAGAAAGGGCACGAGTCTGGGAAACAGGAGGGCTGGGTTGAACCAGATGCTGCTCTAAGGGCCCTCTCTGGACAACTTCTTCATCCACTTATCGAACAAACATTTGCCAAGTGCCTCCATGTGTCAGGGACCATGAAGTCGAATCACTACTAAGCCATTGGTTCAGAGTCTAGTGAGGGAGAAGTTTTTTAGTTTGCTAGGACTGCCATAACAAAATATCACAGACTGAGTGGCCTAAACAAGAGAAACTTATGTTCTCACAATTCTGGAGGCTGGAAGACCAAGATCAAGATGTCAGCAACTTTGGTTACTTCTGAGGCCTCTCTCCTTGGTTTACGTGGTCATTCCTCTGGGCACATACATGCCTGATGTCTCCTTATGTGCCCAAATCACTTCTTCTCATAAGGATTCCAGACAAATTGGATTAGAGCCCAACCTAAGGGCCTCATTTTAACTTAATCATGTCTGTAAAGGCCCTATCTCCAAACAGTCATCCTGAGTTATTAAGGGTTACAGCTTTAATGAGGCTTAGGGGGACACAATTCAATCCAAAACACATTACAAACAACAAACTATAAGTGTAATTGTGGGTGATAGAGCTGCATTCCAATGGGACAGGGAATCATGTGAAGCCATAATTAAGTCTGACAGGAAGTAGTAGCAATTCCTGTTCAGAGGAAGCATCATATGCTCCAGAATCTCTATAAAACAGCATTCTTGATTGTCATAAAAATATCTTAGGTATTACAAAATTGGAATAAGATAGCATCAGGTGATAACACAGGCTTGAATAGAGTCCAAAAGATGAATGGATTTGTACCAGAGGAACAGAGGTAAATACCATCCTCTTGCAGTTAGTTGAACTGGGATTATGGATTCAAATACAACAAAATGTGGAGGTCAGGTGAAGTTCCTGACTGATTTATGGAATAATCTACTCCTTGGTCTCATTCCTTAGGCCATGAGAATTTTAATGTGTGTAGGAGGGAGCTTTTTTTTTTTTTCTTTTGGTCTTTTAGGGCCGCATCCAAGGTATGTAGAGGTTCCCAGGCTGGGGGTCGAATCGGAGCTACAGCTGCCGGCCTACACCAGAGCTACAGCAATGCCAGATCCGAGACACATCTGCAACCTACACCACAGGTCATGGCAATGCCGGATCCTTAACCCACTGAGCGAGGCCGGGGATGGAACCCGCAACCTCACAGTTCCTAGTCAGATTCGTATCCACTGCACCATGATGGGAACTCCTCAATGGAGGGAGGTTTTCAGGTCTTCATTAACCCCTACCTTTTGTCCTCTTTTCCATCCAGAAGCCATTCTTTCTCCACCTACTTTCAGGTAACTTCTCTCTAGGCCAGATTTTAAACCTTAATTCCTTATCCACTTAAAATGCTCCTCTTGGATAACGTGAGAAGAATGTACATATATGTGTGTGGGTGTGTGTATGTGTGTGTGACTGGGTCACTTTGCTGTACAGTAGAAAACTGACAGAACACTGTAAACCAACTATAATGGAAAAAATAAAAATCATCATAAAAAATAAATAAAATAAAATACTCCTCTCACATAAAATTTGTATGACTGGGTCACTTTGCTGTACGGCAGAAATCAGCACAACATGGTAAATCGACTATATTTTAATTTTGTTAATGTTAAAAAAATGAAAAATGTAATGCTACTCTCTTGGGTGTGGAATGTAAATTGGTGGAGCCACTATGGAAGATTCCTCCAAAAACTAAAAATAGAGTTGCCATATAATCCCACAATCCCACTCCCAGGCATATATTCAAAAAGATATATGCACCCCAATGTTTATAGCATAACTACTGACGATGGTCTAGACATGGAAGCAAACTAAATGTCCATCAACAGACGGATAAAGATGATGTTACATATGAATATTATTCAGCCATAAAAAAGAATGAAATTGCAAAGAAAAAAAAAAGGGGGGGATTCTCATTGTGGCTCAGCCGGTTAAGAACCTGACTAGTATCCAAGAGGATGCAGGTTCGATCCCTGGCCTCACTCAGTGGATTAAGGATCTGGTGTTGACACAAGCTACAGTAAATGTGGCCCTAATCTGGCATTGCTGTGGCTATGATGTAGGCCTGCAACTGCAGTTCTGATTAGAACCCTAGCCTGAGAACTTCTATATGCTGCAAGTGCAGCCCTGAAAAAAAATATGAATGAAATAATGCCATTTGCAGCAACATGGAGGGAACTAGAGATTATCATAATGGATTTCCTGCTGTGGCACAAGGGGATAGGTGGTGCCTTCAGAGCACTGGGAAGCAGATTTGATCCCCTGACTGGCACAGTGGGTTAAGGATCCAGTGTTGCTGCAACTGCGGCTGAAGTCACAACTGCAGCTTGGATCTGATCCCTGGCCCAGGAACTCCATATGCCACAAGGCGGACCAAAAATAAAAATAACCAGTGAGGTTGTCATACTAAGTGAAGTAAGTTAGAAAAAAAAAAAAAAAGACAAAAACCATGTGATATCACTAATACATGGAATCCAAAATATGATACAAGGAATTCCCCGATGGCACAGCAAGTTAAGGATCCAGCATTGTTACTGCTATGGTTTGGGTCGCAGCTGTGGCAAGGGTTTGTTCCCTGGCCCCAGAACTTCCACATCCACAGGAGTGACCAAAAAACACATATACATTTCCTATATATATGAATGACTCAAATGAACTCATTTATGAAACAGAAACAGACTCACAGACAAAAAACAAACTTATGGTTACCAAAGGGGAAAGATGATGGAGGAGGGATAATTTAGGAGTTTGGGATTAGCAGATACAAACCATTCTATATAAAATAGATTAAAACAAGGTCCGGAGTTCCCGTGGTGGCACAGGGGTTAACGAATCCGACTAGGAACCATGAGGTTGCGGGTTCGATCCCTGGCCTTGCTCAGTGGGTTAACGATCCGGCGTTGCCATGAGCTGTGGTGTAGGTTGCAGACACAGCTGGGATCCTGCGTTGCTGTGGCTGCGGCATAGGCCAGTGGCTACAGCTCCGATTAGACCCCTAGCCTGGGAACCTCCACATGCCGTGGGTGCGGCCCTAAAAAATGACAAAAAGGCAAAAAAAAAACCCACCAAGGTCCTACTGTATAGCCAGGGAACTATATATCCTATAATAAACCACAGTGGAAAAGAATATGAAAAATACTGAATCATTTTGCTGTGTGTCAGAAACTCACACAACACTGTAAATCTACTACATAATTCAAAAAATAAAATTAAATAAATATATAAATACTGTTTTCTTGAAGTATCCTAGATGCCTGAGTGGAAAAGGGAAAACAATGAAGCTATGCTCAGCTAGGTAGCACAATGATGGGGGAAAAATTCCCTTGGCGCCTTTGCTTTCCGGTGACTGGAAGTGACATGCTTCCTTCTAGCAGGGGCCATGAGAGGCCATAGGGATCAACGCCAAGTTTCAGGGAAGTAGCTCCAATAAGGTTCCCAAGAATGTGTGCGCAAAGGCCAACAGCGAAAACAGTGATGCATCATCAAGATCCCAACTTGCTCCCTGAATCCCTCTGAGACCAGGGTAGATTTTTGTTTTTGTTTTTTCAGGGCCGCGCCCATGGCATATGGAGGTTCCCAGGCTAGGGCTCTAATCGGAGTTGTGGCTGCCAGCCTACACCACAGCCACAGCAACACCAGATCCAAGCCGCGCCTGTGACCTACACCACAGCTCACGGCATCAGCAGATCCTTAACCCACTGAGAGAGACCAGAGATCAAACCCGCAACCTCATGGTTTCTAGTCTGATTCGTTTCCCCTGCTAGCCCACCACATGCAGCACCAACACTTTCTTTCTTCCTGAGTCTCAAGCAAGCACTGGACTCCTCCAAGGTCCAGGAGAAAGCTGGCTCAATCTCTGGCTGCCCTCCCCTTATCCTTTTCCCCAACACCCCAGGGCTGTGCCTTCCAAGACCTTCCTGGATCCCATTCTCAGCCTCATTTTATTCACAGGTAATCCTGGAATCAAGAGCCAAAATGGTCTGCTTGAGGTAAAGCAGCCACTAAAAGACAGACATCTAGATCTTATTACTCATTTTTTGGTCTCCCTAATGATATCCTGATACCTCCTGTGACTAAATTCTTGCCCAGAGAGGTCAGGGAAAGCAGCCTAGAAACCTGGTGCTCATATAACTAGATATCTCCACTGTTCTGTGTTGACCCTTTTCCACACTCACTGCATATGAAAAAGAACTGACAGGCAAGGGAGATGGCAAGTAAAGCCCTGCCTCAAACATATTCAGCCTCTTAAGCAGCAACCCCTTTATTTCAGATTGTTCCTGAGAGCCCCTAGAAGAAAGTTCATGAGAATGCCCAGACTGTGACCATTTCAAGATCAGGGTGAAAAAAACCAGTAAGTTGCAAAAGACTCTCCCTAAACCAGAGTCACTGTGGAATCAACTAGGAATGAAGCAGGGGTTGAAAAGAGACAAAAGAGATGAAACGAAGACCAGGATAAGCACACAGCTCAGTCCTTTATACTCAATGTCAACTTGTGGGGAAATAGGAAGAGCAAGAAAAGTAAAAAGCAATTCTCCTAAAACTAGAAAGGCTTATAGATGGGAGTTCCCACAGTGGTACAGTGGGTTAAGAATCTGACTGCGGTGGCTCAGGTTGCTGTGGAGATATAGGTTCAATCCCCAGCCCAGTGTAGTGGTTAACAAGTCCAACTAGGAACCATGAGGTTGCGGGTTCGACCCCTGGCCTTGCTCAGTGGTTAACGAATCCAACTAGGAACCATGAGGTTGCAGGTTCAATCCCTGGCCTTGTTCAGTGGGTTAGGGATCCGGAGTTGCCGTGAGCTGTGGTGTAAGTTGCAGACGTGGCTCGGATCCCACGTTGCTGTGGCTGTGGCGAAGGCTGGCAGCTACAGCTCCTGTTAGACCCCTAGCCTGGGAACCTCCATATGCTGCGAATGTGGCCCTAGATAAGGCAAAAATACAAAAAAAAAAAAAGGAAGCCAGCATTGCCACAGCTAAAGTGTGTGGGTCACAGCTGCAGCTTGAATTCAGTCCCTAGCCCAGGGACTTCCATTTGCTGTAGGTGTGGCCAAAAAAAAAGTATATTGGCAAATGTTAAACGGATTGATATTATCATGTTATCAAGAATAAGATAAATCTGGCTCATTAGATCAAGATGACAGAGGAGTAAGATGTGGTGCTCACCTTCTCCCACAAACACATCAAATAAAAACCCATCTACATGTAGAACAATTCTCACAGAACATCTACTGAACACTGGCAGAAGACCTTAAACCTGCAAAAACGGAAAGAAACCCTCCATATAACTGGGTAGAACAAAAGGAAAAAAAGACAGAGAGAGAGAAGGAATCGGGACAGGACTAGCATACCTGAGAGCAAGCTGTGAAAGAGGAAAGGAAACTGCTGGGAAGCCACCTAACTGACAGGGAGATCAGCCGAGATGGAGAGAACTCAAAGCCTCATAGAAAAGCAGAGCAGCAGGACTGAGGAAGGCAAAGCAGAGAGAGCTGCACAGACCAACTGTACCACTGCCCCCGGACACCACAGTCTGAGATGCTTAGGGGCGGGGGGCTGCCATGGGCTGGGGAGCAGAGTGCTGCAGCCGAGGAAACCTGGAGAGGGCTGGGCCTGCAGGAGAAGCAAGGCACCATTGTTGGGGAAGGTGAGAGGAGGAGGCGTGGACCGCCATAGGAATATCTTTGTGAATGCAGACTCTCAGACAGCTGGGTACCTCTGGATCAGGCTACTGGCAATGGGGAGCCTCTTGTACAGGTTGTGGGTGGTCGGGTGCCTCTTGCATGGGTTAAGCACAACGGGGCACCACTTGTGTGGTCTACAGGCTGTAGGGACAAACCACTTCAGTCATCTCAGACTCCAGAAGTGGGCATGTCCTGCCACCACTAAAGGTCCATGAACAGACACCACTTGTGGCCCCAGTCACCTCAGAGGTCAGCACAGAAGAGGGCACTGCAACTGAGCACCATCCATTGTTATTCTCACTCCCCTGGGAATGCACACGCCCTGCTGCTGCCAACGCCAAACTCTCTGGGCGATGCCCACACCTACCTGAAGGTCACAGCTATTTCTCAGGGCCCTGCAACTAGGAGCAGCCTGTGCCACCTCTCCACAGGTCCTTGTCATTGTCAAGGGCCCAGCAACCAGACACTGGCTACTAGCCCTGCCCATTGCCTCCATCTCCCTCCATATCCCTCCTATCAAGGGGATAACAGCCTGCACACACTGAGGAAAGAGACAGCAAGCATCCAAACCAAAAGCAGTTCCCATGCCAAAAATAAATAGTAAGCCCTCACAAAATACCCAGGGGTGCTCTCGCATATAAACAGCTCTCCAAGACTACAGTAGTTGTTTTCCCTAAATGCACAGAATAACAAAAATATAAGCAAAATGAAGCAGCTCAGGAACCAATCCCAGTTAAAAGGACAGGAGAATTTTCCTGGAGGAACAATGAAACAGACCTTTGCAGTCTAACAGACACACTGTTAGACACATCTCCAGAAAGGAGACAGTGAAAATACTGAAGGAATTAAGAGCTAATATGAAGGAATTAAGAGCAGATATGAACAGTAATGTAGATTACTTTAGAAAGGAACTAGAAAATGCAATCAGGAGCCAAGAAAAAATAGAAAATGCATTTGCAGAGATGCAAGCTGAGTTAAAGGCACTGAAGAGCAAAATGAATAATGCAGAGGAAGAAATTAGTGATATAGAAGACAGAATAATGGAAATCACCCAATCAGGACGACAGAAAATCAAATGAAAAAAACATGAAATCAATATAAGATATCTATGGGATAATATAAAGTGGGCCAATCTATGCATAATAGGGATTCCAGAAAAAGAGAAGTGGATTGAAAATATACTTGAAGAAAGTGTGACTGAAAACTTTCCAAATCTAAAGGAAACAGATATCAAGTTACAGGAAGCAGAGAGGGACCCAAACAAGCAGAACCCAAACAGACCCACACCAAAACATATTATAATAAAAATGGCAAAAGTTAAAGATAAAGAGAGGATTCTAAAGGCAGCAAGAGAAAACAAAGAATTAATTATGAGGGACCCTTCATAAGGCTATCAGCTGATTTCTCTACATAAACACTATAGGCAAGAAGAGAGTGGCAGGATACATTCAAAAGTCCTAAAAGGGAAAAATCTGCAGCCCAGAATACTGTACTCAGCAAGAATATCATTTAAAATAGAAGGAGAAATAAAGAATTTCTCCAACAAACAAAAACTAAAAGGGAGTTCCTGTCATGGCGCAGTGGTTAACGAATCCGACTAGGAACCATGAGGTTGTGGGTTCGATCCCTGCCCTTACTCAGTGGGTTAACGATCCGGCGTTGCCATGAGCTGTGGTGTAGGTTGCAGACGCAGCTCGGATCCTGCGTTGCTGTGGCTGCGGCGCAGGCCAGTAGCCACAGCTCCGATTAGACCCCTAGCCTGGGAACCTCCACATGCCGCAGGTGCGGCCATAAAATGACAAAAGGCAAAAAAAAAAAAAAAAAACCTCCTCATTGCCAAAGCAATCTTGAAAAATAAGAATAAAAGTTATTAAAAAAAAAAAAACTAAAAGAATATACCAATACTAAACTCATTCTAAAAGAAATACTGAAAGGACTCCGCTAAATTAAAAAGAAATAGGAAGCAACAGGATGGAGGAAATCACAATTGGAAAGTAATCACTTAAATAAACCAGTATACATATCTAAAAAGAAAAAATAAAACCTATTGTAAAAGTGACAATTAACACAAGGAACAAGAAAAGGATAAACATGAAAATGTTTATTTTATTTTAAAGACATCAAAATCATAAAATGTGGGGAAGGAAAGTAAGAAAATCTGGATTCTATTTTTTAGAATGTGTTTGAGCCTATATGACTAAAGCATATAGGCTAAAGCAAGCAGATATAGGAAGGGATTAACATACTTGAAAAACAGTGCAACCACAAAGCAAAACCAAGCAATACATTCACAAAAACCAAGAAGAGGACCCGAGCATAAAATAAAAAGGAAACTGTAAAACCATAAAAAGAAAGAAAGGAAAAACATAAAATCAACTGGAAAACAAGGTTTAAAATGGCAATAAATACATGTGTATCTATAATTACCTTAAATGTAAATGTACTGAATGCACCAATCAGAAGACATAGAGTAACAGACTGGATAAAAAAACAAGAGCCTAGAGTTTGCTCCCTACAAGAGACTCACCTTAGGGCAAAGGACACATATAAATTGACAGTGAGGGGATGGGAAAAGATATTTCATGCCAGTGGAAAAGACAGGAAAGCAGGAGTTGCAATACTCATTATCAGACAAAATAGACTTTAAAACGAAGGCCAAAAAGAGAGACAAAGGAGGACATTATTTAATGATAAAAGGACCCATTCAAGAAAAGAATATTACAATCATCAATATATATGCCCCTAATATAGGAGCACCCAGATACATACAACAAATACTAACAGACATAAAAGGAGAAACTTTGGGTATAGTAGGAGACTTTTAACACCAAACTCACATCAATGGACAGATCCTCTGGCCAGAAAATCAGTAAGACAAAAGAGATCCTAAACGACGCAATAGAAAAGTTATACTTCATTGACATTTTCGGAACATTACATCCAAAAATATCAGAATATACATTCTTTTTCAAGTGCACATAGAACATTCTCAAGGACTGACCACATACTGGGGCACAAAACTAATCTCGACAAATTAAGAGAATAGAAATTATTTCAAGCATCTTCTCTGAGCACAATGGCATGAAACTAGAAATCAAATGCAGGAAAAGAAATGAGAAAAAAACAAGTACATGGGGACTAAACAGCATGTTACTAAGAAACCAACGGGGCAATGAAAAATCAAAAAGGAAATTAAAAAATACCTCGAAACAAGTAACAATGAAAACACAACTATTCAAAATCTGTGGGATTCTGCAAAAGCAGTGCTTGGAGGGAAGTTCATAGTGATACAGGCCTTCCTCAGAAACAAAGAAAAATCTCAAATCGACAACTTAACCTACCACCTAAAAGAATTAGAAAAAGAAGAACAAATAAAATCTAAAGTCAGCAGAAGGAAGGAAATCATAAAGATCAGAGAGGAAATCAATAAAATAGAGATTCAAAAAACAATAGAAAAAATCAATAAAACCAAGAGCTGGTTCTTCGAAAGAGTAAACAAAATTGGCAAACCTCTGACCAGATTCACCAAGAAGAGGAGAGAAAAAAACGAAATAAAATAAGAAATGGAAAAGAAGACATCTCAACGGATACTGCAGAAATACAAAAAAAAAAAAAAACCATAAGAGAATGCTATGAACAATTATATGCCAACAACTTTGACAACCTAGAAGAAATGGACAACTTTATAGAGACTTACAGGCCACCAAAACTGAATCAAGAAGAAAGAGATCAACTGATCAGACCAATTACTAGAAATGAAATTGAATATGTCATAAAAACACTCCCTACAACAAAAGTCCAGGACCAGATGATTCACAGGTGAATTTTACCAAACATACAAAGAAGAACCTATACCCATCCTTCTTATACTCTTCCAAAAGACTGAGGAAGAAAGAACACTCCCAAAGACATTCTATAAAGCCATCATCATCCTAATACCAAAACCAGACAAAGATACTACTAAAAAAGAAAATTATAGGCCAATTTTTTGATGAATATAGATTCAAAAATTCTCAACAGGAGTTCCCGTCGTGGCTCAGTGGTTAACGAATCCGACTAAGAACCATGAGGTTGCGTGTTCGATCCCAGGCCTTGCTCAGTGGGTTAAGGATCCGGCATTGCTGTGAGCTGTGGTATAGGTTGCAGACGCAGCTCGAATCCTGCATTGCTGTGGCTGTGGCGAAGGCCAGCAGCTACAGCTCCTGTTAAACCCCTAGCCTGGAGATTGGATTAAGATGGCAGAATAGAAGGACTGAAGCTCAACTTCTCTCCCGAAAAACAGCAAAACTACAACCAAATGCCGAGCAGCCTTCAACCAAATGGACTGTAAACCTCCAAAAAAGATACTTTGCTCCAGAAGACAAAGAGGAGACCACATCAAGAGGTAGGAGGGGCAATTACATGATAGAAGCAACCCCATATCTCCCGGGGGGGAAGGCCCACAGACTGGAAAGTAACTGCATCACAGAGACTCAGCTACAGGACTGAGAATTCTGAGCCCCACGTCAAAACCCCACACCTAGGGATTGGGCACAGGGAGAAAGAGCCCCCGGAGCATCTAGCATTGAAGGTCAGCGGGGCTTGTGTGCAGGAGCTCCACAGGACTGGGGGAAACAGAGACCCCACTCTTGAAAGACACACACAGACTTTCACGTGCACTGGGTCCCAGGGCAAAGCGGTCTCCTTAGGAATTTAGGTGGAATCTTACTGCAATTCTTGGAGGATCTCCTGGGAACATAGGGGTGGCTGTGGCTTGTTGTGGAGGAAGGGCATTGGAGGTGAAGCTCTCGGGAACATTCACCAGCCTGCATTTCTCTGGAGGTGGCCATTTCTGGGAAAATCTGCTCCCTCCCATCAGCGATGAGAAGCCCCAGGCCAAACAATAATCCAGGTGGGATGACAGCCCCACCCATCAGTAAAGAGCCTGCCTAAAGACCCCTCAGGCTCACAGCCAGCCTCTAATCTCATCCAGAGACAAAGTCCCACCCATCAGACGGATAGGAATCAACCCCACCTAGCAGTGGACAGGCATTCAGTCCCTCCCATCGGGAAGCCTACAGCATGCCCCGCCCATACCAACTTTAGCCACAGGGGAGGCAAAGGCCAGAACTAAGAGAGGCTATAACTCTATTGTTGGCAAAAAGGTCACCACACCAAAAACCTATAAAAATGAAAAGACAGAAAACTGTAACACAGATAAGGGAGAAAGAGAAAAGCCCAGAAAAACAGCTCAGTGACGAGGAGATTATCAGCCTTTCAGAAAGAGACTTTAGACTGTTGATGCTGAAGATGATGCAAGGCATTGGAAATAAACTGGAGGCAAAGATTGATAATTTACAGGAAACACTGAGCAGAGAAATACAAGCTGTAAAAATTAAACAAGAAGAGATGCAAAATACAATAACTGAAATAAAAAATTCATTAGAAGCAGCCAACAATAGAATACAGGAGGCAG
>PVHT020000029.1:981012-1107284 GCA_004024745.2 Catagonus wagneri
ACTGTTGATGCTGAAGATGATGCAAGGCATTGGAAATAAACTGGAGGCAAAGATTGATAATTTACAGGAAACACTGAGCAGAGAAATACAAGCTGTAAAAATTAAACAAGAAGAGATGCAAAATACAATAACTGAAATAAAAAATTCATTAGAAGCAGCCAACAATAGAATACAGGAGGCAGAAGAACGAATCAGCGAGATGGAGGACAGATTAGTGGAAATCACTAATGCAGAAGAGAAAAGAGATAAAAGATTGAAAGGAAATGAGCAGAGTCTCAGAGAACTCTGGGATAATGTTAAACGCACCAATATCCGTATTATAGGGGTGCCAGAGGGAGAAGAGAGAGAGAGAAGGGGACAGAAAAAATATTTGAAGAGATAATAGCCGAAAACTTCCCTAATATGGGAAAGGAACCACTCAGTCAAATTCAAGAAGTGCAACGAGTACCATATAAAATAAACCCAAGGAGGAACACCCCGAGACACATATTAATCAAAATGACCAAAATTAAAGACAAAGAGAAAATTTTGAAAGCAGCTAGGGAAACGAAACAAATGACATACAAGGGAACCCCAATAAGGTTATCAGCGGATTTTTCATCTGAAACTCTGCAGGCCAGAAGGGAATGGCATGATATACTTAATGTGCTGAAAGGGAAAAACTTCCAACCAAGACTGCTTTACCCAGCAAGGCTCTCATTCAGATTTGAAGGAGAGCTCAAAACCTTTACAGATAAGCAAAAGCTAAGAGATTTCTGCAACACTAAACCAGCTTTACAACAAATCTTAAAGGAACTTCTCTGGTCAGAAAAGAAAAGGCCACAGCCAGAAACAAAAACACCACAAATGACAAGGCTCACTGGTAAAGGCATATATACAGTAAAGATATTAAATCATCCATGCACAACTATGCTACCAAAATCAGAAATCGTGAGAAGAGAGCACAAATGCAGGTCACTGGAGATGCACGTGCAATTAAGAAACCAACAACTTAAAACAATCTCATTTGTATATAGACTCCTATATCAAAACTTCAGGGTTAAAAAAAAAAAAAAACAGAGCAACAAAAACCCCAAACAATTACAATGGCAATAAGAACATATATATATCAGTAACTACCTTAAATGCTAATGGACTGAATGCCCCAACCAAAAGACATAGACTAGCCGAATGGATACAAAAACAAGAAAACAACCAATGGATAACTGAAGAAATCAAAGAGGAAATTAAAAAATACCTAGAAGCAAATGACAACAAAGACACGACACTCCAAAACCTCTGGGATACAGCAAAAGCAGTTCTAAGAGGAAAGTGTATAGCAATACAAGCCTACCTCAGGACAGCTGAGGTAAAAAAAGCTCAAATAAACAACCTAACTTTACATCTAAAGCAGCTAAAGAGGGAAGAAGCCAGGTCATGGAAACAGCCTAAATGCCCATCGACAGAGGAGTGGATAGGGAAGATATGGTACATACACACGATGGAATATTACTCAGCCATTAAAAGGAACGGAATAACAACATTTATAGCAACATGGATGAACGTAGAAATTACCATACGAAGTGAAACCAGTCAGACAATTAGACAGCAACACCCAATGCTACCGCTTACATGTGGAAACTAAAGAGACACAATGAACTTCTTTGAAGAACGGACAATGACTCACATATTTTGGAAAACCTTGGTTTTTCAATTAAGACAATCGGGGGGGTGGGGGGATGCACTGTGGGGTTTGGGACACAAAATCTATCGAATTGACTTATGATCTTTGTACACCTATAACTGAAATAAAATTCATTGTTAATAAGAAAAAAAAAAAAAACAACCCTAGCCTAAGAACCTCCATATGCCGTGGGTGCGGCTCCAGATAAGGCAAAAAGACCAAAAAAAAAAAAAAAAATTCTCAACAAAATTTTAGCCAACCAAATCCAACAACACATTAAAAAAAAACATTGTACACCACAACCAAGTGACATTCATCCCAGGTTCACAAGGATGGATGGTTCAACATATGCAAATCAACCAATGTCATACATGACATTAACAAAAGAAAAGTCAAAAACTACATGATCATCTCAATAGATACAAAAAAGCATTTAACAAAATCCAACATCTATTCATGATAAAATCTCTTACCAAAGTGGGTACAGAGGGAACATACCTTAACATAATAAAAGCCATCTATGACAAACTCATAGCAAACATAATACTCAATGCAGAAAAGCTAAAAGCTTTCTCGCTAAAATCTGGAACAAGACAAGGATGCCCACTCTCACCACTTTTATTTAACATAGTATTGGAAGCCCTAGCCACAGCAAACATAAGAAATAAAAGCTATCCAAATTGGAAGAGAAGAGGGACAACTGTCACTATGCAGACTACGTGATACTATAGAGAGAGAACCCTCAGGACTCCACACAAAAACTACTCAAACTGATCAATGAATTCAGCAAAGTAGTAGGATACAAGATTAACATTCAGAAATCAGTTGCATTTCTGCATACTAACAATGAAATATTAGAAAAGGAATGTAAAAATACAATACCTTTTAAAATCGCGCCAAAAAAATTAAATACCTAGGAATAAACCTGACCAAGGAAGTGAAAGACTTATACGATGAGAACTATAAAACCTTATTCAGGGAAATTAAAGAGGATTTAAAGAAATGGAAAGATATTCCATGCTCCTGAGGTTTTTAGGGCCACACTCAGAGATTATGGAGGTTCCCAAGATTAGGGGTCCAATCAGAACTGCAGCTGTCGGCCTACACCATAGGCACAGCCATACCAGATCTGAGCCACATCTGCAACCTCCACTACAGCCCATGGCAACACTGGATCCTTAACCCACTGAGCAAGGCCAGGGATCAAACCCGCATCCTCATGGATACTGGTCGGGTTTGTTACCACTGAGTCACAACCATAACTCCCCAAAAATATAATCTTGAGTGAAAGAAAAAAACAAAAGAGAATAGTTATAGCATGATTTCATATACATAAAGTTTTTAAAAAGGCAAAATTAAACTAAATTATTTAAGAATGTATATGTAGGTAATAAAACTATAAAGAAAAAACTAAATGCTTACTGTAAAATCAGTATTACCACTATGAGGAGGAGAGAAAAACAGTAATCAGAAAAGGAGTAGGATTGCTGGCAAAATTCTATTTCCAGGCCTGGGTAGTAGTTTCATGAATATCTTCTTTGTAACCACTTATTGAAGTGTACACATAAGTTTTATGGACTTCTATAGATGTATAATATTGTGCAATAACAAAAGATTTGTTAAAGGTACACAGCAAAACAGTATGTACAGTATAAGCTCATTTTTTTGTCTTTTTGTCTTTTTTAGGGCCGCACCTGTGGCATATGGAGGTTTTATGGACCTCTATAGATGTATAATATTGTGCAATAATAAAAGATTTGTTAAAGGTACACAGTAAAACAATATGTATAGTATAAGCTCATGTTTTTTTGGTCTTTTTGTCTTTTTTAGGGCCGCACCTGTGGCATATGGAGGTTTTATGAACTCCTATAGATGTAGAATTTTGTGCAATAATAAAAGATTTGTTAAATGTACATAGCAAAACAATATGTATAGTATAAACTCATATTTTTTTTTGGTCTTTTTGTCTTTTTTAGGGTGGCACCTGTGGCATATGGAGGTTCCACAGGTTCCCTGTGGCTAGGGGTCTAATCGGAGCTACAGCTGCCACAGCCACAGTAACGCCAGATCTGAGCCGCATCTGCGACCTACACCATAGGTCATGGCAACACCGGATCCTTAACCCACTGAGTGAGGCCAGGGATCGAACCCGAAACCTCATGTTCCTAGTCAGATTCACTTCTGTTGTGCCACGACAGGAACTCCATATAAGCTCATTTTTTAAGTAAGCTGTTATGTTTACATACAAAGAGGTATGGAGAACAAACTATTATGTATAAAATAAATAAGCTTTTATTTTCATTTTTCCAGTTGATGAGTCTTACTTTTAACATTTTTAAAGCTCTCATAAAAATTAAATTTAAAAGGAGTTCCTGCCATGGCACAGTGGGTTAAGAATCTGACTGCAGTGGCTTGGGTCGCCGCAGAGGCACAGGTTTGATTTCTAGCTTGGTGCAGTGGGTTAAAGGATCCTGCGTTGCTGCAGTTGCAGCTTGGATTCAATCCCTGGCCTGAGAACTTCCATACACCTTGGGAGCAGGTATTTAAAAAAAGAAGAAGAGGAGTTCCAATTGTGGCACAGTGGAAACGAATCTGACTAGGAACCATAAGGTTGCAGCCTCGATCCCTGGCCCAGCTCAGTGGGTTAAGGATCCAGCGTTGCCGTGACCTGTAGTGTAGGTCACAGACATGGCCTGGATCCTGCGTTGCTGTGGCTGTGGTGTAGGCCAGCAGCTACAGTTCCAATTCGACTCCTAGCCTGGGAACCTCCATGTGCCGCAGGTGTGGCCCTAAAAAGCAAAAATAATAATAATAATAAAATTTTAAAAATTAAAAAAGAAAGAAATAAAAAGAAAAAAATTAAATTTTATGGGATTGGATATGCACATTGAGGTATATGGAATGATTGGCCAACGGGGACCTAATGTGTAACAGAGAACTCTACCCAGCATTCTGTGATAATCTACGTGGGAAAAGAATCTGAAAGAGAATGGATATGTGTATATGTATAACTGAATCACTCTGTTGTACAGCAGAAATGATCACAACCTTGTAAATCAACTATACTTCAATAAAATTTTATTTTTTTAATGATTTTTATTTTTTCCATTATAGTTGGTTTACAATGTTCTGTCAATTTCAATAAAACTTTTTTAAAACGGAAAATTTTAAAAATGTATTTAACAGTGGAGTTCTCCTGTGCCATAGTGGGTTAAGGATCCGGCATTGTCACTGCAGCAGCTGCAGTGGCATGGGTTCAGTCCCTGACCTAGGAACTTCCACATGCCTTGGGCATGCCTAAAAAACATTTCTAAATGCATTTAATAGTAGTCTCCCACTTTTGTTTTCAACCTAGGACACCAGTGACACCACAAGAAGCCAAACAAGAACTCCAGAGCCTGCCAGCTATTCTCAGAGGATGTCAGCTGGCAAACTTTGCTCTGCCTTTATAGGAGCTGTGACAGCCCAGCTTCCTGAGGAAACACTGTCAGCCAACAAGGCAGCGAGCACACCTAGAATATGCCTTTCTCCCACCTCAAGCTCCTTATCCTTGTCCCTACTCCCTAAACCATTCCAGTCTTCTCAAAAATAAAGCATCATTGGAGTTCCTGTTGTGGCACAGTGGTTAACGAATCCGACTAGGAACCATGAGGTTGCAGGTTCAATTCCTGGCCTTGCTCAGTGGGTTAAGGATCCGGCGTTGTCGTGAGCTGTGGTGTAGGCTGCAGACGTGGCTCAGATCCCACATTGCTGTGGCTGTGGCATAGGCCGGCAGCTGTAGCTCTGATTGGACCCCTAGCCTGGGAACCTCCATATGCCACGGGTACGGCCCTAAAAAGCAAAAAAGCAAAAAAAGCAAAAAAAAAAAAAAAACAGGGCATTATCGCCAAAATCATTGCTTCCTCTAGTGCCTTCTGACAGTCTTTTCCTGTGCCCTCCACTTACCCAGGCTTAAGCTTACTTACCTGAAAGAATCCAGGAAACCCAGGTTTCCTAGCTGGCATCACCTGACCTTAAATATAACCAGGCAAGTAGCAAAGATAAGTCAATGAACATATTTAAATGTAATATATCAAAACCATTTCTTTCAAGGGGTCTAGAAATTCATGTTCAATCCAGTCAACCCATTTTATCCTGTAAATTCCAAACTCAGTCCAGATTCTACACATACCTCTTCCCAACACCACCCTCACTCTCTCTTTCAATGTCTCTCTAAGACATTGTCTTAGTAAAGAGAATATAGACTTAAAAAAAAAAAAAACTTGTCACAGTCTCTTAACATGTAAAATGCCTCCAGTATTTATGTTGATCATCATCAATGGTCATCTGACTGTAAGTTTCCAATCTACTACAGAAGACATATATACAGATGCAGAGTTAAAGGCTAGAGAAATAGCATGAAAGATATCAAATGCCACTGAAAAGTGCTTCAAGCTGAAAAAATGGGAGGGTGTCTTTTTTTTAATTCATAAGTGAAATATAAAGAAATAAAGTGGCAACCATTTGAAAGGATGAATAAAGAAGAAAACATTAAAACAGTATAGATTATGCCTCCCCCTTTGACCATTTCCTCAAACATCAGAAAAGGAGATGCTGGCCTTATAAGGATTTTAACTGAGTGGTGGTTTGGGTGGGGTCTTATTTATGACACAACAGGGCAAGCCCCTCCCCTCTGACAGGACAGTGTGGTGGGCACAAGGCCTCCTCCTGTTCCCAATCCCTCCTCTCAAAGCAGGAGGCACAGAAACACACCACTTGGCACAGGAGTAGGGGGCCACTTGCCAACTGCCTTAAAAAGGAAGACCAGGGATGCCAGGATGAAGGAGTGGAACCCAAAAAGAGATGATATCATGAGCAATCAGTGAGGGACCTGTGATAAAGGAAGCCTGTGGGAGCCCAGAAGGATGAAGCCTGGGAGATCAACATCTCCCTTCAGGGAAATAACAGTGGAGCCAGATTCTAAGTTCGTTTCTAGGCCTTACTGGGAACCTGAGCCACAAGAGACACCTATCACCCAGCCAGAGTCTGGGCAAGAAAAGACACCCACAGCTCAGCCAGCATCTAAGGTTCAGCAGGGACACAATATACAACAGGAGCCCACTGCACAGCAAAGACCCCTCACTCAGCAGGAGCCCTTTGCCCAAAAAGAAGCTGAATCCCAGCAGGGACCTCGAACCCAAAATAAATCTGCTTTGCAGCAAGAATTTCTTGTCCCACTGGAGCCTGTATCACAGCAGTCACCTCCCATCCAAAGAGTGCCCTTCACCAACCATGAAGCTGTCTCACGGTATGGACGAGGGCCAGGGAAAGAACATGAGCCAGAACTGAGAGAGCGATCTGGAGCCCAGCCAGGATGTAGACCCAAAAATGGACCACCTGCCCTGACTGAACCTATGTCCCAGGAGAGACAGCAACAGTCAGACACTGCAGTCCAGTACACAGCTCCAGCCCAAGAAGCCATATCTCAAAAGGGATATTTGGTTCAGTGGCAACTTCTATCAAAACCAAACGAACCACCCAAACAGCAACCAGCCTCAGAACTGAAGACATTTCTTGAATGGGGCACAGATTCAGGCACAGAATCAGATTTGAGGTACACATTAGAGACCAATTCACCACCCAAGAGGGATGGAACAGTGGCCCAGGGAATGAAGCTGGCCTTCAAGGAGAAATCCAATTATAAAGTGATGTCAGGATTTGGTGGGACACCAACACCGAGGAAGAAAACTAGCAGCCAGAACCCCAGACACTACCGGAACACAGGTGAGTTGACCTTAGAGGAAAGGGAGACTCCCAGGGACCATCATTAGGTCTGGAAGAACTAAGACCTGCCCGTATGTCGGGTTAGCTCAGGTAAACCCTCAACTGATCAAGAGCCCCGTTTTGTGGAGGAAGAAGCTGGGGCCTAGAGAAGACAAGGATGCAGGAGGTGGGCAGTGAGGAGCTGGCCTAGCCAGGATCCCCAGCCAGGCTCTGACTCCTTCCCCCGCACCAGGCTGCCTCCCCGCAGGGATCCGGGGAAAAACAGAAACTAACAAAGGCCCTAGGCAAGGAACCGGTACTCATCCCTGGGTTCTAGAACTCTGAGCACGGCTCTGGGGCAGGCATCATGTTTAATGTGGGTCCTTACCCTCGGGAGTTTCCATACAGGCCAGGCCGAAGACCGGACAGGAGCGACCCTTGAGCTCTCTGGGTGTCCAGCAGGCAGGAAGGCACTTGTTCCTCTGCCAGGCGACCCCCAGGGGAGGCCTGGTCCTGACAGTCCATGGCCTCGTGGGGTGTGATCTCAGGTAGCGGGAACCTGGCTGAGGCGCTGGGGCTCCGCTCAAGTCTCAGGCAAGATCCGGGCTGCACGGAGGGAGAGCTGGGGGAGCGGTGTGAGCGGGTCAGGGGCTCAAGACCCCACAGGCGGAGGCACTCCCGGTTCAACTTCCAGGCCGGTGATGCTGCCCCAGGAGAGCAGCCTCAGCTCCTGAACGCCTCCTCTAGGCTCAAGGTGGGCACGGAAGTTCTATCCATGGAATGTGGGGAGTCTTGGTGAAATAGCCTGAGGGGGCAGAAAACGGTGCGGCCCCAACCCGGAAGCCGAGGGCGCTGTGAGGCCGCTTCGTCCAGAGGTTGGTAATGGGGGAGTCTCGGCTCAGAGGCCTGTGTCCTCTGCAAGGACTGCGCTGTCTCTCTCAGGACTGAGGAGAAGAGGGTCATTTGGGAGGGCAGGGACGAGAGGCGGGATGGGAAGAGAGGGTTCCAGATCTGCTATTTCCAGCGTTAATAGGGTAGCGTTGCTTCTCTAGGCCTCCCAAACCAAGTCTCAAACGATGCCCTCAGGACAGGGCCGCGACAGCCTAGGCCGCCTCTCCCAGAACTCCCAGGGGCAGTTGAGGGTGCGCGCATGCGCGAGCCTCGAGCCGAGTCTATTTCCCGCCTTTTCTAGCCGTTTGTAGTTCCTGCAGCAGCCTCTCTCTGCAGACTATGCGCGGCTTGGACCTAGTGCGCAGGCGCCGAGTACCGTACAACAGCCCCGCGACCACCACCCTTCTTTCCATTCTCACCGGGAGGGACAGGGCAGAGAAAAGAACCCTAGGAAACCGAGGAATAGGCGAACTAAAAGACAGAGGGTAAGAGGGAAAGGCGGGGCTTCCTCCTCCCCAAAGGCTCGCCAGCTCTGCCGCCCCGCCTCCGCTTTGAATTGCAGAAGAATCTGGCCTCCTCCCCGACCCCAGATGGAGGCACCCGGCTCACCTCCTTGGCGGGCGGGCCAGGTGCATTCTAGACCATCCCTACGTGGTAAGGTGAGTGGGAAGACGAGGATGACAGCGAGCATGTGACAACGTCAGGGCTTCCTTGCTGGGGTAATCCCCGCGGAACTTCCCACTAGTTTTGTTTGGATATTCCTTTCGCCGCCTGCAGGGGTGCATTTTTGTTGGTCGCGGGCCCTTTATTGCGGGGACAGGGCGGAGCCAGACTCCAGGCCCTAGCAGTGAGAGGCGGGGCCCGAAAGTGGAGTGAGGCCCGCCTTGCTCAGAGGGCGGGACCCAGAAAGGAGCACGTCCAGGATTGGGTGGTGTGAGGGTGCGTAGTGAGGATTGGCCTTCGGGGCGGGGACAGACGACTGGGAATAGGCCCAAGCGGGTGGAATTGGCTCCGGGGCCAGGACCGCGTAAAATTGATGGAGTCAGCCAGGGAAACGAGGCCCACGGTGGCTGCTGGGGCTCCGGCCTCGAAGAGGGTTCAAGAAAGGCCCAAAAGTCAAAGGCGCCGGCGGTGGCGAAAAGGCAAAGCCAAAGGTGAGTAGGCGGGGAGGGGGGCGGCAGCAGCCCGGAAGAAACCTTAAACATCCTACGGAATACTGGGGACCTAATGGACTGACTTACTGCCACGAGAAGTGGGGGAGACCATAGATTGGCCCGTTGCCGCCCTACGAGGTGAGGGTGCAGGGATAATCCATTGTGAGAAGGGGGTGATGTGAGAGGGAAATATCACACCCAGCAGAGAGAATATCAGACACCGCCCCCTCCCATCTTGGGGGAAGAAGAGCCTAGAATGTTGGTGTCCTAGACCAGGGTTTCCGCTCTGGCTCCATATTCGCTTTGGGACCGTGGGCAGCTCTTCCCTTGTGATTTCAACGTGGGAAATGGTTCCAGTGGCGACTTTCAGGTCTCTGGCACTCTTGAGATGGTAATGGGGAAAATGTTTAGCAGTTGTTGCCCAAAGAGGAAGTTTAGGGGTGACTCAGAGAAAGGTAGGAGGAAAGGGTGCCCCATAGTGGGGACTGCCTGGAGGAAGGGGTGCAGTACAGCTCAAAGCAGTCCTGTCCCACCATCCCTCGTTCAACCTGCTCATCCATTCATTGTCAGTCCACCTGCTTCAGACTGGCTGCCCTAGGACCCAACTTCCTGATACCCATTCCTAGGACCAGGGGGCCCAGGGTTGGCTTTGGACACATTCCTAGGACCAGGGGGCCCAGGGTTGGGTTTGCTTAGAAGGGAGAGCTGTCACTTTGGTTCCCTTGCGTGTCACACTATCTACAGATCTCAGCAGGCCAGAGATGGTACAAGCCTCAGGCACAGGCACACATGAAGTCCTTGCAGAATTACAGGTATGTGTCAATCCAAGTGAGGACCTATGAGAGGTTCCTGTGCAGGAAGGAAACTGACATAGCCCTGGGGCCCAAGCTCATCATCCTCCCTGCCATAGACTTTATCATTAGCAAGGATAGAAATAGAGTTGGCTCCAGATGCATAAACAGGCTTAAATAGGCTCAGAGCTCAGACTGGGGCTCAAAGACCTTCCCTGTCACATTGCAAGACACAGCCTCACACGCAGGACAGAGTGCCCAGAGGCAGTACAGACCATGGTCAAGAAATGAAGAGCCAGTTCCTCAGGCTATGGGGAGTGGTACACTGGACAACAGGCTCCCTCCTTCCCTGCCTCAACTTGCTGAGCTATAAAATGGGCATGATGAGAGGAGTGCCTATCATAGTGCTGCTGTGAGGTTTGGAGGAGCGTAGTAGTGTGTTAGGTGCTGTCACACAACTGGCCCTCAGGAGGGATGGAGGTTATCTTTACCCTTACCGCCAACTAGCCCGTGAGCTCCCTGAGAGCGGAGCTGTGTCTGCCTTGTTTACCCCACATTTGCAGAACCTGCTATGCCAGCACACAGGCACTCAAATATTCATTCCATTAAGAAGGGAAGGAATGGGTGAGCTGTAACACAGGAATAATAATAACCGTGCTGCCCTTAGGGTTGTGAGAAGTTAGAATCCTCTTGGGTAGGGTCCCCTGCACAGGACTGAGCCAATCCTACTCCCAAACCCATGGGCCCACCTACTGCCAAGGGCTCACCCCCTCAAGCTCCTAAATTCCCCTGTCATTTCCTGAGGCCCTGCCCTGGTGCAGGCCTCTGCTGAGTGAATCAGACCCCACCCCCGCTCCAAGGGCATCCAGGCTGGCTGGAGCCATCTACTTATCAGTTTGCTCTGGCCAGTAACAGATGACACTAGTGTCATCATGATCACCCCATTTCCCAGACGATGATATTGAGGCTCTGAGGGAGCGAGGGCACGTGGGCATCCTTACCTGGCCAGTGAGGGCAAGGACAAGGCCAGCACAGCCTCCTGAGGGCAGGGAGTGTGTGAACTCAAAACTGCCATGTGCCCCAACCTTGATTCTGGACCCAAAAGGCTCCACTGGCACAGATTCGTTCAGCAGGCATCCAATAAACACTTACCTGTGCCAAGCCTAGGCTCTTGTGGCGAGGACAGACTCATGTTTGAGCTGGGGATACAGGCACTAATAATTCCTCCACAAATCAGATATCATTATCTGATTATCTGAGTTTTTTCATCTGCCAAACTGTGAGGAATACAAGAGGGGAAATCCTGAGAAAATGTAAGAGGGAGGCTTCCCAAGGAGCTGACACTGGACCCAAAGATAAGCAGGTGTTGGCTGCTGGGCAAGAGGGGGCCAGGGAAGTTGCAGCTTACAGCACAGAGGGAGCTCACTGAGGGAGGGGAGGAGGAGAGGGGGCCAGGTGCACAGAGGCCCAGACGGTACCTGGTTTGGGAGGCTTGTGTCCAGGATTTGGGGCTTTATCCTGAGAACAGGGATGTGGCTGTTGAAGAGCTAGGAGTGTGTGACCAGATTTAAGTTTTAGAAAGATCTTATATGGAAGATCTGGAGGGGGCAAAAACAGGGACACAAAGATTTGTCACAGTCATGGAGAAGAGGGGGCAGTGGAGGTGGGAGAAGGGCCAGGTTCCTACGGTTTCTAGAGGAGCCAGGGGAACAGGACTTCATGATGGACTAGACAGGAGTAGGAAGTGGCAGGATGATGCCCTGGGTTCCAGCTGGAGCCAGGGGGAAGAGATGGGTAACCGCCCCCCCCCCCACACACACACACACAGACGAGATGTGCATCCATACATATACATAGCTGTCCGCCCAGAAAACAGAAAGCTGAGACATGACAGGAGTAACATGAATACACACAGAAACACAGCAGAGAAGCTGTGCCATCCTTGCTGGCTCAGTGACCATGGAGTATGTCCCCACTCCACACCTCGGTTTTCTCATCTGCCAGAAGGGGTGATGAAGGTCCCTACCTCATGGGCTGAAGGGAGGATAAAATGATTTACCTCCTGTAAAGCACAGGAAGAGAGCAGCACCGGGCCACAATCACTGCCCCCTCATCTGCATCTGCCCCCAGGCCTCTCCCCTTCAAAAGGCATTGCCTCTCCCGGGCCCCAGAACTGGCCCTTCCTCCATCCTCCCCCTACTTCCTTCTCCACCACCCTTCT
This sequence comes from Catagonus wagneri, assembly GCA_004024745.2. Taxonomy (NCBI): domain Eukaryota; kingdom Metazoa; phylum Chordata; class Mammalia; order Artiodactyla; family Tayassuidae; genus Catagonus; species Catagonus wagneri. The sequence goes on from PVHT020000029.1 coordinate 993,475, forward strand.
CTCCCCTGCTCAGTCCCCAGGAACCAAAATCCAGACTAGGTCCAGTTGTCCTGTGACTCTTTAGGGCAAAGGGCTGGTGCCCAGGCAGCAGTACCCTCAGCCCTCCCTCTGCCCCAGTCCTTGCCTGAGTCCCTGGTGGCCTGTCCCTGCCCTAGTGCCCTAAGCCTCGGATTCTTGGCAAGTTTCTGGCAACCTCTGTGTCCTGTCCTCCCCACTCCACGCAGCCCAGCCCCAAAGGAGCCGCCTGGAACAGGGCGAAGGGCAGTGCCTGGGACCCAGCCTCTTCCCAACGCTTTGTGCAAGTTACTTGTTCTGTCCAGGTCTCCCATGCCCTCATCTTTGATAAGGAGCCCTACCCCATAGACAGGAAGTAAATGACAGCTGCCTTATAAAATGGGAAACTGCAGCCGTGCAATAAATACCATACTGGTCCTGTGCCAGGCCCAAGCAAGGCCTGGGGTACAGCAGTTAAGCAAGACAAAGTCCCTGCCCTCTGGGAACCTATAATCTAGTGTCAAACACAGAAATCAAACAGCACAAACAGTAAATTCTATAGTATGTGCGATGGAAAAATGGCCCAATACACATCTCAGTGAGTCTGAGTAAGAACCACAAAGAAAACCCAGAGTAGAAATGTCGCCATAGGGGCCAGTTTACCAAGATCATTTCTGGCAGGAGGCCCAAGTAGTTTCCAGATAAGGAGACCAAGCTCATGTAGGATCACCCAGCCAGTTGCTTAGGCAAGTGTTCTGTTGTCACAACCACCAAGCTTAGAGCTGCTTCCACGGCCTCTGTCTGTCCACCTGTCTGCCCTGGGGAGGGGTGGTCTTCTCCAGGGTCCCCATGCAGCCCTTCCTGCCCCCACTCTGACTCTTCGCTTTCCTTCCTTCAAGTATTTGCTAAGCTATGTACTAGGCCCGTGATGGACCCTGGAGCCACCCACACCCCAGTGGGGATGACATTCGAGGCAGAGGGACAGAGGAGGATTCCTCTACAGTCGAGCAAATGATACTGAGGCCTCAGGGCCTCTCATTTGTACAGGTCCCTTCCAAGGCCCTGTACTTAATTTTGTACTTAACGATTTTTTATTCTTTCTCGCTCTTTTTTTTTAATTGCTTGTTTACTTATTTATTTGTTTATCTTAGGGCCACATCCGCAGCATATGGAGGCTTCCAGGCTAGGGTTCAAATCGGAGCTGTAGCCTCTGTCCTGTGACACAGCAGTGCAGGACCTGAGCCACATCTGCAGCCCACGCCAGCTCACGGCAACACCAGATCCTTAACCCACTGAGCGAGACCAGGAATTGAACCTGCATCCTCATGGATACTAGTCAGATTCGTTTCCGCTGAGCCAAGACAGGAACTCCCTCTGTTCTTTTTCCTAAAGAGCCCCACCTCCACTTGTAAAAGCTTCCCAGCTCCGTGAAGCCTGGTTCTGCTCCTAGGGGAGACAAACAAGCATGTAAACAAATAAATAGAAAATTGAAAATGTATAAAATTCTAGGAAGAACAACTTAAGTATGATGGCAGGAAGCAGGGGGTGGCATCTTAGATGGGCAGGATGGGTTAGGGAATGCCTCCTGGAGGAGGTGACAAGCTAAGGCCTGAAGGGTAAGGAAGAGCTAGCAGGGCAAGGAGCACATAGGATAATGAAAGTAAAGTGTCTCTGACCTTTGGTTTCCCATATGTGAGGTGGGGACGACAGTCACAGCATGATGGGCTCTGAGGGTAAGTGGCAGGTACAGGGTGCCTGGTCCAGGAACACCACACAGTAGGACCTGTGGCTCAGGCCCCTCACTGAGCTTGGCACTGGCCTTAATTGGGTTTTGTCCTCCGAACAGGCTGGCTCCCTTCTCTCTTGCCACCAGCTGGGGCTGGCTGTGCCACAGCCAGGCAGAGCTGAGACCACAGGGCTTTTGAAATTCCCTGAATCTACCCTGAGGAGGAGGACAGCCAGGCTGGGCAAGAGGGCACACTTTGTTCAGGTCTAGGTGAGACTTCTGGGTCCAAGGGAGGAGGGGACAGGGGACCTGGATGCCTCAAATTTCTAACTGTTGAGGGAACTAGGAGTCTGGACTCCTGGAACCAAGGGAGGAGGGCCTTGGGGGCCAAAACTCCAGGTTCTAAGGCAGAAGAGGCTGGGACAGTGGGAGCAGGTTGAGGGGGCAGTGAGTCCCGCCCTGGGCTCTGTTTACATCACCAGAGGTTCTCCCTGTCCTTTCTGGATGAGTAGGTGGAGCAAGTGGCCACACCCTGGGCCCGCTGGCCCCTCCCCGGGATTATCGCCCCAGGCTGCAACTGGCACTAGCCACAGTCAGCAGTCCCAGCCCTGGGGAGCTCTGAAGAGGCCCGGCAGGGGTGAGTTCACAGCCAGCTGACAGACAGGAATGGCCACTACCAAACACAAGGGCTTGGAAGGGAGAAAAAAACACCTTTTACTGGAGGCCCCGGGGAGCCAGGCAAGGTGCTGCTGGACGGGTTTCAGGAAGGGAGAGTGTCTGAAGTAGAAGGCAGCATCCCCACCCGGGGAGCAGGAACAGCCTGTCTGGGACCTGGGTGACAGAGAAGAGATCCCCAAGAGCTCACTGGGGACCCTGGAGTGTGGAGGGGGTCAGGCCTGGTCCAGGGTAAGTTTTTGAGGCCCAGAGCTAGAGGCCCAGCCTTCAGAGCCCCGGGACAGGAGAACTGCTCTACCGGTTTGAATGCAACCTTCAATTCCATCCTTAACACCTCTGAGCCTCAGTTCCCTCTCTTGTAAGATGGGGATGCTCCTAAGAATGGTTGCAACCTGAACTGAGGTGGTCTGGGTCTCCGAGGATTAGTGACGACTAAATGAGCAAACGCGCAGAAAGCTCTAAGCACAGGGTCTGGGGAGAGTGAGTTCAAGGTTAACAGCAGGGAGGAATACTGTTCCAGGCAGGTAGTAGGGCTGGCCCGTGCAAGCTAAGCCAGGTAGACAGGGCTGAAGCCCAGGGACTCAGCTGGGGGAGGAATGGGACGAAGACCTGGGGACCCCAGAGGAACAGGGAGGGGGTTGGAAGAGATTCCACAGCCAGACTGGAGGGACCAGAAGTGACACCTCAGTTATAGGTAAGGCTGGACTTATGAACTCCTGGGTTCAGGAAGAGAACTGGGTTGGGACCAGGGTCCTGGGACACCAGCAGGTAGATGGGAATGGGTGGGTTGAGGGCCAGACTCTCCCAAATATTGCAGAGGGCAAGGGCCTGTGGGCAACCCCTGATCCTAAGAGAACGGATCAACTTCAGCTCCAGACTGCTCCGAACCTAGAAGGAGTCCTGGGCCCCAGGAGAGTAAATAGAGACAGATGCCTGAACTTGGATCCCTGGAAGGACAAAAGAGGGCTGGCTACATAGACTCCTGCACTGTAGGACAGATGCCGGAGCTAGGGAACCAGTAAGTTTACTAAATAAGAGAGAATGGAAACTCCTGGGGCCTGGACTCTTGGGTCGAGGAAGGAGAGCACTGAGAAATCAAACTCAGCCCTTGAGGAAGAAAGGGTCTGGGTACCTGGACTCAGCGATTCCCAAGGAAAGAGGGGGCTGGAGCCTTAGATTCCACCCGTGGGGCTGAGGGAGGAGGCTGGGGTCTGATACGCGGGCCTGTGGGAGGAGGGGATACAGCCTGGACTCCTGGAACCCAGGGCCCAGCTGAGCAGGGTCATCCAGCCCTGCCCTAACGTGCCTCCTGACCTGCCCACAGCCTCACGGCTCACGCACAGCATGGACCTGCGCACAATGACACAGTCGCTGGTGACCCTGGCGGAGGACAACATGGCCTTCTTCTCTGGCCAGGGCCCTGGGGAGACAGCACGGCGGCTGTCAGGTGTCTTTGCGGGTATTCGGGAACAGGCACTGGGGCTGGAGCCGGCCCTGGGCCGCCTGCTGAGCGTGGCACACCTCTTTGACCTGGACGCAGAGACGCCGGCCAACGGGTACCGCAGCCTGGTGCACACAGCCCGCTGCTGCCTGGCACACCTGCTGCACAAATCCCGCTACGTGGCCTCCAACCGCCGTAGCATCTTCTTCCGCACGAGCCACAACCTGGCCGAACTCGAGGCCTACCTGGCTGCTCTCACCCAGCTCCGTGCTCTGGCCTACTATGCCCAGCGCCTGCTGGCCATCAACCGGCCCGGGAGGCTCTTCTTCGAGGGTGACGAGGGGGTCACTGCTGACTTCCTGCGCGAGTACGTCACTCTACACAAGGGCTGCTTCTACGGCCGCTGCCTGGGCTTCCAGGTGAGCCCCCTGTCCTGCCCCTCTGGGCTTCTGGTGAAGGCACCTGGTGGGCCCGGAAGCACAGTAACCACAGTGGTCTGTGTTACTGGGCTCAGAAGACAGCAGCTATCTGGGGCGCAGACAGCACTGCACTCAGGGTGTCAGATGTGTGGCCCCTTGGGCAAAGCCACCTTGTAGGAAGATATCTTCAACTTACATAGACCAGGATCCCCAATCCTACTGCCCTACACTCAGGAGATTCACTCACTTTTATGTGACCTGCCTGGCTCTCGAATTCGTTTGAGACCCCCGAGGAGAGGAGGCCGGTATTGTTCTCAAGGCCCGTTTCTGAGAGCACACCCAACTTAGTCATCCCCACAGAAGACCTGGCAGGCAGGGAGGAAAGATGCTGCCCTTATTTTACGGAAGTTCAAGGGGAGGGGGCCTCCAGCTGCTTAACTGGACCCAAGTCGGCCTGGGCCTATCCATTCAGCTAGGGCGCAGTAGAATCTGGATTTTCAGGCTGCAGGGAGAGCTGGGGAGCACATCCAAGTTGGTGACAGTAAGGAAGACCTGGTGGTGGCGCCTCTCTTCCCTAAACCAGGCCCCTGACCCCAAGCTGCAGGCCTTCTCCTCTCCCCTGCCCCCCTAAACCACCCTCAGGAAGACACAGTTCATCTCAGCGCTGAGAGGGAGGCAGGCTCAAGGCCTCTGGACTCACAGGAAGAGTAGTTTGGGGACTCAGACTCCCTCAGGGCAACAGGCTCAGAGCCAAAGCCCAACCTGCCCCCATCTGGGGTCAGTGCTGGCTCCACCAGCCACATGTGGGGACCCCAGCAAGAGCATCTGGAGCTTTGTGACCCTCAGACCCTTCTGAGCCTCCCCCCACCTCTTGGCAATCGCTCAGCCTCCATTTCACTCTGCCTTCCTCTGTGGGGCAGCTTGTCCTACCAACCCAGCCTGGGTGTTCCTGGGAATTTCCCCTCGCTAAAGCTGAACCCACAAATACTGATCAGATGGGCTAGCCGGCTCGTCGCTGTGTCCTGGCCTTGCCCTTGCAGCTCAGAGATGAGATCCTGGGGCCACCCAAGCCAGCAGCCCAATCCCAAGAGCCAGACACCGCTGTGCTCTCTGGCCCACTGGGCCCCTGGCCAGGGACAATGCCACGCCTGACTGCTACTCTCTGAGGCCCAGCTGTGCCATGTTGAGGGACAGCCGGCCCCTGTAAGACGTCAGCCCCAGGGGGCAGAACCCCCGCTATCAAGGTCTCACTCAGCCCCTGCTCCAGCGCAGTGCCTAGCATGCAGTAGGACGTAGGCCAGTATTTGCTGAATGAACAGAAGAACCCTACTGGCCCCTTGCCCAGCCTCCTATGACTCTCCCTCTCTCCCTCTCCCTCTGATGTGGTCTCTACTGTCTTGTCTTAGCTAACTGGCCCCTCTCAGATGCTGGGTCTCCCCATTTCACTGTGTTTCTGACTCCGGATCCCTGGCCCTGTCTCTCCCATTTCTGCCTTCCTACTGCCTCATCTCTGTCTTCCTGACTTTCAGGAGTCATCCTTCTCCCAACTCACAACCCTCTATAGCTCCATCCACATCTAGAACAGAGCTGAATTCTCAGGCCCCACATGAGCCCCCTTTGCTCCTCTGACCTCACCCACCCCACTCCCCTGGCTCACTCTGCTCCAGCCACACAACATCCAAATCCAAGCACGGACCTATCTCAAAGCCTCTGCATGGAACAGCCTACCCTGGTGTCATTCCAGTCTCTCAGGCCTCTTCCTAGAGACCCATACTGGGAGTCTGACCCCTCGTCATCACTTCAAACATTAATCATGTGACATTATATGGCATGTCTTTTATTTGAGTATTGTCTTTTCAGTAACACCAGCTCCGTGAAGGTGCCTAGAGCTGTGCCTGACACACAGCAGGAGTTCACTAAATGTCTGCTGAATGACTGCATCTCCCCCAACCCAGTGACGTCTCTGCCCCTCATTCCTGCCCCTCATCCCGGCCACTGACTCAGAGGCCTCTCTCCACAGTTCACGCCCGCCATCCGGCCTTTCCTGCAGACCATCTCCATCGGGCTGGTGTCCTTCGGGGAGCATTACAAACGCAACGAAACAGGCCTCAGTGAGTCCCTGCAGGGCCCTGGATGCAGCCTCCCCTCCCCTGCTGACCCTCCCATCTCACCACTGCCCCAGCAGCCCTACCTGCCAGGGGCTCCCTGACACCCCTGCTGACCCCCAGGTGTGACAGCCAGCTCCCTCTTCACCAGCGGCCGCTTCGCCATCGACCCAGAGCTGCGTGGGGCCGAGTTTGAGCGGATCATACAGAACCTGGATGTGCACTTCTGGAAAGCTTTCTGGAATATCACCGAGATTGAGGTGCTATCGGTGAGCATGGCCCCAGTGAGGGTTCCAGCCTGGTACACGACAGGGATACTGGGGTCCAGAGACCCATCCCAAGGCACCTCACAGCCCTGCAGTGTTCCAGGCCTAAGGCTGGCCCAGGAGGGAAAAGACTGGGGGTCGAATGGGAGGTGTGAGGGGAACCCCTGCCAGCAGCAGCCGCTCTCAGCCCCCTTCTGTCCCCTCCCACAGTCTCTAGCAAACATGGCATCGGCCACCGTGAGGGTAAGCCGCCTGCTCAGCCTGCCGCCCAAGGCCTTTGAAATGCCACTGACTGCTGACCCCAAGCTCACGGTCACCATTTCACCCCCACTGGCCCACACAGGCCCCGGGCCCGTCCTCGTCAGACTCATCTCCTATGACCTGCGTGAAGGACAGGTAGGGCCCCTACCTCAGCCAGAACAGGTACAGCGCTTAGGAGCACAGCCCCTTCCCCAGATGGGCTCCTGCCTCTCATCGCTCACACTTGTCCCCTCCCCGTGTCTCTGAGCACATACCTTTGGAGGGGGAGGGGAGCCACCTCACTCACCTCCTCCTTCCTCATCCCCAGGACAGTGAGGAGCTCAGCAGCCTGGTGAAGGCCGAGGGCCCCAGGGGCCTGGAGCTGCGGCCACGCCCCCAGCAGGCACCCCGCTCAGCATCCCTGGTAGTTCACATCCACGGAGGTGGCTTCGTGGCCCAGACTTCCAGATCCCACGAGCCTTACCTCAAGAGCTGGGCCCAGGAGCTGGGGGCCCCCATTCTCTCCATCGACTACTCCCTAGCCCCCGAGGCCCCCTTCCCCCGTGCGCTGGAGGAGTGCTTCTACGCCTACTGCTGGGCCGTCAAGCACTGCGCCCTCCTCGGTGAGCCTACACCCCTCACGGTCACACTCCCTGGCCCCGGCCCTGCCCCACCCCGTACCGCAGGGGGAACAGCCATTAATGGCCCCAGTCTCGGTCCTGGACACCCTGCCTCCGCTTCCATCTCCTGCCCCCCAGCCCGTCCACCCTGCTTGTCCACATGTCCACTCCTCCCTCTCAGCCTCAGTGCTCTCTCCTGTTGCCCCAGTGCTCCCAGACCTTCCATCTCAACCACTCCCTCCTCTGCCTCCGGCTCCCCTACTCCAGCCTGAGAGTCCATCATCCCTACCTCCCCACCTCCCCTGGCCTTTTCTTCCCTCCTCCTGTTCCTCTGCCCCCTGCTGTTCTGCACTAGCTGTCACCACCCTTACTCCAGCCCATTCTTCCAGCTCCTCTGACCTCCCACTTCCAACAGCTTGCGAGGCCCAGAGCGGGACGGGGCAGAAGGGCCCACAGGCCTTGTGTGCTGTCAGCCTCAACCCTGGCTTCCATCTTCTGGTCTCGATGCCTCTCCCTCCTGAAAAGGGCCCCTGGTCTCCTCTTTCCCACAACAGGTCCTCCTTGCTTCTGACCTCCAGCCTCCCAAGCTCCCCCAGAGCTCCCTGATCCCCAGGCCTCTCCGTGTCCTAAGTCGGCCTGATCCTCCAACCGCTATCCCCGACATGGGTCCAAATCCCTGCCTTAGTTTACTAGTCTCTAAAACTGGAGTTGGCTGGAGCCACTGCACCCCCTGAGAGCCCAGTGCTTCTGGCCCAGAGCCCAGTTCCTCCCAGGCCTGACCAAGCCCCCCTCCAAACCAGGCTCCACAGGCGAGCGGATATGCCTCGCAGGAGACAGTGCAGGCGGGAACCTCTGCTTCACCGTGTCCCTTCGGGCAGCAGCCTACGGAGTGCGGGTGCCAGATGGCATCATGGCGGCCTACCCGGCCACAATGCTACAGTCTGCCGCCTCCCCCTCCCGCCTGCTCAGCCTCATGGACCCCCTGCTGCCCCTCAGCGTGCTCTCCAAGTGTGTCAGCGCCTACGCTGGTGAGTGCCACGCCCACACAGTTGGGGGCCTGGGGGGGCCTGGATGCCTGGATCCTTTGGGGACACAGGCTAGAGCCTGTCTCCTTAGCTATGAAGGAGAGGAATCCGAGACTCCATGTTCCTACTGAAGAACCAAATATTCTTGGCTTCCTCGGAGCGCAGATGCCTGAGGTTCTGGGTGTTAAGACTGGGCCCAGAAAAGGAAGAGACCGACTCAGCCCCCACATACATTCTCAGGTGGGGAGATGGAGGATCACTCTGCCTCGGACCAGAAGGCCCTGGGCATGATGGGGCTGGTGCGGCGGGACACAGCCCTGCTCTTGCGAGACCTCCGCCTGGGCGCCTCCTCGTGGCTCAACTCCTTCCTGGAGCTGAGTGGGCACAGGTCCCAACCCAGCTTGGTGCCCAAAGAAGGTGAGTGAAGCCCCATTCCTCACACACTCATCCAGGGTGGCAGGAGGGACAGCCTGGCACACTAGAAGTCCTGGTGGAGGGAAGGGCTGTGTCTGGGCCCTCAGGGAAGCAGAGATCACCTTCCTGGCTCTGCCTCATTTCTCTCCTAGGTCCCTACCACAAAGCTTTGATTTTCCATGATAGGCTGCATCCAAGAAATTCCAGGACTCTGGTCCCACATGACCATAGGACTTAGCTTTCCTAACAGCCTCTCTCAGGCCCCCTGATGGGAGTTCCTGTTGTGGCTCAGGGGGTTAAGAACCTGACTAGTATCCATGAGGGACCGCTAGTATCCATGAGACCGCTGGCCTCACTCAATCGGTTAAACGATCTGGCGTTGCTGCAAGCTGCGATGGTCGCAGACATGGCTCGGATCCCGAGTTGCTGTGGCTGTGGTGTAGGCCAGCATCTGCAGCTCCGATTCAACCCCTAGCCTGGGAACTTCCATATGTGGCAGGTGCAGCCCTAAAAAGCAATAAAAAAAAAAAAAAAAAGTTACCCTGAGAAATGACTCAGAAGACCTGCCACCTGTCCTGATTTTCAGTTCAAGGAATGCCACCGCATCTCATGTGTGCTCAGATGGGAGTCCAGCCCTCCTAGATTCTTTCCAAACTTTTAACAGAGGCAAGCAGGGGAAATATACTCCCTCTAGGGGCTGCCCTGGAGCCCGGGGTGGGGGAAATCAGACTAGATAGACCTCAGGAATGGAGGAAATTCCATTCTTGGGTGATGGGGAGGACCCTCAGGCAAAAATCACTTCCATCCAGGGATCTATTTTTTCCCACCCTTTTTTTCTTTTTTTTTTCTTTTTGTCTTTTTGCCTTTTCTAGGGCCGCATTTGCAGCATAAGGAGGTTCCCAGGCTAGGGGTCTAATTGGAGCTGTCGCCGCTGGCCTACACCACAGCCACAGCAACATCAGATCCGAGCCGCGTCTGCAACCTACACCACAGCTCACGGCAACGCCGGATCCTTAACCCACTGAGCAAGGCCAGGGATCGAACCGTCAACCTCATGGTTCCTAGTCAGATTCGTTAACCGCTGAGCCACGACAGGAACTCCCTCCCCCCTTTTTTTTTTTTTTTTTAACATTTTAAGGATTTTTAAAGCACAACCAACTTATTTCTTATCTCTAACATACCAACAGTATTTTATGGGTAACAGGAATTGCATGTTGAAACACAGATACAGTTCCTATTATTCAGAAAATTATTACAATTAAATGTGTTTTAAACTCAGTTTTTAATTTTAGGATATTAAAGGAGGCAAATAAATTAACCCCAAAACAGTTAAAAGGGATTTGCATTTTGGCATAGGCACCATTGGGCACTGGGGTTTCCTCGCAGGAGAAAGGTGACCAGAGCAGATCCCAGAGGCGCACAGGCCAGTCTAGCTCCCTACTGTACCAGGTAGTTACTGGCTGGTTGTTGGGTGACGTGGGCAAGTCACAGTATCTGTAAGCCTTGCTCTGCTCCTCTGTGAAATGGGTACAGTAAGAATACCTGCCTCATAATGCTGTTGTAAGTACTGCATGCCTATTTGTGTCAAGCACATAGTCAGTTGTGACTATTTGTGACCTGGCACATAGTGCTCCTAGACATACGAGCACCCTGACTGGCTGTACCCCGTGACTCTAATCAACAGTTCTGTTCCAGTGACCCTCTGGGGCACAGAGCACCTATACAGTTATTCTCAGAGCATCTTCATTCATTTTGCCTTCATGGATTTATAAAGACAAGTTAAAAAAAAAAAAAAAACTGGAAAATGTAGTGTCCTGACCCTTCACAGCATGAGTCTGATAAAATGAATGGAGCTGAGGCTGAGGTGGGCACACCGGGCAGGCTAGAAGCTCATCTTTAGTATCACTTGGGCACTTGCTTGTCTGGTCATTCAAAGGAAAGGGATAAACTGAAGACCACAAAAGAACTTTTGACTACAGATCTGAGTGGCTACAGGTAAGGGATCTCGGGAATCTCCGGGTATGTCCTCAAGACTCTTTTCAGCTCCCTGTGAACAGAGGTTCCTTACAAACTATGTGGGCCTGCTCTCTATTCCACTTTGATTCATTCACACCCTCTGATTCAAGTGACCATAAAAACTGACTGGGCCTCGTGCCAGGGCCAGGGAGGCAGCTGAAACAGGGCATCTGGTAGTAAAATGTTAATATTGATATATTATGACCTCCTGGAGGGCTGCAGTACCTAATCCCAAAGCTTATCCCACTCAGTCTTCACCTTCTCCTGTAATTATCCCCTTTGTACAGAGAAGGAAACAGGTTCCTCAGAGGTCAACTGACTTGCACTCACCACACACCCCCCTCCACTGGACACAGCTCCACCTCTAAGACTCTTTCTACCTCCCAGCTGGAGCTGCAGCAGGGGATGCCCAGGAACTCCTCACCCATCCCCAGGGAAGGAGTCTGGGGGAACACTAGGCCTCCGTAGCCCAGGATGCAACTCCTCCTCCGGCCACTGCTCTTCCCATGACCTTCCCTGCCAGCCAACCACACACCCAACCAACAGAGCCAGGCTTCTCTGTGGCCCTGGCTGGCCCCCTAAACCCATGCTTCTTACAGAGCCAATGCGGCGCAGTGTGTCTGACGCAGCGCTGGCCCAGCCTGAGGGCCCACTGGGAACGGACTCCCTCAAGAACCTGACACTGCATGACTTGAGCCTAAGCTCGGAGACACAGGACACCCCAGAGCTGTCGCTGTCAGCTGAGACGCTTGGCCCCACCACACCCTCGGCTGTCAACTTCTTATTTCGACCTGAGGATGCATCTGAAGAGGCTGAGGCCCGAGATAAATTTAGCACCAAGGAGGAGAAAGTCCACAGTGTGAGGGCCGCCTTCCCTGAGGGTTTCCACCCAAGGCGCTGCAGCCAAGGCGCAATACAGATGCCCCTCTATTCGTCTCCTATCGTCAAGAATCCCTTCATGTCACCGCTGCTGGCACCTGACAGCATGCTGCAGACTCTGCCACCTGTGCACATTGTGGTAAGCCCAGGACAGTGGAGGTGCACCCACAAGGAGCGGGGATGGCGGGGCACTGGTGCACTTGGGGAAGGGGGCTCCTGGGAACAGAGTGGGGGCAAAGGGAGCTTGCCTGAAGGGAGAGGTATGGCACCAGGAAGGAACGCCTGGCAACAGGAGACGGAGTCAGAGCAGCTGTTTTCTTTCGCAATCTTGTTCAATACCAAGGGGCAGTGGAGCGCGCCGGGCTTGGAGAGTGTGAGAATGGCAAATGAGAGGGCGGGTCTCTGGGGGAAGGGAGAAGCGAGGCGGAGGCCGGTTAAACCCATCCATTCTCCAACTTTCCTCTCACCCCCATGTCTCCTGCCTCTGTCCATCCCCGTGTTCACCCCTTTCCCCCTCCCTTGTCCCCGTACCCCACCCCTCCTGCAGGCGTGCGCGCTGGACCCCATGCTGGATGACTCAGTCATGTTCGCTAGGCGGCTACGCAGCCTGGGCCAGCCTGTGACTCTGCGTGTGGTGGAGGACCTGCCACACGGCTTCCTGAGCCTGGCGGCGCTGTGCCAGGAGACCGGGCAGGCCACAGCGCTGTGTGTAGACCGCATTCGCCTTGTTCTCAATCCGCCAGGCCCTGCTGTGCCTGCTGTGCCCACCACGCCACCAGTCTGAGCCATGTGACAGGGCCGGCCAGGCGGAGAGAGGGGGGCTGGGGGGAAGCAACACTAAAGGCCTCTTGTACCCATCTGCCCAGGGTTCCATGGTGAATGCGCCTTGGGAAGGGCGGCGGGGACCACAGCCAGGGGCCCCTGTCCCATCCGGTCCCTCCCTTGGACCAGGCGGGAAGGGACAGGCTATGCTTTCAGTCAAGGATACAGCAAGACGGGCGGGGTGGGGACCCCTGAAAGCTAAGACCCTGGCCTGGGGGGGGGGGCACACAAACCAGTCCCCGAGGCAGCTAGACCAGCACTCCACCACTGACTTCTACTGCTGCTGCGACCACCTCAGGGGCAGGGCCTGGCCCCACCTTGCAGGTCGGTTTGGTTTTTGTTTGTTGTAAATAAAGATATTTAATTAGTTTTGGCCTCTGGGAAATAAAGTGGGGGCTCATCCACCAGGGGGCAGCATCGGAAAGCAAGACACCTGGCCCTGGAGAGCAGAAGGCTGCTGCCCAGCGTCTGAATCTGGAGGAAGGAGGGGCCTGGGGGCCTGGATTCTTGAGTGCAGCAGGACAGGACCCCCTTACTACCACAGACCCACCTCCCCCTCAGCCTTAATCCAGGTACAGAACCACAGGATCTGGCTTCTCAGCTACTCCCCTCTACAAACCCAGTCTCAGAACCAACCAGGAAAAGAAAATCCAAACTCCCTAGAAAACTGGAGCAAAACTAACAGGAAACCAGAAACACACTGGTCACCTAAGTTCCAGTGTGACAGTCACTCAGTTCCTCGCTCTCTGTAAGCCCTGGGTTTGGAGCAGAGATTTCTATCCAGGGTCAATCTTCAAGGGGTTTCCAACCCTGGACTCAGGGAGGGTGTGAGGAAAGACTCAGACACAGACTGTCACAGTCCCCACCGGCTCCTTCGGTGCTAATCAAGGAGGGCTTCACAGAGGAGGTGACCCAAGGATGAGCACGAGTTTACTGGGCAGACGAAATACGCAAGGTTGTGAGAGCCAGTGGGCAGCGGTCAAAGCTTCTTCCCAGACAGAAGTTCAGGTGCAAAGTGGGGAGTGGTCTGAAGAGCCTAGAGTGGTCAGCAGCAGTACTTTAAAGGGCCTGGAGTGCAATACGGACTCTAAATGAAGGACAGGGAGCAACAGAAGGGCTTTGAGCAGCGGAGGGACAGGATCAGTTCAGACACCGAAAGAATCTAGTGGGAAACTGTGGGATGGACTAAAAAGGGCAAGACTAGAAGCAAAAGAAGAGGCTGGGAACAGGGAAGACAAGCCCTAACTGGGGCAGGGGCCACGCAGGCAGGGAGTAGAAGCAGGGGATGCAGCAGATCACAGAGCCATAACTGAGGCTAGATAAATAAGATTTACTGAGGATGAAGCAGAGGTTACAGAAAAGCCAGGGGATGAGAGGACACTCAGGTCTAATAATTCATGGAAGCATGATACCGAGTGTGTGTATGCTTCGAGATGACAGAACAACATATTTTCATGCTGCCAAGGAAGGAAGGGAGGGAGAAACGAAGATGCACAAAAAAGAACAGCTTCCTGAGGGTTTGGGGAGATGGGTGCCCTCACCTCAGTGGCCCCCATTCTTACACAAGTGATTTCCGAGTTAAGACCTGTGATGGGGGAAGCCGCCTAGAACTCTCCCTGAAGATCTGGACCCACTGGCCTGAGTCACAGGTCTCCCTATCCAGCCCTTAGGACCCCTTGCTCATCTCTGCCAAAACAGTCATCACCCATCAACCTGTTCTGCGTTCCTATCTCCATCTCAGAAACAGCTCCATCATCCCCAATCCCCCAAGCCAAAGCTCTAGGTCTTTTCCTGGGCACCCCCTCATCTCAGAGCCGATCATACCCCATATTCTGTTTGTTTTTTCTGCCTCCTGCCAGGCCCCTGCCGAAGCCAACTACTGCCAAGGACTTCCAGTCTCATCCCTCCAGTTCTGGCTCCAGCTCTGAGCCTGCCGTCCCTCCTTTAAACTATTCCGTGGTTCCTTATCACCCCTCCCCACCAAGACAAAACCCAAGCTCCTCAGCCTGGCCTCTGCCCACCCCTTCATCTCTTTCAACTTTACCTGACTGGCCTTCCGCTTGAGCACCTACACACAGTATCCTCCTGTGAGTCCCCCGTCTTTGCTCATGCTGAAACACCCTCCCTAGAGTCTCTTCTCCACCGGTGCTTCGCATCTCCTACTCCTCTGATATCCAGCTCCAACAGCCCCTCCGGAAACCCTTTCCTGACCCACTAAATCCCAAAAAGACTCTTCCGGACGTTCCTGCTTCTGCACACCTCTATACATCAATATGTGGGTCTGTTCTCCCATTTGACCTTAGCTCCTTAAGGGCAGGGCCCAGGTCTGATTCACCTTGGTCACACCATCGCCCAGCACGAGGCTTGGCACGCTGAAAGACCCAGAAAAGGTTCAACTAATGGGTGGTTGCTCGTATGAATGAGCAAGTGTGAGTGAGTGGCTATATGAGGAAATCAGTGAGTGAGGGACCAAATGAGGGCAGGAAGGGCTGAACGCATGGGTGAGCAGGACGGGCAGGGGCAGAAGAGAATCAGGTTTAGGGTGGGAGGAAGGGAATGAACGGATGGATGAATTTCTGAGATCATGCATCCCGGACTCAGTATCTCGGTCGTCCCGGCTAAGCTCCCCGTTCCGCCTCAAGACTCACCAAACAAACCTCACCGTTTCCCTTTCAAGGTATGTCCAGAATCCCAAAGTGCGGCGTGCTTTGAAGGACTTACCCGGCCAGACTCGCAGAACCTGTCCACTCAAGAGCCGCTCCAGCGTCTACGAGGCTGACCTCGACACCAACCCCGCAAGGGCCCAGCCTATTGGCTGACTGGTAGGACCGGCAGAGACTGGCGTCTTCCAGATCCTATGGCTGTCCGACGTGCGCTGTAGGCCCCACCTACTAAGGGACGCTCCCTGCCCTGAGTGGCTCAGGGAGTGAGGAGACAGAGTGCCTATTGGCTGAAGGACAGTGACTGACGTCGTGGGTATCTTATCACAGATCGACTCCGGGGCGTGCTCTCGTGTCAGACACGCCTCTGGAAAGAGAGACGGGAGAGAGCTGAGGGCGTGGGTTGGTTACGGAAAGACAAGGAGTAAGGCTTCTGGCTGCATGTGGTTGAGGTGTTCAACAGCCTGAACCTGTCCCGAGGGAAGATAGGGGTCTTGAAAGCCAGGATTCGTTGGCGAAGGGGCTGAGGAGCCTAGGCTTCTGGGTCTGAGGAAGGAGGAGGCTGAGCGTCCAGGATTCCTGGATCTTGAGGGAGGAGGGAGCTGTGAACCTGAAGGGTCTTGCTGTAGGGACCGGAGACTCCTGGACCCCAAGAGCTCAGGATTTTATTGGCTATTTATGGTATTGGGGGCCAGGCCTTGTCCCTGGGCAAGAGTTCTGGGTCCCTAAGTGGTGCGTGGACTAAAGATGAAGAGGGAGAGGCTTAGAAAAAGTTCTGACCTCCATAACTCCCTTTCTTCATCCCCAAAAGGGAAGCCAGGGGCAGGTGCAGTGTAAAAAAAGGAGCCCACAGCAGGAGGGTACCTGAGACTCATGTGGAAGCAAAGAGAAAAACAGGTACTAACTGAGATATTAAAATACTAAAAACAATAATAATAGAGCTGTCTTGTATGGAGTTTACTGTGGCCCAGGTTTTATGCTAAGCATTTTACATATTCATCTCATGTCTTCCTCGCTGCAGCTCTCAGAGGTCGAGTTATTGCTATTAATTATCATTATTATTATTCCCACTTTACAAGTGAAAAAATTGAGGCCCAGCGAGGGAGAATCAAGATATAGATGTAAAGAGACGGGAGAAGAGTTCAATTGTGGCTCAGAGTAACGAAGTGGACTAGTATCCATGAAGATGCAGGTTCGATCCCTGGCTCCTCTCAGTGGATTAAGGATCTAGCATTGCTGCAAGCTGCAGTGTAGGTCAAAGACTCAACTCAGATCTGATGTGGCTGTGGCTGTGGCATAGGTGTCAGCTGCAGCTCCGATTCGACCCCTAGCCACAGAACTTCCATATGCCGTGAGTGTAGCCCTAAAATAAGACAAAATAATAAAATAAAATAAAGAGACAGGAGAGAAACCAAACACAGGTGGAGATAAACAGATAAAGGCAGGCCCAGGGATGGGGAAGGACAAATGAGTTTAGAATTAACATATACACACTACTATATGTAAACAGATAATAAACAAGGGCCTACTGTATAGCACAAGGAATTATATTTTGTAATTACCTATAAGGGAAAAAAAATCTGGAAAAAACAGATATATTTGGGAGTTCCCACCATGGCACAGCAGATTAAGGATCTGGCGTTGGCTCTGAGGCAATGTGAGTTCAATCCCCAGCATGGTACAGTGGTTGCTGCAGGGGTGGCTCAGATATGATCCCTGACCCGGGAACTTCCATAAGCCACAGGTGCAGCTGAAAAAGAAAAAAAAAAAAAGGTATGTTTGTATGTATAACTGAATCATTTTGCTGTACTCCTGAAACTAACACAGCAGTGTAAATGAACTATACTTCAATTTTTTTTTTTTTTTTTTTGGTCTTTTTAGGTCCGCACCCACGGCATATGGAGGTTCCCAGGTTAGGGGTCCAATCAGAACTGCAGCCGCCAGCCTACACCACAGCTCATGGCAATGCCGAATCATTAACCCACTGAGGAAGGCCAGGGATCAAACCCGCAACCTCATGGATGCTAGTGAGATTCATCAACAGCTGAGCCACATAGGGAACTCCTATACTTCAATTTTTTAGAAAAGTTTTTAATTAAGATTTTTTAAAAAGGCCCAGAGAGAGAAGAAAAGGTAGACAGTGAAAAAAGAAGGGGGACTGAGAGCTGGGACTCCTCGGGGGTGGGGGGTGAAGGGTTGGAGCCTGGGACTCCTGGGTCCTGGAGGAGGAGGGGCCAGGGATGGGAACTCCCAGGTATTTCCTCCCGACTCTAAGGTACGGGGCTTGTTCAGCCCTTCTCCCTGTGGGTGTTGGGCTTGGTTGGGGTCAAAAATAGTGATTAGGAGAGCACAGGTGTGTCATTATCCTATTAGGAGATAAGAAAACCATTCACAGGGTACCCCTGGCCTGGGAGGATCCTTTCCCCCATGGCCTCTGTTCTTTGATCTGGACAGATCAAGCCTCAAGCTGGCCCTCTCTGGCCCTCCCCATGGCTGCATCCCCATCACTCAAAACTATCACTGAGGCCCACTGTGAACACAGACAGGCTACTCTTGGGCAAGCAAGAGCTTTTCTGGGGGGTCTTCATCAACCTGAGCCTCTCTGCTTTCCCCCAGACTTTGAACCAGTGCCTGCCAGAGGTCCTGGCACATGGCAGGGGCTCAGCAAATACTTATGGAATGGATGGACAAACATCCACATCTCTCCATGGAGCTCTTCCTCCTTTCGCTCCCGCCATCTGTCCCCGTGTCCCCATCACCTTCTTTTTCATCCTCCTCCAGACCTCACCTGGCCCCTCCCACTTTCCCTTTCACCCTGGTGTTTCTCCTGAAGTTACTGGGCCCACCAACCCTATTAGGGAGAAAGTGTAGCCCCTTCTGGAATGAGCTCATCCTATGGGGCATGTCAAGAAGTGGCTGAGAGAGGAGTTCTCAAGAACCCAGGTACAGGCACACTCCTGGCACCTCAAAGACAGAAATGCAAGATCACAGCAAAAGTGTCCTCACAACACCTGCTTAGTGTGATCTTGCATTTACACCCATACCAGCAGAGAATCACACACCTAGCACATGCACACAAACACACACATAAGCATACAATCGTGGAATCACCAGCACTGACAACACACTGAACTATTCTATTCCACATGCAAAACAAACACATCAGTTATGCAGTTAAATGCCCAGCCACAGATCAGCCATTTATCTAATCCCTACTAGGACAATGCGCAAAGATTTGGTTTCATTCGCTATTGTATTCTCAGCAACTAAAATACCATCATCATTATCACCATCATCATCCCCGTAAACACAAAATGTTTCCTGTGGACCAGGCACAATTCTTTTTTTGTTGTTTTTGTTGGCCATGCCTGTGCCATGTAGAAATTCCTGGGCAGGGATCAAACCCATGCCACAGCTGTAAGTAGAACCACAGCAGTGACAATCTGGATCTTTAACCTGCTGCACCATCAGGGAATTCCCTTTTCTTTTGTTAGACACAATCCTTTACATGAATTAACTCATTTAATCCTGTAAGCATTCACAGCAATCCATTTTGTAGATGGGAAAATTGAGGTCCAGGAAGTTTAGTGATTTGCCAAAGGTTTCACGGTCATTAAGAGACCATCAGGGGAATTCCTATCGTGGTCGTGCATGGCTCAGTGGTAGCAAACCTGACTAGTGTCCATGGGGTTCGATCCCTGGCCTTGCTCAGTGGGTCAGGGATCCAGCATTGCCATGAGCTACAGTGTAGGTCACAGATGTGGCTCGGATCTGGCATTGTTGCAGCTGTGGTGTAGGCTACAGCTCGGATTCGACCCCTAGCCTGGGAACTTCCATGTGCTGCAGTGAGGCCCTAAAAAGTTAAAAAAAGGCCGTCAAGATTTGAACTAAGGTTTTCTGGCTCTGGAGTCCATCAAACAAAACTACCAATCAAAAAATAATTCCTGCCTTAATCTAGTCAGAATTACAGAAACTTGACAATTGAAACCACACCCAAACACAGGTGCACAATAGGGAGAATCACAGGAGGACAATACAGATACACAAATAAAAAAGACCCCTTTGGAGTTCCCGTTGTGGTGCAGCAGAAACAAATCCAACTAGTATCCATGAGGATGTGGGCTCAATCCCTGACCTCGCTCAGTGGGTTAAGGATATGGCATTGCCATGAACTGTGGTATAGGTCAAAGACAGGGCTCCAATATGGTGTTGCTGTGCCTGTAGCGTAGGCCAGCAGCTGCAGCTCCAATTTGACCCCTAGCCTGGGAACCTCCATATGCCTCAGCCCTAAAAAGCAAAAAAACAATAAAAAAGAAAGGACCCACCCCAGAACACTGGAACATGCAAAGAGAGACACATCGTGACAGTCCCCATACAGATACACAGCACCCAGAGACAGACACACCAGGCACAGATACAACACACCCAAACCCAGACATGGTGACACACCCAGAGTCCCTCCCGTTCTGCTCCCAGCCCCACCGGGCCAGCCCTCGAGGAAGCAAGGGACAGGCTCAGAATGGGAAGGGGGCCACCTCACTTGCCAACTCAGCCAGACCGGTTTCGCCAGGGCAGGTGGATGGCACCGCCCGCCTTGTGAAACCTGCATTGGGTAACTGGACCCTGACCTGGCCTGGACACCTGAATTCCGGGGAGAGAGGGGCTGGGAGCCTGGACTCCTGGGTTCTGAGGGAGTAGGGGCTGGGTGCACTGTTCATGGATTCAAGGGGAATGGAGGAGGGATTCCTGGTTCTGGGAACAGAGGGGCCCAGTGATCTGGATTCCTCTGTCTTTGAAGGTAAGTTTCCAAATTTAGCAAATAGAAATATAGGACATCAGGTTCAACTAGAATTTCAGGTAAACAGCAGAGACCGTTTAAGTATGTCCCATCCAATATTGGGGATCTACTTATACTAAAAAAAAATGTATTTAAGTATTTGTTGTTTATCTGAAATACCTATTTAACTGGACGTCCTGTATTTTACCTGGCCACCCTATTTGAGGAAGTTGGAGGCCAGATGCCTAGAGACTCTGCCACAGTCACTCCTCAGCTCCCAGGCTTCTTCTCTTCCTGCCCAGTGCCCTCCTCCTCACCCCCAAGCAGGCCACCTCACAGCTTCCCCAGTCCCGATTTCCACATCTACATGAGTTGCTGTATCAATCTAATTGGGGCTCCCAGGCTGTGTCAGAGTTGGGAGAGGAAACTTGAGGACAATTCAGGTTGTCATCTTGGGAGCCCTAGGGTCTGACCCTGAGTCACCTGCAGCCCATGATCTGGAGAGCTGGGGGATGGAGCCCTGTGACCGCTCCACGGGGCAGGCCTCAAAATAAGGAGAGATGCGAGATCGGAGGCAGAGACTCCAGGATGAGGGAACTGAGACACAGAGCTTGGGAGAAGAGAGACTCAGAAATGAGGAGACAGAGAACCAGAGAAATTTGGAAAGATTTGCAGAAATGAGGAAAGGAGAGGAGAGATTTGGAGCCAGAGAGGCAGAGATGGGGGTCAGGGACCCTAGAAGAGCAGTGGGGAGATGTCTGCCGGACATTCAGGCTCCCTGACCAAGTGATGGGCACATACAGGCAAGACGCTGAGTGTTGCCCTTAGGCCCAGGGACAAGGACAGCAAGCCATCTGGGTGGTGCCAGGAGACCACGGCTTGGGTCCTGGTGTGCTGGACCAAGGGGAGGGGAAAACTTGGGATCCTAGGCCAGCAGGATGGTCCACCTCATCACCTCATTCCCATACCCAGAGAGGTGACAACACCACCTTCTCTGTAGGTGACACCCCAATTTTCCGGTGCCTCCCACATTTTTGGGGTGCCACCCGTGCTGGGAACCCCACCCGGCTCTAATTCTTCTTCCCTCACTGAGTCACCTCCAACCCCGCCAGGCCTGTTGGGGGGAGACTTTGTTGACTCAGGCATCCAGGCCCCCAGGTTTCATCTCCCAGGAACCCAGAAGTCTGGGTATTCCAACACCCCTACGCCACTCAGGGATGCAGCCTAGCCTAACCCTAGGGGACTGGACCTCCAGTTCTCTTCTTCCTCCATCCTAGGAACCCCAGCCCCCAGTTCTCCCCTCTGTTGGGATTCAGGTGTCTAAGGCCACATCCACCTCTTTCAGGAATCACAAGGTTCTCAGTTCCCAGCCTCCTTCCCAATTTGGAGTTGGGCTCAATGTGTTTATTTAGATGTGTTCCAACATGAGTCCCCAAAACACGCTGTCCCCCATGCGCCTGATGGCCCTGAATGGGAGGACAAGGCCCCCTCACTAAGGCCTCACACAGGGTAAAGGGAGCCCTTTCTTCTCTCCCCAATTGCCCTTCCCTCTAAGCCACTGCTTGACCAGTGGCCGGAGCCTCCAGCGGCCCCTCCACCCCTCCATTTTTGGGTCTTTTCTCCAAATCTCTGTCTCCCCCTTTCTTGTTATTTCTCCCAGATCTTTGTGCCTCTTGGTCTTGGCATCTCTTTCTCTGTTTCCCTGTGTCTTCTCATCTCTCTCCATCTCTCTGAATCTCTTTGTCTCTCTCTCCCTCTGGGCCCCTCCTGCCTCTGTCTCCCACTCTTTCCCAGTCTCTGTGTCTCTCCCTCTTTTGGTCTCTGTACAGCTGTGCCTTGAGCCTCCCCTCCTCCCTCTCTCTCCATCTCTCTGCCCACTTCCCTTTCTATCTCTACTCCCAGCACATCATCCCTGGACCTCCTCCCCCACAATTCCCTAGGTCCTCGGGGAATGGGGGGATTGGGGAGATGGGGGATGGGGAGAGAGGGAGGGAAAGTCCCGGTGAGGGGAAAAGGGTCAGCCAGACCGGCTTGGCTCCCTAGACACCTTTGTCAGAGCCCCGCCCAGGGCCACATGGCCAGCCTGGATATAAGTAACTCCTGGCCCAAGACTGAGAAATCAGTGCCTGCTGTCACCCGTACTTCTGTCTCCGTCATCACTGTTGCGGTCCTGCAGGTAGGAGCATCTACCCGAAGCCCTCTGCTCAGAGGTTGGTGCCTCTGCTTTCTTCCCACCCGATTCCACTCACTTCTCTCTGTCTCTTTATATATCTCTGTTTACGTCTCTGGACACCCGTGTTTTTCTCAATGTCCCTGGTGACCCCCCTTCTCAACCTGATGGCACTGGGTTGAATTTGGAAGTCCTGGGGCTTAATTCCCTTCTACTGACCCTCTTAGCTGGGCCATCAGATGTGGGACATTTCTCTTTACCTCACTGAACCTCAGTGTTCTATCTGTGAAATGGGCTTGCAGAAAAGTCAAAGTACTGGGCTGGTATGAGTGTTACTGGTGGCATCTCGAGGGGCACCAGGCTCTGATCTCTTTCTCCCCCTATCTCTGACTCTGCCTGTCTCTGTCTCTTGGTCTTTCTCCAGCTCTGCCTCTGGTATGACGAGGGTCCTTTGGGGTCTGTCGGGCAGCTGCACATTGATGGGCGAGTTTCTCGCCCCCACCCCATCCATCCCTGCCCCACGTCTCTCCTGGCTGGCAAGCTGACTTGGCCTCTTTCTCCCCCAGCATCCTTACCCCTGAGAACCCAGGCCCCAGTGCCCCTGCCCCTTGCTCTGCCCTCCCCCAGTATCCAGCATCCCCTGGACAGACTCTGACGCTGTCACCACCATCACCTCTGCGGTCCCCAACGCCAGCCACCTCCTCAGGGCCAGCAAGATGCAGTTTGAGATGCATGACAACGTGAAAGGCAAAGGTGGGATCATTGAATGGACCTGCAAAGCTTCAAGTCCCTGGAACATGGCCGTATCCCTCCCCTGGGCACCCTGGCTTCGAAGACAGAAGGCACCTGCTTGCATCCCAGAGGCCCCGAAGTGCAGGAATCCAGCACCCCAGGCCCAGACTTGGAGGAGGCAGAAGCACGTCCAGGCCCCTCTCACATGTGGCACTGGCCCTTCCCCAGATGTGCAGGATGCCCCCCGCCCCAGCCCCCGCTGAAGCACGTGTGCAGAAGGCAGCAACAACGGGGACAGGCTGGGGTGACCAGGCCCAGATGTGGCAGAAGGGAAAGGGGAAGCGCAGTGGTGTCCCCTCAGTGGGCGGCCTGGTGGCCTCGCCCAACTGCCCGACAGAGGGAGGGGTGGGAGAGGTGCAAGGGCCGGGAAGTGCTGCAAGGCTGTCTGCTGACTCCAGTCCCCCACCTCTGCAGCCATGTCCTACCCAGTGACCAGTCAACCCCAGTGTGCCAGCAGTAGCTACCAGACTCAGCTCAGTGACTGGCACACAGGTCTCACGGACTGCTGCAATGACATGCCCATCTGTGAGTGCCTGCCATTCCCTCTCTAAACCGGGCCGGGGGCGGGGGGGGGGGGGAAGGTCACCCCCAACCCCCTCCTCGCCCCACTATCCCGACTCCTGGCTCCCTTCTTTGGGCTCTGAATTCCCACTCTCTAACCCTCACTCCATCCTTGGATGCCCAACACTCTCCTGGCCTCACACCTTCCAATTTCTACTCAAATTGTCCACGTCCCCAACTCCCCCTTCACACCCTCTTTCCTCTTTCCCAGTCTCGGCCCCCCCCCCCGCCCCCAACCTCCTCAGACCCCTTATTCCCTCTGGGACCTTTACTTCGCTTCTTCCAATACTCAGTTCCCTGTGGGACCTTCAACTGCGCTCTGCTCCGTGGACCCCCGCCTCGCTCCTACCCAAGGAGGAGCCGGTGGGGGGGCACCAGCCGGGCGGGCCCTTACAGTTCTGCGTCCGCTCCAGGTCTGTGTGGCACTTTCGCCCCTTTGTGTCTCGCCTGCCGCATCTCGGATGACTTCGGCGAGTGCTGCTGCACGCCCTACCTGCCCGGAGGCCTGCACTCCCTGCGCACCGGCATGCGCGAGCGCTATCACATCCAAGTGCGTGCGGGGCCCGAGACCCGAGACCCGAGACCCGCGGGAGGAGAGGAGTGGGACTGGCCTCTTGGGACCCAAGGTAGAGCGGCTAACCTCTTTCTCCCTCCCTCCAGGGCTCTGTCGGGCACGACTGGGCGGCCCTCACCTTCTGCTTGCCCTGCGCCCTCTGTCAGATGGCGCGGGAACTGAAGATCCGAGAGTAAAACTCCCCGGGTACCCCTCTCCCTCCCCATCCGCCCTTCTCGGTCCTCCCCTGGGAGGTCCTGCCCCTCCGCCCTCTCTCACCACCAGAAACGCACCCACAATAAAAAAAAAACCGTAAAACCAACTCCGCCTACATCCTTTTTGTCCCAGAGAAGCAATCTGGGTGGAGAAGGAGGTTTGGTGAGGGAGGCGGGGACCAAGGGAAGATGCCTAAGTGTGGAAGGAGGAGTTCCAGGGTCAGTTGGACGCTTGCTGGGGATCAATCTGCTGTGTTCCCACACTGGCAGATCTGTTCCCTCTCTAAGCCAGGGAGTCCTCACTAACAAAGCAAAATCATTAACCCCTTAGCTGCCTACTTGGAGCTCTGCCCACTTCAGAAAGGCTGCCTGAAGATAGTCCAGGCACAACCCATGCAAAGAAAAAAGTTAGGAGATTCCCTCTACTCGTTCAATACCTGTGGACTCTTGGTCAACACACAATTCTAACAGATTAGGGGGGCTCTTTGTCTTCAGGTTTAAACTGCCAGGTTTAAAACTCCAGAGCTGAAAGGAATACTTAAGGATCACTGGATTCGGAGCAACCGCTGTGGCAAAAGGGGATCCGCAGCCTCTTGGGAGCGCTGGGACTCAGGTTCCATCCCAGGCCTGGCAGAGTGGGTTAAGGATCTGGCTTAGGTCAAGACTGCGGCTGGGATCTGATCCCTGGGGGATGTGCTGCAGGGGGCCAAAAATGAAAAGAAAAAAAAAATCGCCTTAATTAAATCCACCCTCTTTATTGCAAAAACAGCTAGCATATTAGGAAATGTTAGGATCTCAAACCTAGACAGACCTGGGGTTCAACCTTGACTCTTGCCACTTACTGCATTATTTTAGTAAATTAATAAACTTCTGAACCTGTTTCCCCCTCTGGGGATAATCTGTAATATGTCACATGGCTGCTGTGAGAACAAGAGATGTGACAGGTGGAAAGGCTAGGGTTAACTTAACAAACTATTGTTGTCAATGTTACTATATGTAATTTATAACTATTCTATTAATGTTTTTGTATTATTTGCTATTCTCTGTGTGTATTCAACCATGGGGTGACATCACTTAGGACATCTAACAAGCATCTCAAATTTAACATGTCTAAAACCTAACTCCTCACTCCCCCTCCAAACTTGCTCTGTTTTCCGCATCTCAGGAAATAGCAAACCCCTTCCTGTTGCCCACTCTCTTTCTCACCCAGTGTCCAAACTGTCAACAAATTCTGTCAGTTCTACTTGCAGAATATATCTGGAATACTCCTTCTTCCCACTCTGCCCCCCTGCCCCCCACCCCCACCCCCGGCCTGGTCCCAGCTACACTCCTCTTAGCCTACATGAATGTAGGCTCCTGATTGGGCTCCCTGCCCTAACCGCCCCCCTTTTTAGTCTCTTCCCCACAGAGAAGCCCTGTGGACACCTGAGGTAGATCCCAACTCTCCTGTGCTCAAAATCCTCTCCTGGCTCCTCCTGCAAGAAGTAAAAGCCAGAGTCATCCTGGTGACTCAGGGGCCTGCTCAATCTCCCTCACCCCCTCTGTGACCTTGTCTCTTTACTCTCTCTGCACCATGAGGAGTCTCTTTGCTGTTTCTCTAGAATGCTAGGCATGTTTCCACCTCAGGATCTTTGCACTGGCTGCTCCCTCAACCTGGAATTCTCCTTCCTCAGATGTCCCTATGGCTCGCTCCTTCACAACTGCTCACATGCCATCTTATGAGCAAGGCCTGCCTTCTACCTCACATCGTACAGCAAGTACCAAGCCCCCACCATGCACCTCCTTCATTACCTTTTTTTTCTAGTAATTTTTCAACATGCCAAATCTCTACTTACTACCTGGCTCCCCACTGGCTTGTCTGCTCCATGAGAGCAGGGACCTTGATCACAGCTATGTGACCAGAACAGTGTGGGGCTCAGTGTGGGTGGAGACAAGCATGGTCACGGGTGGGAGGCATTGGCTTAGAAAAAGGAAGTGATTTTACAGGTAATATGTGGGGGACAACGGAGAGTCAGTCAGGCTTGTGGTAGAATCTGGACTTGCCTACTAATTTGCCCTGAGTTCTTAGGCAAGGGACTTAACTTCTGAAAATGCAAAATGGGGGAACAAGCCAATACCTCCCAGCAGCAATGTTGGGAAGATTAAAAGTCTCATGGTGGAGTTCCTTGGTGGCTCAGCAGGTTAAGGATGCAGCATTGCCACTACTGTGGAGAGGGTTTGATCCCCTGGCCTAGGAATTTCTCTGTGCTGTGGGTACAGCCAAAAAAAAACCAAACAAACAAACAAACAAAAACAGACTTATGCCAAGCACCCAGCACAGTGCTGGAGTGCTGCAGGCCCTTGGTAAAATTTCTCCTGTTTCCTGAAGTCCCTAGGATGACAGTGGCTACACATGGGCTAGAATCCAAGTCCCTAGCCTCCCGTGTCCAGGCTTTCTCTAACTTCACAACAAGCTTCTTGCATTCAGGTGTGGATACCAGGGCGAGGTGCCAGCCGAGGGGCTGACATGGAAAAAGGAAGAACACATGCCGTGGGGCATTAGAACAGGGGCACCCGCACAGCAGTGACAGGATTTGGTGGGAGTCCCAGAGGAAAAGTCCAGTCAGAATGCAAACACCCTGCTTAGGAAGGCAAAGTCACAGGGTGGAGGAGTCATGAAGAACCACCTTAGTTCTTTTCTGGTTATGCAGGATGACCCCACTGGTCTCAGGACCCCTTACGGCAGTGTGTCCCACTGCTGGTTAGCTCCCCCGCTGGGAAACTCTACCTTATCCTGAGCAGATATTAGCTTTTTTTTTTTTTTTTTTTTTTAGGCTGAACCTGCGGCATATGTAAGCTCCCAGGCTGGGGGTTGAATTGGAGCTGCAGCCGCTGGCCTATACCACAGCCACAGCAACGAGGGATGCAAGCCATGTCTGCGACCTACACCACAGCACACAGCAACGCCGGATCCTTAACCCACTGAGCGGGGTCAGGGATCAAACCTGCGTCCTCATGGATACTAGTCGGGTTCGTTTTCGCTGAGCCACAACAACTCCAGATACTGGCCATTTTGAACATCTGCCCCTAGCACCTGCTCTGTGCTGAGACAGCTCTTGGCTAGTCAGCCTGTGCTAAGTAAAGCAGTCCCTCCTTGGAACGTGGGAGAGCCTGGTGGTCAGGATATGAGAGTCAGATGGTCTGGGTTCAAATGGCAGCTATCACTCTCAACAGCTAAATCATGTCTATGAATTTGTAATCTCATGAGGATTACACGGAACCTACCTCATAGTTTGTGGTCGGAAAGATCAAGTGAAACCACAGCAGTAACGTGCCAGGTGAGCCATCCAGCACTGGCACTCAGCAGTGCAAGTTCTCAGTCAGGTCTTGGAGGGTAGGCATCACTACCAGCTTAGAAAGGCAAAATGTGTGGGCAGAGTAACCCCTGGAAATTCCTCAGGTTGCTTTTACAAAGTCTGAAAATACCACCATCTTCACGGGCCGCCCTAGAGACTCACAGGCTCCCTAAATCTAACTCATGGCTGTGTGCCTGGCTCAATATCAGATGAAGCAGCCAGCCTGTGCCAAGGGGCTGGGTTGTGCAGAAAGGTCACTGGTGAACACTCCCAGCAAGACTCACGCTGAGTGGGCCCAAGGGGACAGAGGTCTCCCACTCCCACCTCCCCTCGCAACTGGGGTCTTGCTTGCCCAGGGGACTGGCACACCCAGGATGCTCTCCATTTGGGCTGTGCAAGTGCACTTGAATTAGAGAAAGCTCACCAGGCTGGGGCCGTGTTTGCATCTTGCTGCTGCCTGAATTCCTCTTACATCAAGGGCCGGAATAAAACCTGAACCTGGGACCAAAACAGTCTTTCTCCCTGAGACAAGCAGGGGTCTCCATATAACAGGGACCTGGACAGGGGTCAAAGGCTTCACTGACTTCAGGTCACCTCAGTTTATCACTTCTGGGGAATGCGCGCTTCAGCAAGGCAACCCCCACCTCTGCCAGGAGAGCCAGGCCCAGGGCGCACGGCTTGGAGGGCGCACCAGCATAAGGACATTTATCCCATTTAACTAGTACTTTGGTGATGGGCCAGCAAGACTCTCACGCTGGTTTCCCACACACACACCCCGCCTGGGGCAGCATCTCAGACAGGGCTTTGTCTCCTGCCCACACTGAGCACAGTGACCCTGGCCCTGGGGTCAGGAAACACCACCTGAGCCTTGTCCCTCCAGCCTAGCAGTGGCAACAGCAGTGTCCTGCTCTGGCTCACCCCTGGTTTCCTCACTCCCGTCTCTGTGCAGCAGCATCCCTCCCCATACGGCTGATCCTAGCACCCAGTTCTGTTTGCTGGAACCCTCGGTGGGGCTTCTGTTTCCCTGATTGGACCTGACTGAAGAGATGTCTCTAAAGGGCATATGGAATCTAAAATCTGTCTCCTGCTTTCCCCACAGCCCATCTGCCCCATCTTAATAAACGATCCCACCATCCACACACAGTTCAGGACACAAAGTTGGAGTCTTCCTGGATTCCTTCCCCCTACTCACGCCAACATCCAGACCATCATTACGTCCTTCCGCCCGCAGCCTGCATCTGTCCCTGACTCCTCCTCTTACGGCCACCACCCTGATCTGTCCCCATCTCTTGATCCTCTGCTGCCACTCTTGTCTGCTCCAATCCATCTCCACACAACAGATGAGTGACCTCTTAACATACGTATGCCGGATCCTGCCATTCTCCCTCATAAAACTGTCAAACGGCTGCCCGATGCCCTGAGCATAAAACCCCAAGCCCTGTCTAGGGCCCACAGACCCCTGCCTGACCCAGCCTCATCTCTTCTTCACACTTGGTCTGGGTCACACTGGCCAGCTCTCCCATCCCTCCCATAACACCAGATTTTGTCCTTGTAGTTCTCTCTGCCTAGAACCTACCTCTTGCAGCTCTTCCCACAGCCAGTTCCCCGCCCCCCCTTTTTCTGCAGTACCCACGGCATGCAGAAGTTCCTGAGGCCAGGGATCAAACCCACACCACAGCAGCAACCCAGGCCACTGCAGTGACAACACAGAATCCTTAACCTGCTATGCCACAAAGGAACTACCCAGTTTCCTTCTTAAAGTCTAGCTTTGCAGAATGACCAGCTGACCACCCCGAGGTCCTGCACAGCCACACCCTGTGGATATCTCACGGCACTCATCCCGCTCGGAAGTGAGCTTATTCTCTGCATGTGTGTGCATGCCCACTGTCTCCCTTCACTAGAGCCTGAGTTCCACAAGATCAGACCTTGGCTGTCTCAGTTCCCACTCTGCCCAGTGCCTTCAACAGTGCCTGGCACATAGTAGGTATTCAATAAATAATTGTTGAATGCAGAGCAAAGAAGGCCCTGTCTGGGCACTGCCCCCCCCCAACCACCGAGGAAGGAAACCAAGGTCTCTGAGGACGCAGTGTCCCAGGTTGAGGGGTCCAAGTCCAGGGTGGTCTCAACTGCTATGGCTGAGGATCCCGCCATGGGTCAGAGGGACATGCTGGTGAGGTTGTC
Organism: Catagonus wagneri; assembly: GCA_004024745.2. Taxonomy (NCBI): domain Eukaryota; kingdom Metazoa; phylum Chordata; class Mammalia; order Artiodactyla; family Tayassuidae; genus Catagonus; species Catagonus wagneri. The sequence continues at coordinate 1,023,361 of PVHT020000029.1, forward strand.
CTGGCTCAACAGTCCCTTCCGGCCTGCACCAGCCCCGTGCCCACTGCCCGCAGCACCCCCGCCACCCCCACAGTACTCGTGCAGCCTGTGCCGCAGCGTGACGAGGGCTGACCCCAGGCAGGCACCGTTGGGAGCATGAGGCCCGCCAGGCAGTTGGAGCAACAGTGTGGCCACACCAGCCATGCCATCTTCAGTGGGTTCCAGGGTGATGGGCCCAGCTCGCAGGCCGGCAGTGGTGGTGGGGATGGCCGGTGAGCAGCAGCCCCCTCCCACAGGCCCCCAGGGCCCGCCAGCCCCTGTCAGCAGCAGGGGGGCCAAGAAGGGCTCAGAGCGGCGGAAGGTGGGTGGCGGGAGCCCGGCCGGCTTCCAGGCGAGGGCTGGGGCAGTTGGGTCGGGTGGGAAGCAGACTGTGACCTTAGCGAAAGGGCGGCTGGCCATCTTGGTCATCTCTTGCAGGTGCCGGCGCTGCTCCTGCCGCTGGTCCAGGGCCTGCTTGGCCTTCCAGAGGAGCACGCAGAGTGAGAGAAAGAGGAAGAAGCAGGAGAAGAAGACAGAGAAGAAGACAAACAAGTCTATGTGGGCCTGGTCCTGCCGGAAGAAGAGCAGGCCCTGCGAGTCGGCCGAGCCATTGGCACTGGGCCCACTTGGGTCTCCCACGCCCAGCAGTAGCAGGTAGAAGCGGCTGGACTTGAGGGTGTGGTACTCGTGCGGGTAGGTGATGACCAGCCGGTCCCGCACACCATGGACCACTAGCACCGCAGATGGCTCTGTGACTGTCACGTAGGTGATCAGGCCCCGTGGCCACACCTCCCGCACTCGTGGTTCCACTGGGGTGGCCGGCCCACCTCCAGTCCCGGGTCCCCCCAGATCCCCAGCCCCCCGGGGCCCACCGTCAGCAGGGGGTGGCGGGGGTGGGGGAGGCGGTGGCGGCTGGATGTGCACGGTGTGGACGCCCGTGTCAGGGGCCACACGGACCACGAAGGTGTCGTAGGAGGTGGAGACATAGAGGTCCACGGCACCAAAGGTCACGTCCAGTGTCAGGCGGATGTCCACATTGGTGAACTTGGGCTGCACGCCAAATAGGACAGTGCGGCCAGGGCCCAGAGCCCGACGCTTGGGCTCGTGGAAACAGTTGGTCTGGGATGTGGGGTCCAGGCAGCACTCCTGCTCCACAGAGATGAGGCGGTAGCACTGCTGGCCACCCAGCGGGCTCCCGTGGAATGACTCCCGGCATTTGGCACACTGTGGGCAGGGGACGGGGTAGAGGCGGCCATCAGGGCTGAGCTCGGTGCTCAGTCCTCCTCCAAGGAGGACTGATATTTCCTACCTACTGGTAAAGAGCCACTGTGCTGGGTTTCCCCACTGTCCCTGCAGCTTCCTTGTGCTCCCCCACCCCACCCCGGACGCCCCGCCACAGTGTGGACACTAACAGCATCCTACACTCCAGCACCGCTGTTCCTGGTATCAATCACCCCAGTGACCATAGCACCCTGATGGTGAGGCCTCTGGAACTCTCAAGAACAGCAATGAAGAGCTCTGTTGAATCCTGGCTCCACCTCCTCACTAGCTGTGCGGCCCTGGACCAGTTACTTACCCTCACTAAACCTGAGATTCTTCCTTTGCACTGAGGGAGCAAACATGGCTCATTCATGGGACTGCTGAAATCATAGGCACAGCACAGGTGGGCCAGCCTTGCCTGCCAGCCTTGCGTTTGGGGACTGTATTAGGTATGTCCTACCTCGGGGCCTTTGCACTGGTTGAGACCCTGCCTGGACTGCTCTCCCCCACCCCCCGCCCCATGTCTGCATGTCTGGTATCCTCTCATCCATCAGGTTTTTCCTCAAGTGTCACCTTCTCACTGAGGCCTTCCTTGGCCACTATATCTACCATTTCCACTCCCCTACACTTCCTAGCCCTCCATTCTGCTTAATTTTCCTCCGTACTGCTCATTACTAACACACAGTGTGTCTGACTTATTCATTTGTTTGCTGCCGGGCTCCTCCATGAGAATGTAAATTCCCTGAGGACATAACATTTTGCCTGTTTTGTTCCCTATTGTGTCCCAGCGCCCTGCACACTGCCTGGCATATACTAGGTGCTCAGTAAATATGGGCTCAATGAATGAATGGGTGGATAACAGCTTTTTCAATTCCTGAAGTCCAGCGGAAACCACTCAATCTCTGGGATTGACCAGGGTCAGTCCAAGCAACAAACCCACCCAGCTCAGGGATGTTAAGAGCCGTACTCCAAGGCGGGGACATGGAATATCCCCTCTGTGGAGGCGAGCCTGCAACACGGTAACCAACCAGGTGGTTACAACAGGGGCTCCAGGAGCCCCCAGCTATGGGCTCAAGGGGAATTTACATACAGGGTATTAGTAATAGCAGGAGATCTCCAACTAGTCCCATGTCATCAGGTGGGGCTGCCACTTGAAGGAAAACTTGCCTGAGAATGAAGCCAACACAGAGGAAAACAGAGTCAAGATCCAGGGAAAGACTCTTGACTGCACTGAGTGAGCACCTGGATCTGGCCATTCCTTAAGGTAGACTCCAGACCTCAGTTCTGAGAGTTAACACATTTTCCTTTTTTTTCCTTTCATTCTTTCTTTTTTAATGGCCACACGCATGGCATATGGAAGTTCCTGGGCCAGAGACAGAATCTGATCCCACAGCTGTGGCAACACTGGATCCTTTAACTCAATCCCCAGGCAGGGGATCAAACCCGTGCCTCTGCAATGACCCAGGCCACCGCAGTCAGATTCTCTTTTCTTTTAGGGCTGTACCTGTGCCATATGGAGGTTCCCAGGCTAGGGGTCAAATCAGACTGTAGCCGCCAGCCTATACCATAAGCCTCAGCAACGCCAGATCTGATCTTTGTCTGCGACCTACACCACAGTTCACCGCAACGCTGGATCCTTAACTCACTGAGCCAGGCCAGGGATCGAACCTGAGTCCTCATGATACTAGTCGGGTTCACTACCACTGAGCCATGATGGGAACTCTTACAGTCAGATTCTTAACACTGTGCCACAGTGGGAACTCCAACACACTTTCCTTTTTTTTGCTTTAAGCTACTAAGAGATGAGTCCTGGCATTTGGAACTTTAACAGTGTGACTATCTGTAATGGAGTCTGTCTCATCAGCAGCCTGAAAGCCCCTGCAAAAGGCCCATTTCTGGGTCTCCAGCATCACTGTCCAGGGCCTGAAACCGACTAGGGCTCAGGAATAGTCTATCAAGCTGATCTTGATCCCCATGACCATAGACATATCTATGGGAACCATGTGGTCAGCCCGGCCTGGGCCAGGCTATCTCACCCCACCTCTGATCTCCTGGGGGCACAGGGCCCTTGGGCCCTAACTTGCTTCTCCAGCCGCACCTGGTATTTGTAGCAGTCTCGGCGGTCACTGGGCGAGCTGCCCTGGCAAGTGCCCGTCTCGGTGTTGTTCTGACACGGGCAGCCTGTCCCATCCTGCTCATTGCAGGTGTCGGCATGGCCATTACACTGGCATCTGAGGCGAGGAAAGAAATAGATTATAGAGCTTCCACAACCTGCAAGGGCCCAGGCTGGATGCTGCATATGTGAGCTCCAATCCATGAGTCCAGAAGAGGAAACTGAGGCTCACAGAGGTCAAGCCGTTTGCCTCAAGGCCACAGAGTCGTTAAGTGGTGGAGTCAGGATTAGAACCCAGGTTGGACTGACTCCGGAGTTTACTTTCTGACTGTTCAGAAGGAAGAGGGTAGAATGGGGAGGCTTACTTGGCCTCAGGGCCCTCTCTCTGCCCAACAGTGTCTCCACCAGGGCTGCTGTCGCCTGCGTTAAATAAAGCACTGGCCTCTGAGGTAGAGGGCTCCTATCTGAGTCTAGCTCGCTGCCCGCAAGCCCTGCCTCAAGGGGTCTCATCCTTTCCTGGCTGAGGGCAGAGGACGGGGGAGAGGAGTCTGGCTTCCAGAGCTATTCCCACAGAGCAGGGCAGGGGTCCCAGGCCTCCCTTCCACTTACTTGGTACACTTCCCATCGAGGAGGAAGTAGCCGTGGAGGCAGCTCTCACATCTGTCCCCATAGCTATTGTTCTGGCAGTTCACACACACAGCCTCGTCTTCACTAGGACCCTCGGTCACCCAATTTTCAATCTGGCCAAGGAAGGACAGGGTGATCACAAGCTATGGACCTACCCCCTCCTCCCTCAGAGTCCAGCCCCCAGGAGCCTCCTCCTCCCACCTCAGATCTGGGAGTTCAGGACCCCAACCTCTTTCACCTTGTCTGGATCCAGCGAGTACTTCTCTGGCTCCCTCCTGGCCATTTCAAGCTCCTTCCTGGAGAGGCAGACGTGGCTATTGCCACGACAGAAGGCGTGGCAGGGTCGGCAGGTCCCGCCCCCCACGGCTGAACCCACGAACAACGGGAGGCACTGCTCGCAGTGGCTGCCCTGGGAACCAGCGACAGGACAGTCAGAGAGGCTGAGGAGTCGCAGGGGATGTGAGGGTGGGGTGGGGGAAAGTTCTGAGAGCACCATGGAGGGCGGCAGTGGCTCAGGCACTCGGCTTGGTTAATCCCAGCCTATCTGCCTTCACCTGCACACCTCCAATGATGGGGGTTTCACTCCTCTTCGGCGTAAAGCGTTCAAGATCTTCCCTACACGATCCCAAATCCTCCTCCACGTGATCACCCTCCCTGGCCCAGCACCAACTCTGGCCCACTATTCCAGGGCAGCCCCTCTGAGTACAAACCCAGACAGGGTCCCCAATGTCCTCTCACACACCCCTGGGACATGGCTCAGCTTACTGGGGCTTGGAACAAGGCTCAAGATGCCTGAGTGTGGGCTGAAGGCAAGGAGGGCCCAGGGTCACTGCCTGAGGGCCTGGACGGCCACCTTAGTGTGGTTGTGGCAGAGGAGGCAGTGGTCACGGGCCCCCACGCCGGCGCACTCGCTGTGGCGGTTGCAGCGACACTCTGTGGAACAGTTGCGGCCGACAAAGCCGAAGTGGCAGCGGCAGTGGTCGGGTTCCACACACGAGCCATTCACGCAGCCCTGGGCGCACACGGGGCGGCACAGCCCGGTCACACTGCAGGGATGGGGCAGAGGTCAGGGCAGGACAGCGGCCCACCCCCTCCCAAAGACAGACCCAGCTATCCTCATGGTCCTCACAGCTCCTCAGAGTCCACCACCCACCACCCCACCCTCCTGTCAACCAGTCCTCCCCTCTGTAGTCTGTTCCATTACTCCCCTGCTCCAGGGTCCAGTCCAGCACCTCCTCCAGGAGCCATGTCCTCATTTCCAGGACAGGGTTAATAGTTTACCCTATTACGTCAGCTCATCAACCTTGCTCTCCATGACCTGGTCCCCACCCTCACACCTTCCTGGGCTAATCCCACCACCACGTCTTTTCTTTTTCTTTGGCTTCTCCCGTGGCATATGGAAGTTCCCGGGCCAGGGATGGAAGGCGAGCCACAGCTGCAACCACAGCTACAGCAACACCAGAGCTTTAACCTGCTGCACTGCAGAGGGAACTCCACCACCACATCTTGGACTGTTTTCTTTTCTTTTTGTCTTTTTTGCCTTATCTAGGGCCACACCTGCGGCATATGGAGGTTCCCAGGCTAGGGGGTCTAAAAGGAGCTGTAACTGCCAGCCTTCGCCACAGCCACAGCAACATGGGATCCGAGCCGCTTCTGCAACCTACACCACAGCTCACAGCAACGCCGGATCCTTAACCCACTGAGCAAGGCCAGGGATCAAACCCGCAACCTCATGGTTCTTAGTCGGATTCGTTAACCACTGAGCCACAACGGGAACTCCCTGGACTGTTTTCTTGCATCCTGCTTTGGTCCATGCCCCCATCCTTCACTGCTCCACACAGGCTCTCCCAGCCCCCAGTCTGTCTGGCCCCACTCCCCTCTACCCCACCCGAGGCCCCAGTCTGGCCTGCAGCCTCACTTGTCCATGGTGTAGCCTGTCTTGCAGCTGCACTCGTAGCCGTGGGGCCGGTCATGGCAGTTCTGTGTTTCGTTGCAGTCATGGTGCCCGTTGGCACACTCGTCCTCAGGGGGACAGGACAGGAAGGCCCAGGAGGCCCCAGGTCGTCCACATGTCAGCCCTGGCATGAGGATACAGGGATTCACCTTTGGGAGGCTCCGTACCACCCCCTAGCTGCCCGGGCTCTCATTCCTGCTTTCCCTGAGCACTGACTTGAGAGCCCCCAGTGCCCCCCCGGGCATTCTCTGCACCAAACCCCAGTCCAGACCCCAGCCAAGGGCCAGCCCCCCTTACCCCATCCCCAAATCCTCTCACCATCACGGGGGCCGCTGAGTCCACCCTCCAAGCAGTGGCCACCCCCGTCCTGGCCACCCCAGGCACACCAGCCACAGTGGGGGCGCCGCAGGCACAGGGCGCACTGGGTTGCCTGAGCACAGCCCAGGGAGCAGCTCTCGGGTCCTCGGAGAAGGCGCCCGCAGCCTCCGGCCATACATCGCAGGGGCAGGTAGGAGGGGCTCAGACACTATAGGGAGAGGAAATGATGGAGAAGGAAAGTCAGAAAACACACCCTGGGTATCTTCCCAGACTCTTCTCAGAGATTTCACCCCTGATGACCACAACCAAGATGAACACTAGCTGAGGCCACCACACTCTCCCTCCCCAGCATTTGTAACAAGAAATTCAAACTGGGAGTTCCCCTCGTGGCTCAGCAGTTAATGAATCTGACTAGCATCCATGAGGATGCAGGTTTGATCCCTGGCCTCGTTCAGTGGGTTAAGGATCTGGCATTGCCATAAGCTGTGGTATAGGTCGCAGACGTGGCTCATATCTTGAGTTGCTGCGGCGGTGGTGGAGGCCCTCGGCTACAGCTCCAACTGGACCCCTAGCCTGGGAACCTCCATATGCTGTGGGTGCGGCACTAAAAAGCAAAAAAAAAAAAAAAAAAAAAAATTCTAACTGAAAGTCAAGCTATGGGAGTTCCCGTTGTGGCTCAGTGGTTAACGAATCCAACTAGGAACCCATGAGGTTGCGGGTTTGATCCCTGGCCTTGCTCAGTGGCTTAAGGATCCAGTGTTGCCGTGAGCTGTGGTGTAGGTTGCAGATGCGGCTCGGATCCCGCGTTGCTGTGGCTGTGGCAAAGGCCGGCGACTACAGCTCCCGTTAGACCCTTAGCCTGGGAACCTCCACATGCTGCGGGTGTGGCCCTAGATAAGGCAAAAAGACAAAAAAAGGTAAAAAAAGAAAGTCAAGCTATGATGTCCTTGTACCTAGAGGACTGTACAGACTGAGGCTGGCTGGACCTCTTGGATGAACAAATGACAGCAAAGAGGCAAGAAAAGAGCAGAGGCAGAAGGAAGCAGACATGGGAATCACACACCCTAACGACAGGTGGAGAGGCAGCTTTCCAGGCTCGGTCTCCGGTCCTTGGTAAGGCCTGCCTGCACTTTCCACCTGGGTCACAAGAAGTGCCACCATGCCGCTGTAATGAGCCCCCTTTTTTCCCCACCAGGCTTGGGATACAGCTGTTTCTTACCATCAAAGAATGGCAATGATCCCAGGTGGAAACAGAAAAAAGTATCAGGATGGAGGTTGCAAAACACTAGTCTTAAAAGAATATGGACCCTCTTGTTGGGGCAACAGGCTCCTCCCACCCTTGCCTGGGAAGCTGAGGAGTCCGTGGTCAGGGGCTGCGCAGTGGCCCACATGCCATCACTTATCACGCCCTGGGACCAGACATGGTGCGCAAAGAGGTTTGGACTCCTGGGAACTTACCTCAGTGTCTGAGAGCATTTTATTTACTGCTCAGGCCCTAGGTAAAGTATAAGAGGAAAGAGATTAGTCTGGGCTGTTTGGCTGGAGGCACTTGGGAAGAAACAAAGCAACCACGCAATCCTGAAATAGAAAACCCCGATTGCTGTGGCCGGAGCTCTGAGCCCACTGAGCATTACGCCAGTGATGAGCGCAGCCTGGCTGAACTGCCAGAGCCAAATTCTCCTCCGGGTTTGGTACCCAGGTCCAAATTTAGCGCACCCCTTGGCAGACAGTGGGGTAATCTGGAAGGGGGTGGGAGGAAGCCCGAGGCTCCAGTCTGCAAGACACTTTCCACTGTGACCACACACACTGGTGGCCAAATGCGACGCTGCCCAACACCACAGACTGCACACTTCTTGTGTTCCTGGAAGAGAGGCAGGATCCTAGCTGCTGACATATGCCCACAGCCTAGCAAAGGAAGGTACTCAATGAAGAAACTGGTGAAGGGAGAAAGGGAAGAGAAGGAAGGAAGGAAGGAAGGAAGGAGAGAGCCAGCCAGCCAGGAAAGAGAGCACTCTGTCACCTGCCCTGGGCTCTGAGACCAAAGTCATTCAGAAGAACAATGCCTCAGGGTTAAAATATGGCTCCCCTGGAGCCAAATCACAACAGGTCTGGCCTGTGTACCTGCTATGTTTGATCTGTGTTGTTGTTGTGTGTATGTGTGTTTGTTTGTTTTTTTTGGCCACCCTGTGGCATATTCAAGTTTCCGGGCCAGGGATCGAATCCAAGCCGTAGCTGCAACCTCCGCCACAGTTGTGGCAATGCTGGATCCTTAACCTACTATGCCACAGTGAGAACTCCTGATCTGTGTTATTATTATTATTTTTTTTCTTAATGGATTTTACTTCAACTATAGGTGTACATAAATCATCACAAGTCAATTTGACAGATTTTGTATCCCAAACCCACAGTGCATCCCCCCACCCCCTAGACTGTCTTATTTGAAAAACCAAAGGTTTTCCAAAGTCTATGAGTCATTCTCTGTTGATCCATGTTATTAAAACACCTGGCCAAAACTTTTTAAACTGATTTTCCCAGAAATCAGAAGATCTGGGGCGGTACTCTCACACTCCCCTGTAGCTGCCAGCAGGCTCTCTGGTGTCCAGGCCCTGGAATCGCAATGGAGAGAAATTACGGAAATCTCCATCAAATTCATGGAGAACCTGAATCACCAGCACAAGAGGCTTCTACCCTTGCAGCCACACTGAGAGCACCGCCCCCCCAACCACTGCACTGACCCTCTTGATTCGTCTGGACAGTGGAGACTGGGGTCAGAATCTGGGTGTTAACTGAGTTTTTACCGAAGAGTGGGCACTGCCGCGTGTTCTAAATTCTCCCATCTAGTTTGTACGACCTTCCTCAGGGTGGTGTGATATGACACAGAAATAGATTCGCTCTTGGTCCCAGTTTCCTGGTACTGAGCTACTAAAACACTGGGAGTTCCAGGAGTTCCCTTCATGGCTCAGCACTTAATGAACCCGAACCCCACTAGGATCCATGAGGATGTGGGTTCGATCCCTGGCCTTGCTCAGAGGGTTAAGGATCTAGCATCTGGGTGAGCTGTGGTGGAGGCTGCAGATGTGGCTCGGGATCCTGCGTCACTGTGGCTGTGGCTGAAGTGTAGGCCGGCAGCTGTAGCTTCGATTCCATTTGACCCCTAGCCTGGGAACTTCCATATGCCACAGGTTTGGCCCTATAAAAGCTCCCTCCCACAAAAAAAAAAAAAAAATGTCACAGAGACTGAGGGTCAAGGGTGCCATTGGAGGCCACGTGTTGATGATCAGACAGAGAGAAACCAGAGGATGGAGACATGCAGAAAACAGCTGAGATCAGAGATGATGTGGCCCGAGAAGGACGGAGCAGCAGCACTTCCCGTCCTCGGGTTCCATCAGAGACTCCCAACTCCTGTAATCAAACCAGCCCAAACTTTCAAAAGCAGACAGAAGGAGAAGGAGGAGGGAAGGGGAAAGGTTTGGGAGGGAGAGGGGAGACGGCACGGAGTCCCAGGAAGGCTGGGGCCAGGAGGGTGGAATGAGAGCTGGACAGACACAGGGGCTGAGGAGTCAGGATGGTGGCCCTGGGACGCGACAGGGAGACGCACAAGGCAAGGAGGGAAGAAAGGAAGTGAAAAGAGAGAAGAGAAAGTGGGAGAAAGAAAGGTAGTGGGAGTGGACCTGAGGAAATGAAGGACGAGGCCACCCGGACACCCGGCCAGGGGCCATACCTGCTGGAGGCTGCTGCTCCAGACACAGTGCTGCCAGCCCCCGTCTGCACCCTTGGAGTCCAGGCAGGAGGTGCAGTTGGGCAGGAGGTGACAGGGGGTGGGGCAGGGCAGCGGGGGCGATGATTCCACCGGCATCGGAGACACGTTCAGCAGAGAGTGGCTGAAGCACGTCCAGTCGTAGGTGGGCTGCACCGAGAGGATGCGGCGGGTCTCCCCTGGGGTTGGCACAGGGATTAGAACCCAGGCCGGGCCCCCGGCCCCTCCCTTCCTTCTCCCTCACGCCAGGCCCCTGAGCCCCTCACGTCCCTGGAGCAGGAATCTGAGCCCCCAAACCCTCCTCTCAGGGACCAGGCCCTGGCGCTCACCGGTCCTCTTGAACTGCCGCGTCCACATGCACTTGCCCTCCCTGGTGCACTGCCCGCAGTCGGCCGCCCCGCACACGGCCTCTGAGCAGTTCCCGGCCCAGAAGACCTCGCGCTGGTTGATGCGACAGTCATTCTCTGAGGTGCAGGACCCATTGCGCCCGATGCAGGCACCCTCGGGGCAGTTAGTACACCACTTGCAGCGGGGGGCGGACGCCTGGTGGCAGGATACAGGCTCAGTGGTGTGGGCAGGGCCTCTGGCACCCCTCCAGGCTCAGCCGTTGCCACCCAATCCCAGCTGAGGAGCTCAGCGGCACCTGAGACCCGGCCCCCAGGCCCCGCCCTGCCCCTCACCTCTCCATCTCCAGGCTGCAGGGTCCGGGGGTGGCGGGCCAGGCACTCACTGCAGGTCCGAAGGCGTCGACATTCCTCAGGGGACTGGGGCATTGGGGAGCAGGGGGAACCACCGCAGCCCAGCCTGGAGAGGCATGAGGTCTGGCTCATCACACTCAGCCAGGCCCCACCCTTACTCCTCATCCTGGCCTCTTCTGGTGCCTCCCAGACACTGTCCCGCAGGCCCCATGGGCATCCCAAACTGATCTCAGCATAAGCTTCCCAAAGCTGCTTCCCCGCACCCTTTACTTGCTGATGGTTACATGTCTACCTGTCACCCAGGCCAGCAACACTGGACAATACCCTATCTCCTGCCCCTCCAGCCACCCAGGTCTCTGCCTCTGGAATTCTTCTCTGACCATCCCCTCCTCCCCACCCCTAGAGCCCCCCGCCTAGCTCGGGCCTCGTCTTCCCCTCTCCACACTCTCCTTCAGACAAGTCTGCCCCTGCCCGCGCCTGCTCGGACCTTCTGCGGCTCCCCAGCCCCCACAGAGGAGGCCCACACTCCCTTACTCAAAGTCCTTGAAGGCACATTTCAGAACTTTCTAGGTTTTAGAAAAGCAGTGGGTGTACCCACTGTTACATAATACCCCTAGCAGAGTCTAGGGGAGCGCCCTAAAAATCAAACACCTTAATATTTTGTAGTAAACACAGTAACACACTTAACGGGACAAAATTAAGCCTGCTGGTAACTGTGCAGGATGACTGCAGCCAGAGTCATTTGCGTTAAACCTAGGATAGCGCTTGCAGCCTCCAGAGATGTTTGGGTTCCCAAACCGCAGAGGAGGAGTCTCTGGAGCTAGACGGAGCCGGGCGGTGCGGCCAGGCACTGGGAGGCCTTTCTGAGCTGACCCACCCACCTTTCCCGTCTCATTCTCCCCCATGTCAGGTGGTTTCTCAAACACACCAGATGTAGCCCCCACTTTCGAACCTTTGTGGTCTAAACTCTCCTGGTCATGCAGGGCCCAGTTCAGCCTCGGTTCCCAGGAAGCCTCTTGGTTGATACTCTGGCCCACAGACAGGGCTCTCCACGCGGGGAGATCCTCAAGCCAGACCCTCCCTGTGATGAGCTGCCCGCTTTCCCACGTGAGCTGTATCTGGACCAGACAGTATCCTCCTGAGGCCTCCCCCACCAGCCTGGCCTGGCACAGAACCCACTTTGGAGGGCACCAGTACCACCCACCCACGCGCCATCAGTCGTCCTAGTTACCTATGTGCCTGGTCCCCGGACAGGCAGGCGCCATGGCACCAGGTACAGGCCCCAGACTGGTTACAAGCTTCAGGTGAGGGCAGCAGGTGGCAGGGGTCAGGGGGCAGGGTCAGGGCCAGCAGGCGTCCCAGGGCCACTCCCCCAAAGCCTCCTGAGATATACAGACGACCCCCTACTGCTGCCACAGCGTGGGCCACAGACTCCTCCATCGGGGGTCCCACGGAAGCCGGGCCTGGGGAGAGACAGTCCTTTCAGAGACAGAGAGAGCAGGAGAGGTTCACACAAAGGTGTCAGACAGGGAGAGGTGCTGAGCCCAGAGACAGTCTCAGGAGAAAGATGGACAAGGAAAGACGTGGGAAGACAGTCAAGGCCAAACAGGACAAGAGAATCAGACACAGGCAGCACGGGGGTGTAGCTCAGCGGTAGAGCATTTGACTGCAGACACAGGCAGCAAGATAAAGGAAAGGCACGAAAACAGAAAAAAGGAACAGAAAGGGTGGAATAAGAAGAGACCAAGAGTTGCCATGTTTGTACACCTATAATTGTAATAAAATTCATTAATTAAAAAAAAAAAAAAGCCTACGAACTGGAAGGAAGCGCCCCACATACAACAGTCCTTGTCTCTAGCGAATGGGATGATGGGAATTGTTTTCTTCTACTTTACAAATCACATACAGTGATTATCGTTACTTCATAATCAGAATGAAAAAATAAACTTTCCTAAAAAAAAGGAAAGGAAGGCAAGCGTCTCCACAAGTGTTTATACCACATGGAGGGGACAGGAGCTTTGCTGATGGGTGTGAAGGGGCCCAAATGACTTCTAAGGGTGAGAGTCACAGAACGGGGCCAGCCTCCTGCTGGCTGTCCCGGGCCTCCCCAGGGAGGACGGTGGACTTACGGATGAGGTCGGGCAGGAGCCAGGTGTTGCAGTTGACCTGATAGAGCAGAACATCGCTGCTGAACTCGTCAGGGTCCGAGCGGCCCCCAAGGACCACCATGGTGTCCCCTAGCAAGGCTGAGGCGTGGAAAAGTCGGGGCTGGGGCTGTCGGGGAGACACGTGATAAGACAGCCAGTCAGAGGGACTCCTGGGTTTTTGTTTTGTTTTTTTTTTTTTAGGGTCGCATCTGAAGCATAAGGAAGTTCCCAGGCTAGCGGTCTAACTGGAGCTACAGCTGCCAGCCCACACCACAGCCACAGCAACGCAAGAGCTGAGCTGCCTCTGTGATCTACACCACAGCTCACAGCAACGCTGGATCCTTAACCCACTGAGCAAGGCCAGGGATCGAACCCACATCCTCATGGATACTAACCAAGCTCACAACCCGCCGAGCCACTACGGGAACTCCTTACAGTCATCCACTCTTCACACTCCCTCTCAGCCCACCCATGCCCCAGATCTCCCCACACTCCAGCGCCCACCAGCCCAGCCCTTTCTAACCTTCCTGAAATCTCACCTCCTTCCTCCAGGAAACGTCTCTCATTCCTGAGAGCAGCATCTAGAGCCATCTCCTTTCCCTGAACTCCCAGAATCCCCAAACCCTATGCTGATCCCCAGGATCCCAGCCTGGACTGCTTGAGATGAACCCCAGATTTCTAGTGTGACCTCCTCCAGCTGGGCTCATGGTATCTTGAGGGGGCTCCTACTTCTGCCTCCCTCACAGTCCAGCCCCAAGAAGGGCTTGGAAATATGCTTGTGGAAGGAAAATGCAATTGTCTCTAAACAGCACCCCAGGGGCTTCATGTTCTCCCACACACTGTCTCCTTTGACCTTGAAGGCACGAAGCGCAGGAGCCTCGGTGCCCCGTTTCGTAGCTGGGGAGGCCCGGCAGGAGTGGAAGCTGTCGGGGCCGCACCCAGAGTGTGGCAGAGCTGTGACCTCCCGCTCTAGGATTCTTACCTCCATGTCAGAGACAGAGAAGGGGAGACTCAGGGTACCAAAGGGACTGGAAAGGAGGGCCTCTCCCGGTGCCCCCTACACTATCTGTCTGGACCTCTTTTCCTGACCTTTGCTCCCTGAGAAGGGGCCAGCAGGCTCCAGGTGCGGTCAGGACAGTGCAGGGAGTAGAGCTCAGGGGACGGGGCCGCCAGCTCCACGTGGAAGCGGAATCCCCCAAACACGTAGAGGGAGTCCGTGGCCTCGTGATACACAGCAGAATGACCATAGAGACCTGGGGATGGGGAATCGAGTGAGTACAGGGGCTGAGGGAAGAGCTGGAGCCCCCCAGCTTCCCGGGCTCCCATTCTCACGAGCACACCACTACCCTACCTGGAGACCGAGGGACCTTTCTCAACCCCTGCCCCCTTCAGTTCTGAAGGACACCCAGCAGCGACTCCAGGAAAGGGAAGAGAGGGAGACAGGGTGACCAGAAGGACCTTGGGGACAGTGATCAAAGAATATAGAGGGACCAAGAAAGGAAAACACCTGGGTGGCAGCGACCAGGACCCGGGAGAGGGAAACAGTGACCCACAGCCACTGGGCAGGAGGTGGGCGGCTTATCAGAGAGTCTGGGAGGGGTAAACGGGGAAACTGAACTGCTCAAAAGAGAACATCCTGAGCATAGGGGTGGGAGATGGGGGGAGACACAGACAGTGAGGTACAGGGGACGGGGGCAATGACCACAGAATACAGGAGTGGACAGAGAGGACGCCAAGAGTCAAAAGTGCGATATGCCCTCCCGGTCCCCAGGCGCACCTGTGGGGGGTGTCCCGCTCTGGGCTCCAGACACCCAGGTGCCAGTGGCCAGCTGGTATTCAAGCAGCTGCTGATTGAAGCCATTTTCAGGGGAGTAACCACCCACCAGGAGCAACGACAGGCCTTGGCGGGCAGTAAGGGTATGACCAGCAACTGCCGGCAGCTCCACGGTCTGAGGGCCCTGGGGGATGGAGGGCAGAGGTCAACCAGGGTCGGGGACGGGGCGAAGAGGTCAGGGGTCATCTTGTGGGTAGAAGCTAGGCTCAGAGCTCCCCATACTCCCCTTGAACCACTAAGGAGGTAGTGAGCCTCCTGGGGTTGGTGAGAACCCAGGCTTTCCACGAGCCAGGGGCCCAGTGGGTGAGCGGGAGAGCTGCTCAGTGTCACCTCTCCATTTAGGAGCAGCCTAGAGTTCCTTTGAGAAGCACCTGCTCTTCTGCTCTCACTGGGGCTGGGGCCCCACCTAGCCAACCAGGTCATCGCATCCCCTTGGCCAGCGACTGGCTCAGGAACTGAACGTGACCCAGGACGGCCCAGGAAATTCAGTTCTGGGACTTGCGCTGGAGCCCGGGGCCAGGCTGGGTCAGAGCTGCAGTGGTGGTCTCTGCTAGAGGCTGGTTGTGGGGACTTGGGGGGGGGGGACGGGGAGACGCTCACCTTCTCCTGCCGCCACTGCAGAGTGGTAAGGTTGAGGACCCAGAAATCCCGGGCCACGCCCCCAGCCGTGAGCCCCCCCAACAAGTACATGGCACCACGGCCAGCAGCCACGTAGGCAGCTGCGTGGAAGGAACGCGGTGAGGGGCCTGGGCCCCCATCCTCAGCTCCTGCCAACATCTGGGTCCACCGCCGCTCACTCACTGAGTACCTGGGGCCAAGATGCAAAAAGCAGCCTTATTTTACAGTCAACCCAGCATCCCCTGGGTCACCCCCTCACTGGTATCCCGGCATCCCCTGGGTCAACCCCCACTCGGCAGGCATCCCAACATCCCTAAGGTAACCTTCTTATGACAATCCTTACCATCCCCTGGGGTAGCACCACCCAAGTAAGAGTCCCAGTCCCTGAGGTAAGCCTCCTGTGACAAGTGTCTCAGCATCCTGTGGGGTATCCTTCACCTGTAGAGGTTTTTCTGTGCCCCCCGAGGGGACTCGTATGTGACAGACATGTCAGCATCCCCTGTCGAGGTGACCTTCTCTCATTCAGGTATCCCACCTCCCTAGGGCAGTCCTCACCTGTACAGGTTTCCCAGCAGCCCCTGGGGCAGACCCAGGCCCCCAAACATCCACAAGGTGGCATCGGGTCCCTCCACCATCGTGTGCCCTAGGCGGTGCAGGAAGCGGCTCGCAGTGTCCTGGGGGCAGGGTGTGGGAAGTGAGGGCTCACGTAAGGTCGTTACAAAGTGTCATGCCGGGTGCGGGGTCTAGGGGGTATAGTCTCAGGAGTGGACTGGGGAGAATTTTCCACCACAGGGACTGTCTGGCATCTCCCCGGAGAGTGGCACCCACAACTCACAGCTGAGAGGCGGCTATCCATGAGGGTCTCCCAGACCAGCTGCCCACCGTCCAGCTTCGTGGCACAGTCAGGGCCCCCAAAGCCCTCAGCACAGATGCACACGCCCAGGCTCTGGGGGGACAGCAGAGGGAGGCTCGGGAGGAGCCCTGACTACCGCCCCTGTGCCACCCGGCTTGCCCTCTCCCAGCCGTACCTGGTTACAAGTCCCTGCCCCATTGTGGGCATTACAGTTCTCGGGACACAGAGCCATGCGGCAGTGTGGGCCAGCCCAGCCCTGGGGACACTGACAGAGTCCAGCACCTGTGACCCCATCCTGGGGCACACACTCCTGGGGGACAGGGCAGCTCCCTGGGCCCCCTGACCCACAGCGGGCAGAGCCCACGGAGGCGTTGAAGCCCCAGGACGAAGAGCCGTTGGCCTCCCAGTGCAGCACCAGCAGCCCTGTCAGGAGAGAATCAAGAGGTTTGTCACAAGGCCACATTTCAGGGCACTGCTTCACCCCTCCCCCCCGGCTAGAGAAAACCCAGCATGACTGGGCAGGAAAGCAAGGCACCCCTGTAGTCACTGCCATGATTAACCGCTCTCCTGAACACTGCACACCCTCTCTCTCATCCAGGCCATGGGATTCTGCCAGTTTTAAAGCCTAAATCTCTCATATTCACCACTGCTTGCCACCTCCTCAGCCATCTTGCCTGGGCACCAGCACCAGTCTCACCACTGTCTTCCTGGGTCGCCTTCACTCTGCCTTTCACAAAAGTCCAAGTAATCCTTTAAGAACATGGGGGACCTGGGAATTTCCTGCCTAGTGGCTACGGATCTGGTATTGTCACTGCTGTGGCTCAGGTTCCACTTCTGGCCTGGGAACTTCCACATGCCACAGGTGTGGCCAAAACAAAACCAAAAAACCAAAAAACATGAATCACTGGCAAGCTTCAAACCCTCCACTGCTCTCATATCAAATCGAGTCTCCTTAGAAAGTATATTAGTGGTGCTGGGGGGTAGGGTGGGGGGCAAAAACCACCTCCATGATATGCTAAAAATACCTCGATAAAGTGGTATTTAAAAACAGCAGCGTGGCCTGCAGTCCCTCTGACCTCATCACCTCCCGCCCTCCCGGCCCTCTGCACTCCAGCACCACCCACTGCTTCCCATTCTCAGAGCCTCGGCCACCCGAAGCAGCTGCCCTCACCCACACCGCCCCCTTCAGGTCTTAAGTGAAACTTCACCTCTGCACAGAATCCCTCGCCAACCAGCCCACCCAGGTCTGGCTCCCCACTCCTTTCCATTTCCTCTTGTCTCTTACCAAGGGGTCACTATTCTGACTAAGATTTGTTTGCTGTTTGTCACTGCCACCCTGCTTAAGTCCAGGAAGGCAGCGCCTGTGTCCCTTGTGCCTTGCTACAAGCCCAGCATCCAGCTCAGATCCAGCTTACAGGTCTTCAGCAGACACTGGCCGAGTGAGATAAAAATCTCACTGGGAGGGGTCTGGGCTTGTGTGCCACTGCCAACAGGCCAACTACAGCTCTGCCCTCTCTCAGCCTCGGAGCCACTCTAATTCACAATACAAGGAGAAGTACTTCCAAACCCAGGCCCTTTAACTGCCATGGGTAACAAATTATTTCCAGCGCATGCCCATCACACTAAGCCGGGTCTCAACTTCTCAGCACGGCTGACATCACTGGGCCTGGCAGTTCCTGGCTGCAGGGGCGGTCCTGTGCATTGCATAACGCAGAACAGCATCTCTGGCTCTACCCACGAGATGCCAGTTAGGACAATCGGAATGTCTCCAGACACAGCCAAGTGCCCCAAGGAGCAAAGTCACTCCTGGTGGAGAACCACGAGGCAGAGGAGACAGATGCTCAGACGCCCTTACACTAGTTACATTCTGTGTAGCCCCAAAACAGGTCCAACTTGGAGTTTCTCTCCAGAGATACAACACAGCCAGCACAACCCTTTCTATTTGCCTCACAGCTAAAGAAACCGAGGCCCAGAGGTAGCAAGGGATTGCATCACCCAACAAGTCAACTGACAGATATGGGTTGGATCTTAAGCCCACCTCAGGCAGCAACGTACAGGGACAAAGGACAGCCGAGGACAGAGGTCCCACTTCCCCCAGGCCCATACCAGACAGGGCCTGCACCGTGAGGGGCCTGTCCCGCCGCTGGCCGCAAAACGCAGCAATGAGGCTACGGTCCGACTGGATGACACCAGTGTCCAGGAAGCGCGGGAATCCATCAAAGGCCAGGACATAGCTCAGCTGGAGAGGTGAAGAGCCAAGGATCAGGGGACAATGAGGGAGAGAAAAAGGGATGCTTGGGGTCTTGGTGGAGGTAGAGCTCAAGAGGAGAGGGCAATCTGAGACTGGGGAAACAGGCTGCTTAAACTTCCTGGGCAGACTGTCAAACTGTGGCACGGAGCCACCATTCCCGCTCCTGTGTTCACAACAGACATGGCTAATCAATCAGACGCTCCTGCACAGAGACTTTTTCTCAATACACAGATCCTGGTAGCCACTCCCCATCGATCAGAGTTGGCACACAAGGTACAAATATTTACCATACCTGGACTGGGGAATGAGAAATTGGAGTCCAGAAAACGGGGGGGAGTCTGTGCAATGGGAGGGTCTGTGAGCTTAGGAACAAAGTGGGAGGGGTCTGAGGAATAGAGTTAGGGGGTTGGTGGATGAAGAAACAGGGACCTGGGGGCCAGGGTCTATCTGAAGATGCAGACTGGCTCGGGGAGCCATAGACCTGTATTCTAGCGCCCTTGGTGCTCACCGTGCAGGGGGTGCTGCTGTCAGGGGAGAAGGTGAGGGTAAGTGGGGGACAGAGGGTCCCAGGGGCACAGGGCTGCAGCACCTCGGTGGCGGAGACAACCCACACACAATAGGACAGGCCTGACCCGGCTCTCGCTGCCCCGCCACCTGCAGGCAGTAGCCCCCCAACCCGGCGTGAGCCCAGTGCCACGGAGGACACGTTGGTGAGGAGGGCGCGACCCCCACATTCCCGGAAGCAGGAGCCACCAGCCCTGGGGAGACGGAGGAGAACCAGTGTCAGACCAGTCCCACCCCATCTTCCCCCGTGTCTTTAATCCTACCCACCCACCCCCACCCCCACTCCACCCAGTGGGCCCCTGGCTCACCGGGGGTCCCCGTAGTAGCCAGGGGAGCAGAGCTGGCAATGGGCTCCCTCAGTGTGGTCCTGGCAGAAGCAGAGCCCGCTGAGGTTGTCGCAGTGGCCTCGGCGTGGGTCCCCATGCCCGTTGCACTGGCAGGGCCGGCAGCCGCCTGAGCCTGTGGCGTTACCGAAGCTGCCAGGCCGGCACCGTTCGCAGTGCTCCCCCCACGTCCAGTCTGTAGAGGCCCCAGCAGGCAGGACTCAGAGTTAGGGGCAAGGATGGGAAGGAGCCTGACCCTCCCTGACCCCAGCTGGCTGCTTCAAAGGAGGGGAATTGGGGCCCCGATTGGGGAGGATCTATAAATTCCAAGACAGGGGTGCAAAGAGATGGGTGCCACTGAAATCTGTTTGGGGTCAGGAATAGACATTGGGGCAGAGGAACCCAGAGATGGGTGAGGGGACACAGAAGCCCATGCAGACAAAGGAAAAATGGAGGCACCCTTGAAGCCTGTCCCAGGAAGTGCGGAATGAGGGCTGCTCACCCTGGCACTCATCGCAGAAGCCAGGCCCCCGCTTGCGGCAGTGGCTGTGGAAGTTGCAGCCACAGTCCCGGGAGCAGCGGGGGGCCGGAGGTCCTGGGGCGGGCGTGGGCAGGGGCAGGTCTGACGTCCAGCCCAAGTCACACACACAAGTGAAGTCCGGAGGGCCACTGCACACACCATGGCCACAGTCCTCCAGGCACCTGAGGGGGCGTGGCAGGCATCAGGGAAGGGCTGGGCAGGCCTGGAGCCCCCAAGGCATTCATCCCTCACCCCACTTCACCCTGTTATCTCCATGGCAACACCATCAGGAGCTACTGCCTCTTCCACAGTCCTGGACTCTGTGGGTGGCCCTGTCTCCAAGGTAACCCCATCACATGTAGTAACTCCTGTTTCTATAGCAACCACATATCACCGTCGGTGATCTGTTCTCTGTGAAAACTCTTTTCAGTCTGGTCCTCCTCCATCTCCCTGGCAACGTGGAAGACTATGGCCTGCAGTCCATGGGTGACCTGTCTCCGCAGTAACTAGTGTTACAGTGAGGACCCTATTACTCTAACAAGGGCCTGTTCTACAAGGGAAAACCCCAAGGCTCACTGGGGATGCTGGCTCCACGGGAGGCAGCCCAGTACCAGGATCACTTCCTCCCAACATCTCCACACGCACCAGCCCCAGGGTGACATCTCTATGGAAACCCACGCCCCACTCACGTGCGGTTGCAGTATGTGATGCCATCACCCTGGTAGCCCCTCTGGCAGTGACACTCATAGCTGAGGGGTGTGTTCAGACAGGTCGCCCGCAGGTGGCACCGCGCCAGGCCCAGGCGACACTCATCCACGTCTGGACAGCGAGCATACGCCCAGCGGGCAGGGAGGGCCACAGACAGCCCCAGGCCCTCCCCAACCCATAGGGAGCAGTTACCCCCACCCAGAGGCCCTGAGAAGTCCCCCTGGAGGCAACTGGGGGCAAGGAGGTTGAAGAAGGTGGTTGGAGTTGGGGGGACGATAAAGAAACAAAGAGACAGACAGAAAAACAGGGACAAGGAGAGAGGAGACCAATCAAAGAAAGAGAAAAAAATTTGAATATGGAGAGAGACAGAAGGAGAAATGAAAGTGGCAGAGAAAAATCCAGAGTCAGACAAAAAACATTTTAAAAGACAGACAAGAGACAGAGAAAGATTCAGTGAAAGAGAAGAGAAACAGAGACAGAAAGACAAGAAGAAAGAAAAAAGGAAAGATGGGAGAAACCAAGTGACAGACACAGGGAAAGAGTTGGGAGGGAGAAAGAGAGAGGAGGAGGAGAAGGGGGAGAAAAGCAGAGATGATGGAAGAAAAAGGCAAAGGGGCAGAGAAACAAAGAGGCTGTTAAAATTAGTGCAGGCAAAGAGCCACCCACCCGGCCCCGCACACCAGGCCCCTGTCCCGCCTCACCGTCCCAGCGTGGGGTTGTCCTCGTTGCCACACCAGCCACACTCATGGCTCTGCAGACACTCGTGGCAGGTCAGGAAGCGGTCACAGCTCCGGCACCGCGGCTCTGAGTGCACGCTGCAGCGTGATGGGTGTGGGGCTGTCAGAGCCTCCCCTACCCAGGTCTCCACCCTCCCTTCCCTGAGCCCTGCCACCCGGACTGCACCTGTCATCCCAGCCTCGGCAGCCCCCGTGCGGGTACCGGGCCAGGTAGGCAGCAAACATGAAGCAGGTGTGTGTGGACTGGCACCAGGCACACTGGCTTGAGTTGGCCAGACAGTCGTCACAGGTCAGGCGCCTGGGGAGGGGGAGCGGGGACAGGGTCGCACCATGGCCCAGTCCCCCCACACCCTGACACACCCTCTCCCAAGGCCCAGTGGGGCTCACTGGCTACAGAGTGGGGGACACTCCTCTGGGCTCTTCAGGGCGCCCCGGCCCCGGCCCCGCCGACTGCACGCTGCGTCCCCTTTACGGCTGGTGCTCTGATGCCACTCGCAGAAGGGATCCTAGGAAGAAGGAGGAGTGAGAGCCCAGATTAGGCATCTCCCTGGGGCTCCCAGTGCTGGTCCCCCAGCTCCGGTTCAACAAGCAGCTGCCTCTGCCCCCTAGTGCCCATGGACACCCTGCCTCGGCCCATTCCAAGCCCAGCTCCCGCCTCAACTGCCTGCCTCTCCAGACTCCCAACTTCAGCCACTGGCATGCATGGGTTCTGCCTGACCAGAAGCCACTCCCTTTGGGGGCAGTACTACCCGTCTGTGTGGTGCAGGGGGTGCTGACTCAGTCCCTGGGGTCCCGAGATGGGCAGGGGCCACTCTCCCTCTCCCTGGCCTCACTGACTGGTCTGGGAGCCGGCTCGAGCCATGACCAGAGCTACTGAAAGGTGCTTCTGGGACTTCGGTTGAACTGGGGAGAGTGAGTGAGGTGGGGACAGAAAGGTGCTCATCCTCCCCTGGGACTCAAGTGGCTAAGTCAGGGATAAAAGTCTGCAGCCCTTGTGGTCCCCTTGCCACTCCCCAGGAATGAACCTCCAGCAAAAGTGAGAATGTGGGATGGAAGGAGGTGAACGCCTGCCTGAGCGGTATGAACCTCTGGAGCCGGCAGGCCTGAAGGCTACCTGAGCGCTCTGGTGTCTAAGGGGATAAACGCCCCTCTGGTGTAGAGGTGCTGAGCCCTGCAACATGCAGAGTTGCGACGGCCAGGAGCCCGCACTCCCGCGCCCTGCGATGCTCCCCACCTGGCTCTCGCCTGCAGACAAGGACAAGGGTCCCAGCTGTCCACCTCCCAAAGGGCCTCTCGCCCACCCAGGGCAGCTCTCGGGGGCCCTCTGCCCTACTCAGTCGCCCGCTTTGGCTGATTCTGTGCCAAAACCTCCCCTCTGTGGCCTGGTAGGCACCTGGGTGCAGGCATGGCAGTCGCGATGCTCCTCACAGAGTGGGCAGAGGGCAGGCACCAGCACCAGCAGGGACCCACCAGCCCTGCTGTCCCCGCAGTGGGCCCCACTCTGGCGCAGATGGCAGGTGGCGCTGGTCAGGCACCAGCCACAGCCCTGGTCCGCCAAGCAGCCCAGGCACGAGGAGTAGGAGGCGCAGGCCGAGGAGCGGTAGGGCTCCAGGAAGAAGAAGGAGATCTCCTGGAGGACGGGGGTCATATGCGGGTCAGGGGTCCACGGTCCGAGTTAAGGATGGGGACAGGGATTAGAGTTTAGAGCTGAAGGCTCAAGTGTTTGGAGACAAGGTTAAGAACTTAAGCACACAGAAAGTTGGGATTTAGGACATGAGCAGACAAAAGTGGATCAAGGACTTGAGAAAATCTAGAGATCAGAAGTCAAAGTAAGAAAGGCAGAGGTCAGGGTCACCAAGGTCAGGGCAGGAGTCAGAGACGTGGGCAAGGGTCAGAATATGAGATCAGGTCAGACTCTGGGTGTCAGCATGAGACACAGAGTTCAAAAGTCAAGAAATAAGAAACATCAGGGTCAAAGGAGTTAGTTTGCAACCTTCGCTTCAGAAAGTCCAGGGCATCTGAGGCCAGGGCCTGAGGGGTGGGGTCGGGGACACGGGTCTGGATACTCACGCTGCCACCGGGCACACCAGTCCGGTCCCACAGCAGGGTGAGCTCACTGTGCCCAGGGCCTGCTGAGCCGTTGAGCTGGCCTCGGATCTCTACCGCGTACTTGTGGTCCCGGCCGGGCAGCGGGAAAAGGCGAGTAGACCCTGGGCGCTGCAGTCGCCTCGTCTCCTTCTCCTGCTGAGCCACCCAGCGTCCCACCTCCTCCTGCGGTAGGGGTGAGAGGCAGAAAGGGGCTCAGAACTTTCCACTCCCACTCTGACCTCTGAAACCCCAAGAGCCCCAAACCCACCTGGCACCCATCCTCTCCTGGGTAAGGGGAGCCTCAAAAGTTTCTTAGACTCCCAAGAACCTATAAGTACCCCCAAACCTCCCAGCAACCTACATCCTCTTTAGGGGAGTCTGTCTTGGTAATTCAGACCTTCCCCCTTCTTCAAAACTCCCCCCCCCAATAAAGTTCACAACTGAAAACCCCAAGGCTCTCCTTTCACAAAGGATATATCCGTCTCTGGTTTCTCCCCAGTCCTCCTCTGCATGGTCCATCCAAGCTCCCATATTCACCATGGACAGCTCCCTGAATGTCCCAGGCATCCTTACCATGTTTTCTGTATCGGGGCCACGGGCCATCCGGGCCAGTACATGTAGGCGCTGGGCCCGGGCCCACACGGCCACGTCCTCCGCCCCTGGCCCCCCAGGCCCTCCTGGCAGCAGTGGGTGGATGAAACCACGGTAGACCAGAGACACGTCGGTCTCCGCGCTAGGTGTCAGGGTGATGGTCGTACTGCGGACAATCAAGACCTGTGCCAGCCAAGGAGGGAGGAGTGCATGAAGACCTTTCTGCGTGGCCTGCGGTCCCCACACCTCTCCAGCCACATCAGAGCCAGAAAAAAACAGGCAACCCAATCTTCTTTCCTATTTCACTGCATGGAAGACTGAGGCTGGGAGCAGGGGGGAGACAGCCCACCCCCGGTCAGTCTGTGAAAAGAGCTGGACGCCAACTCCAGAGAGCAGACAACAGGGTCCCAGCCTCTAAGCATCTCCATGTCTCATCAACACCCAGGACCTTTCACCATCCTCTTCCTCAACATCCCATCTTTCCAGGTAGGCCCTTAAAAGTCTAGATTCCGTAACAAGGGGGGATTGGAGAACTCCCAGGTTAGTGAACACATCTATGTGGCAAGAGGGTGTCACACCCCACCTCCATGGAGACACAAGTTCCTGTGCTCAGGTCCGTTCTGGACCTCAACCTATGTATCATGTCCTCTGTTATATAAGAAACAAGTATATAAATTAAAAAAAAAAAAAAAGTCCAGATCCAACATTTGAAGTGAAGGACATATTATATAACTTACTGCTAGTAAGTGTTTTTATAATTGTAAAAAAGGGGAGCAACCCAAGTGTTCATCAATAAACTATAGCACTACTGCACCAGAACATAAATGGAATATTATGAAGCTGTTAAGACAAAAAAAAAAAAAAACATAGAGTTCCCATCATGGCTCAGAGGAGGCGAATCTACCAGCATCCAAGAGGGCACAGGTTTGAGCCCTTGCCTTGCTCAGTGGGTTAAGGATCCGGTGTTGCCATGAGCTGTGGTGTAGGTCGCAGATGCGGCTCGGATCTGACGTTGCTGTGACTGTGGCGTAGACCAGTGGCTACAGCTCCGATTTGACCCCTAGCCTGGGAACCTCCATATGCCACGGGGTCGGCCCCTAAACAAGCAAAAAAGTAAAAATAAAATAACAGAAACAAAAAAAAAAACAAACACGAAGGTCTTTCCAAAGCTCTGCCATGGGAAGCTTGTCAGGGTACATTAAGAGAAAAGGGAAGTGGGAGTACAGTGTAGAGAGTGTATTACAAGAAAGAAGAAAATTAAAGGTCACATTTACTTGTATTTGAATAGGTAAACTCTGGAAGGATATAAAAGAAATCCAGACAGATCTTCTGGGGAGAGTTGGGGTGGTCTTGAGTTGGGCAGAAGCTGAGGCCAGCACCCCACACTGAGGGGTGGGAACTGGGGCAGCTGGAAGAGACTTTTCACTCAACAACTTTTTACAGTGTTGTGGGTTTTGAACCACGTGACTATAATACCTATTTTAAAAATCAGTAAGGGGAGTCTGCGCACCGGAAACAAATCTGACCAGCATCCATGAGGATGCAGGTTCGATCCCTAGCCGTGCTCAGTAGGTTAAGGATCTGGCATTGCTGTGAGCTGTGGCGTAGGTTGAAGACTCGGCTCAGATCCCTTGTTGCTGTGGCTGTGGTGTAGGACGGCAGCTGCAGCTCTGATTTGACCCCCAGCCTGGGAACTTCCATATGCCATAGGTGTGGCCCTAAAAAGCCAAAATAAATAAATAAATAAAAATGAATAAGGAACCACCATGAAAAACAGTTTGGTGATTCCTTAATAAGTTAAACACAGAATTACCCTATGACCCAGCAATTCTGCTCCTCTATTCCCAAAATAATTGAAGATAGGGTTTCACTGCGATATATGCAAGCATCAAATCATTACGCTGTATGCTTGAAACTAGTATGTGGTTGTTTGTCAATGAGACCTCAAGTGAAAAAAAAAAAGAATAAAATGGCCAAAATGTGCAAAAACAACCCAATGTCATCATCTGATGAATGGATGCAGCATGGCCATACACTTGAATGTTCTTCAGCCATATAAAGGAATGAAGTTCTGACACATGCCACATGGATGAATTTTGAAAACATTATGCTAAGTGAAAGAAGCCACACATAGAAGGCCACATATTACCTGATTACATGACCTATCCAGAGTTAACTAATCCAGAAAAGTTAGCAGTTGCCAGAGGCCCAAGCGAGTGGGGAATAAAGAGCGATTATTTAACGGACCCAGTGTTTCCTTTTGGGGTAACAAAAAATGTTCTGGAAGTAGACAGTGGTGACGGTTGCACAATATTGTGAATGTGCTAAATGTCACTAATGGCAAATTTCATGATGCATATTTTACCACAATTTT
This sequence comes from Catagonus wagneri, assembly GCA_004024745.2. Lineage (NCBI taxonomy): Eukaryota > Metazoa > Chordata > Mammalia > Artiodactyla > Tayassuidae > Catagonus > Catagonus wagneri. Next base: position 1,049,714 of record PVHT020000029.1, read on the forward strand.
TAAAAAACTTTTATAAGTCAATAAGGAAAATCAGACCCTTGAATGCAGACTCATAGTGCAAACACATGAGCGAAAAGATCTACTGGAAAAAGGAACACTCTAGGACCCTTCAGTCCTCCACACTGGGCCCCATCCTCTGGCTCCCCACCTTGTCAGGCTGTGAGGCATTGGGTGGCTGCTGGAAGGTGAGCAGGTGCAGGCCAGGCAGGAAGCTCTGGGTGACACAGGCCTCCAGGGAGGTAACGAAGACAGGTGCCGGCCCCCACCAGCCCACGGTGCCTGAGATCTGCTCCCCTCGGCAGCGGGCCTGCTCTGTGAGGACAGGAGGATGGGGAGACGGGTGTTGGTGTGGGGTGCCGTGCTGCCCCCTCCCACATTGTCTCAAGACACTCACCAGGTCGAGGGAGGCAGCTCTCATTGTGTACGCACCAGCCCAGGGCGCCGGGCCCCCGGGGAGGAGCTGCTGTGCTGCTGAATGCCAAGCAGGCCTGGCAGTCACCAAGGAGGCGGCCCAGGCCCAGGCAGCTGGCAGCCGGACACTGCAGAGGAGAGAAAGACAGGAGTCACCATCCACCGGGGCTTAAAGGACCTGGGAAGAACTGTGGATTCAGGAGTCTTGGGGCGGAAAGCTCAGGAAACTGGAGAAGGGCATTGAAAGCCAGGTTGGAATGAGAAAGAGCAAGAGGACAGGGTGGGGTGCCCAGGGACAGGGTTATAAGTTCCCAAGGATAGGGGAGAGGGTCAAAGGTTCAAGGGTGAGCAGTCAGAAGTCAGGAATGATGATCCTAGGTGGAAAACAAGTCTCCCATGTGCTGGAACATCCTTCTCTCCCTGGTTTAAGCAGAAGGAGACACTGAGACTGAGGACCAGGCCTCTGTGCTGGGGGACGGAGTTACTAGGACAGTCACTCACAGCCCCGGAGGGAGTCCCAGGAGGTGGTGCAGCTTGACAGGCTCCCTGACACCAACTGCATTCAGGGTCTCGAGAGCAGACGCTGTGGTCCGTGTACATGGAGCAATAGTCCAAGTGGTACTACAGACAGATGGCAGGAGGAGGGGAGGGGGGGCTCAGACCTGGGGCCTGCTCCCACGTCCCCACTCACTTTGATTATCCGCAGGAACCCCAATGACTCAGCACCCCGAAGACCCCCAAGGTGAGCACTTCTCCCCCAGCCTCAGGGACCACTGCCCCTCTGTCCTGAGCCCCAGGGAGCATCATTCCTCCTCCCTTGAACCTGGGGGCTTATCTCCCTCCTCCACGGCCCTAGGGACCCCCACTCCTTCCCCCAGAGACCCCTCAATCTCCTCCCTCAACAGTGGGAACCATGCTACCTCCTTCCCAGCCACCCTCTCCATCACCCCAGTGCTCACGTCTGGAGCAGGCGCCTGGAACACAAAGGGAGGCACCTTGTAGGCCATCAAGTCCCCACGGGGCCGGCCACTGTACCCCCCAGCCACCAACAGGACACTGCCACCAAGCACAGCCGCCACATGTGAGTACCGACCACTGGGAGGTGCTGCTCGGCCTAGGAGAACACAGACCCCCCCACACACACCAAAGGATGTGAGACTCCCAGTGCCCCCTCCCACTTTCATGGCGCCCCACTCAGAGGACCACCCCCAACTCTTTGAAGCCTCAGTCCAGCTTTCTAGTTCCTGCTTCAACCCTAGTTGCCCTAGGAGCCCCTCCCGGCCTGCCGGGCCCTGCTCTAGCCCCCTCACCACTACCCAAGTCATCTTTAAGACACAGCATGATCTTTGGGGTCAGAAAAACTTGGGTTCAAATCCTGGGTCTATCACTTCCTTGGGTTCAAATCATGGATCAACTGCTGACTAGCTGTGTGGCCTTAGGCAAGAGACTTAATGTCTCTGAGTGCTGGTTTCCTTGTCTATAAACGGAACCATCACCTTGCCCTCCGGAGCTGTGAGGTAGGCTGCCTGGCTCTCACCTGCTGTCTCTGACACCAGCCTCCCTTCTGGGGACAGCCTCTGGAAAACCACCCCTCCCACTCACAGTCCACAAGGGCCAAGTTGAGTTAGCCCGCCTCTGGTGGCAGTGGGGCTTTAGCCTATGAGAGTCAGCGACTAGCTCAGGGAGGGGCCCCAGGTCCCTCGGTTCTCTCTTCCCTTCGGGTGTCCTGAAGGAGAAGGATATAAGCCCAGAGCTGCTGGTGACCATCTACAAAAGACAAGCCTGCTAAAGACCGAAGGAAGCCCAGCCGAGCGCTGGAGAGAGAAACTACTGATGCCGTCACATGAGCACCTGGATCCAGGCCAGTCTGCAGCCAGTTTTTGCTCAAGTGAATCCAGAAACTTCTCTTGGCTTAAGCTGGTTGGGTGGGGTTTCTGTCACTGACAACCCAGAGTCCTGACTCACAGGTAAGTGGTCAGCGACTGGTGCCTCCCACACCCTCTTACTGACCTGTATGCTCTGTAATCGCAGGCGACTTGGCCCAGGGGATCAAAATCTACAAAGAAGGAAGAGGCCTCCGGAAACCTCACACGCTGGCTACCCAGGGAAGGGACCTAAAATGCCAGGTCCAGGCTTTATTCCTGATGGTCAAGCAGGGTTCCTTGGGGACTCTTCCTCCTGCCCATCTCTCTTTTTTTTTTTTTTTTGCCTTATCAAGGGCCGCATCCGTGGCATATGGAGGTTCCCAGGTTAGGGGTCTAACAGGAGCTGTAGCTGCCGGCCTTCGCCACAGTCACAGCAACGCGGGACCTAAGCCACGTGGGCAACCTACACCACAGCTCCCGCAACGCTGGATCCTTAACCCACTGAGCAAGGCCAGGGATCGAACGAACCCGCAACCTCATGGTTCCTAGTCGGATTCATTAACCACTGAGCCACGATGGGAACTCCCCCTCCTGCCCATCTCTTAAACGTTAATGTCCCTTCTTTTACGCTTGCCCTCTGTCCTCACTCTTCTGTTTGGCAAGGTGGGGAGAACAGATGGGCCTCTGGGGAGTCCACAGCCCCCAAAAGGATATGCCCAGTCTGTGCACACAAATGCCTCTCTGAGAAGAGGGCCTACTGGTTGTCTTCCCATTCACAAAGCAATCTCTGATCTAGTGAGCCTGCCAGGTTTTGCCACACCCCCTTCTGGGCGAGCCCCCAGCCCCATGTTATCAGAAGGCCAGTGTGTTGAGCCCTTCACTGGACCATCTTCAGTCTCCACTTCCTTTCACTCAATTTGTTCTCACAACAGCCCAGTGCTGTAAGTGTTATTACATCTTACAGAGGGGGAGGCACAGAGAAATGAAATGATGGGTTTTCCATAAATGGTTGTTTGGGAATGGCTATCCTGGTTGGTTCTGCCACTTGCCCACTGTGTGACCTTGAAAAAGTTGCTTCTTCATAGGCAGTTCCCTGGGGCAGCTGAAAACTGGCAAAACCCGGACTGGAATCTAGATCTGAAGCTGCTGAAAATGTCTCCCATCTCCATGGCAACAATGCCCTGGTCCTGTCCCTGGTCCTGTCCCCAGAGGAGGCATGCCTCCCTGAGGCCAGCTCTAACTGGATGGCGGGCTCAGCCCAACAAGGACCCGGGTGGCTCTTGCCCAAAAGTCAGACTCACCGTGGGGGCAAGTGTGACCCTCGGGAGTCCCTCATGAAAACAGAGGGGCCACTCACCTTCAGGGGTTCCTGGAGGGGCAAGCTCAGCCCCTGACACCCACTGATGGCAGCCGAGGTGGTAGAAGAAGATGCCATCTTCATAGCACTTTTCCTCCTGGTAATGGGTGTGCACGTTGCCCCCTGGGAAAGGGGGACAGGGGCACAGCTCACAAGCCTGGGGGAGGTGACGACACCCATGCAGGGAGCCTCAGCTCAGGGATGGCTTGGGCCCCAGCAGGCAGACAGGTAGGTGGGGCTGGGGAGCCTCCTCACCATAGACCACCATGTAGTTGCCCAGGACACTGGCCGTGTGGAAGGCTCGCTCCCGTGGGCCCTGAAGCCCCTCTCGGCCCTTCAGTGTCGTCCACACGTGCCGATCCACGTGGAAGAGCTCAGTGGAGTTCACCCGCACTGAGAACCTATCAGGGAGGGACACCTATCAGGGAGGGACAGAGGGGGGCTCGGGGCAGGAAAGGCCTCGCCCCCTCCTCTGGGTGCTTAAGAGTTGTGTGATCACCCAGAGTGGAGACCGGCTGTATGGAATTTATATCCCCTCAGCATTGGAACCTCCCCTGGGCAGGACCCAGGTTTGGCCCATCTCTGGATTCCCTGCATAAGCTAGCCACAGATAGACACAAGGGTTTTTTTTTCCTTTTTCTCTTTTTTTTGGCTGCACCTGCAGCATGAGGAAGTTTCCAAGCCAGGGATCAAACCTGCACCACAGCTAAAGCCTGTGCCACAGCTGTGGCAATAGTGGATTCTCAACTCACTGTGCCACAAGGAAACTTCCAAGCAGGGCTTGGTTGACTGGATGGATGAATGGGTGAGAGAGAGAGAGAGAGAGAGAGAGGGAGAGAAAGGGAGAGAGAGAGAGTGTGTGTGTGTGTGTGTGTGTGTGTATAAACAAGTGACCAAGAGACTGAATGAAAGATGAAAGAATAAGCAGTATCATGAGTGAATGAATGAGTGAGTGAATGAATAAAGGAAGGAGTGACTGAATGATTGCAGGAGTCCATCAGTGGGCAAAGACTGCTAAGGACCGAGGACCCAGGGTGCTGCAAGGCAGGGGCTGTGGGGCGGGTCACTCACCGGGCAGTGGAGGGCCGGTGTCCTCCATGAACCAGCAGGGCACGAGAGGGGGCGTGGAACACCATGGAATGGCCCGTGGCGGCAGGGGGCCGCCCACCTGCTGGAATCACCTGCTCCCAATAGCCCCTGCTCGTGCTGTTGAGGCGGAAACGGAAGAGGCCGGAGGAGAAGAGGTCGTGCTGCGTGCGGCCACCAGACACATAGAGCCAGACGTTGTCCACTAGGGCCGCCGCGTGACCTGCCAGGCCTGGCGGCCCTGAGGAACTGGAGGCAGGTGGTGCCAGGAGCTCCCAGTGGCCGCCGCCCAGCGGGCTAAAGGCCCAAACGTCGCTGGTGAGGGAGCCATCAGCCAACTCACCGCCCATCAGCACCAGGGAGCCAGCCCAGGCCACAGCCACATGGGAGTGACGGGCAGCCTGTGAGGAAGAGACCAGGAGACAGAGATGGAGAGGGAAGCAGATGGTGACACACAGAAAGAAAAAGATGGAGAGAGCCAGACAGAGAGAGATGCAGAGATAGGGAAAAATGGAAAGACAGAGATACAGTCAAAGACAGGGAGAAGGTGAGATACAAAGACAGGCGGAGATATGCAAAGAAAGAAAAAACAGACTCAAAGAGAGAAAAGAAGACAGAGACAGACACATGTGAATAAAACAGAGGTGTGACAGATAGGAGTCAGGGAGAGATGACAGAGAAAAGTAGAGAGAGACGAGGTACAACAGGGAAGAAGGAGACCCAGAGACCAAGAAAGAGCAAAAGACCAACAAGAGTCAGAGATAAAAACGTAAAGATGGACCACAAGAGTCGGGAGACACACAGAAAGGTAAGATGCAGAAAGGGAGATAAAGGAAGAAATAAGAAAATCTGAAATAGAAAAGCAGAAGCCAGAGGCGTAGATATTCTGTATCAAGCCGCAGGGCTTGCGGGCACATGGGGTGATGGGGTTGCTCTGGGGTGCTCTGGCTGGCTGTGACAGAGCGGACAGGTGCCTCCAGGCAGGGCACAGGTGGGATCCATACCGGAGCAGGAGTCAGGTCCCAGCGCTCCCAAGTGTTGGCAGAGAAGTTGTACAGGACAAGGTCACCCAGGGCGCGGTTGAGGTCCTGGCCTGTGGAGGGTGGACAGTCTCGGGGCCTGGCCACAGGCTGCCAGGCCTCCAGACCCCAGACTCATCTCCTGTCTGCTCACCTCCAAAGACAGCCAGCAGCCCCGGCGGGGACAAGAAGGCACCAGCCGCCCCAATACGGGCGGAGAAGGCAGGGTCCCCGGCACTCACGTTGTGCCACCAGCCAGCCCCCTGGTTCTCCCAAAGGTGCAGGTCACAGGCGCGTCCCAGAAAGCCAGGCTCACAGCGGCACGGTCCCAGGGGCTGGGGGGGAAGAGGACACAAAGACAGGGACAGAGAAAAAGAAAGAGACAGACGGGAGGAGCGACAGAGCCAGAGTGAGACAGATGTGGCAGAAGGGAGACGAAGAGAGATAACAGGAAAGGAGAGGATGGAAAAATAGACAGGCCAAGAGAGAGACCAACAGAGGAAGAGCGGGACACAGAGACACAACCACAGGGAGGCAGAGGGGTGGAGAAAGAACAGATCAACAGAAAAAGGGAAAGGAAAGAGAAAAAGACCCAGAGAGAAAAAAGAGGACAGAGAGAAAGACAGATTGGAGAAGAAAGACAGTGGTGAGGTCAACGTCAGCCTGGGCTGGAAGAGCTCAGACCCAAGGAGATCAAGGCAGGGAGGGCTCAAGGCATGATCCAGTCCCAAAGCTGGAGACATGGCCGCAGTGGTTCCAGGCAGGGACAGGGGCAGATCTAGGAGATGGAGTGATAGGTGTGATCACAGGTCAGGGCCCCAGGGGGACACAGCTGGGGGACAGGCTCACCGAGGCACAGGTGCCATGACTGCCACAGTAGGCTTGGCACTCCTGCAGGCCACAGTCAGGGCCCCCCCAGCCTGGCTCACAGACACACACTCCTGGGGGCTGGCACTGCCCATGGCTGCGGCAGCCCCCGGGGCACAGGGAGAAGCGGAATGAGGCGTTAAAGCCCAGCAGGTTGTAGTTGGCATCGCTGAAGAGGTGCAGCAGCATCTGTGGGCAAATGGCAAGCAAGGCACTAGGACTGGACTAGGAGCGGGGTCTGCTCCTAACCACAACCCACCCTGGGGGTCCCCTTCTCCTTCCCTTGTCTGTCACCTTTCCTCGTCCCGGTACCCTTTTGACTGATGCCAAGTCTCCTCACCCCCTGCTTCTTCTCCCCTGTCCTCCAAGCTCCACTTAGATCCCCCGGCCACAGCCCCACAGCCTGGCCCCACCAACCTTGCCGGAGGAAGCCTCGATGGGCGGAGGCCGGGTGCTCCCACTCAGACTGGCAAGCAGGGGCCCGCGGGGGGAGTCACCGTCATACACGAACAGGTAGTCGTACGTGCATTCCGTGTCCAGGAAAAGGAAGTCCAGCAGGATCCGGTGCCGGGGGCTCGGGGCTGAGTAGTGAGAACAGGGGGGCCAGGCTCAGACATGGACCCTCTTCCCACGCTTCCAGGCAGCCCACCCGCAAACACCAAGTCCTGCACCTCATGATGCTGGGGGCTCAAAGATGAGTCAGACCTGGGCCTTGCCTTCAAGGGGCTCCCAGAATCATAGCCCAGGGAGGTCAGAGCTGTGACAGTAAGAGGGACAGAAGCTCCGAGAAGGAATTACAGCACCAGCCCTTGAAAGGACTCCTGAGCTCAGGCTAAATGGCCCCGGCTATTCAGATGGGAAAACTGAAGTGCAGAGAGAGGAACCCCATCCCACTGGTCACAGAGAACTGTTCCCATTTATTCCTTTTTTTTTTTTTTTGCTTTTTTTAGGGCCACACCTGCGGCATGTGGAGGTTTCCAGGCTAGGGGCTGAATCAGAGCTACAGCTGCCAGCCTACACCACAGCCACAGCAACGCCAGATCCGAGCCACGTCTGTGACCTGCACCACAGTGCACAGCAACGCCGGATCAACCCACTAAGTAAGGTCACAGATCGAATCCGCAACCTCATGGTTCCTAGTCGGATTCGATAACCGCTGCGCCACAACGGGAACTCCCCCATTTATTCTTGAACTCAGACACGCCCAAGCCTGAGGGTCAGGATCTAGGCCCAAGCAGAGAGGAACATTCCCAGATGGCAAAGGGCCCCTGTGCGGGTCCTGTTCCAGGCTCAGCAGAGCTCCAAGGGAGGAGGCCCATTTCCTCCCCCTGGACTAAGGCTGCAACTTGGAGCACCACAGCCGCTCTCTGCCCCCACCCGGGGTCTCATCTCTCTGTTTACCGCAGTAGCCAAGGGCACAGACTCTGAAGCCAGGCTGCCTGGGCTCAACTCTTGGCTCTGCCACTCATTAGCCACTAGCTGTGTGACCTTGGGCAAGTCACCAAACCTCTCTGGATCTGTTTCTTCATCCATAAAGTGGGGATATAATCACTGTGGTAGATTCGAAATCAAGAGATGAGGGCTGATTCCCCGCACCTAGCATCTGGGAAGTGCCTCAGAGACCAGCTTGGCCAGTACACACTGCTCTGCGACTTCCAAGGCTAGATCAGAGGAAGCCCGCAGCTTTAACCTGGGCCTCGGGGACTACTCCTTCTCAGAGTACAGCTGTCATGCTATGAAAAGTCAAACCCATGTGGAGGGGACGCGCGGAGGTATCCCAGCTGTCAGCCCTAGATGAGCTTCCAGCTACCAGCCTGCACCAACTGCCAGCTCTGTGAGGGAGCCTTCTTGGACGTTTGGCCCAGGTGAGTGTTCAGATGACTGCAGTCCCTGCTGGCATGCAACTGCGACCACACAGAAAGCGATACTGCACAGAAAGTGCTTATGCTGGGGCCCAGCATTCTCATTATTCTCACTCTCTGCCAGGTCCTGGGTCCAGAGGGTTCTCTCATCCCACATGTCCAGGGGCTCAGGGGAGTCTTCTGGGCTAGGGAAACTAGGAGACCTGGGTACGAACTCTGCTCCTGACCTGCTAGAGGCCCCTGGCCAGCCCCTTTTCCCATGCTCCTCAGTACATCCATCTTATCCACTACTCAAGAGCTGTGTGATCTTGGACCCGTTCCATGGGTCCTCGGAGCCTCAGCTTCCTTGACATAAAACAGGGATAACTCTCCTCACCCACCAAGGCTGTGACTATAACATGCCAGCCCAGGCCTTGTCCTTCCTCACCACTGGTCCGCCCTTGTTCCTGGGCTCCTATCTTGCCCTGACATGGATCCCTGAGGGATCTCCCCAGCTAAGCATCTGGCCCTTATCCTCCCGTGCTCAAAAAGGGCTCCCCACCATCTCCAAGAGAAAGTCCAGCTCCCCGACCTTGGCTCCCATCATTACAGCTTTATCAGGAACTGGACCTTTGCATAAGTTTCTCTGTCTAGAGCACAGTCTCCCTTTTTGCCAGCAAACTTCCCCACCTTCTCCAGGAAGCCTTCCCTGATTCCCCTGGCTGGATCAGGTGCCCCTCTAGGTTGTTACTTCCTAATATAACCTTCATTCCTCTGGGCCAGGGCCATCTATGTTCAGGTGTCTCCCCTGCAGCCTAGGAGGCTCACAGGAAAGGGCCTGAGCCTACTCATCTTAGGGTCCCTCCCAACACTGCCCAGCACAGGGCCTGGGGCTGAGCAAGGCCTCAGGAAATACTGGATGACAGAAGGAAGAAATACACAAAAGATAAAATACTGAGTTGGCAGTTTTCCCTCAGGCTCTGGCCAGAGCCCCACAGAATATCACACACAGACCCCAAGCCATAGTCTAGGGAACGCAGAAGAACCATTCAGCCAGGCCAGGGAACCAGACCTCCCAGAATGTTACCAGCCTTAACCAACCTCTAACGCTCTGTTCCTAGAATCGCGACAGGCACATCTTTATCAAGTGCCTGCCAGAGGGCAGCTCACTGTCTGCCTTCCCCAAGTTCCTCCCCAAGTTCAAATCCTCCTGTTTCTACCTGGCCTAATCTTCAGGTCATTCTGGATATATATCCAATCCCAAATGCCCTCGGTTTTCAAAAGCATAATGCCTCTCATTCGTGAGGCTGTTGTAAGGACTGGGTACAATGAAGAGTGAACATGGTACAAAACTAAGTGGGTCGGTGGCTTATATTTCTAACAGGTGGGGGCATACGTTGGTTCTTAGAGGTGATGAACATTGAGAAGGATGGGAGGGGAGGTGCCGCTGTGGTGCAACAGGAGCAGTGCTATCTTGGTAGCTCTGGGACGTGTATTCGATCCCAGGCCCAGCAAAATGGGTTAAGGATCCAGCATTGCCACAGCTGCAGTGTAGGTCAAGACTGCTGCTCAGATTTGAACTCTGGCCTGGGAACTCCATGTGCCACAGGGGAGCCAAAAAAGAAGACGAAGAAGAGGATGGGAGATCAAGGCGGGTCCAGAAGTCTCCTGGACTCTCTTCCTTACCCCAACATCCAGCCAGTGGTCACCAAGTCTCACTGGTGACAGACACAACAAATCTCTCAGGGCTCTCATTCTTTTTTTTTTTTTTTTTGTCTTTTTGCCTTACCTAGGGCCGCACCCGCGGCATATGGAGATTCCCAGGCTAGAGGTCTAACAGGAGCTGTAACTGCCAGCCTTCGCCACAGCCACAGCAACGCAGGATCTGAGCCGCATCTGCAACCTACACCACAGCTCATGGCAATGCCGGATCCTTAACCCACTGAGCGAGGCCAGGGATGGAACCCACAACCTCATGGTTCCTAGTCGGATTCGTTAACCACTGAGCCACGACGGGAACTCTAGGGCTCTCATTCTTAGTTCCTGTCTCAGTTCAGAACTCATCCTCTCCTGCAAGACTAACACACCAAGTCTCCAGTCCGCACCTGCCACCCAGTCTGAAAGCGATGCCCCACTCCTGCTCAAAATCCCCTTTTGGTTCCCCATCAATCCCAAGAGAAAAGCCAAGCTGCTCAGCATGACATTCAAGGCCTTTCTTCCCCTGTTTCTGGCACCTGCCTCACCCCCCAGCCAACAGTTTAGCCAGACAAGACAAGCCTAGATGTGGTTCCTGAGACACACCAGAATCCTTTTTTGCCTTCATAGAGGCTCTTTTTTCATCCAGTAAAATTCCTATGCATGTTTCAGAACCCTGCCCCAGTGGCTCCTCCTCTGTGACCCCCCACCAGAGTCTTCTCACTCCCCTAGGCCTGTCTACCCTCCTAGTCCTGCACCTCCTGTGTCTCAGCCCTGAGCACCCTGGAGGCTGAATGACTATCCCCAACCAGGCTGGAGCTCTCCACGGCAGGAGTATGACTGATATCCCCCAACGCATACACATATTTCCCATTCTCTTCTCAGCCCCGAAACAGGAATGGCCCCCAAGCTGGAGACAAACACACTCAACCCCAAGAAACATGCTTCATCCACACCCCACAAAACAGCCATATAGAGAATTTAAAACATAAATTAGAGCACGTCCTTCCCCTGCCCAAAACCTCCCATAGAACCCCAGTGCCGCCCCCCCATAAAGACCAAGCTCCGTAGCCTGCAAAGGCAGGCGCTCCGCGATTCAGGCCTTCACACCTCTGACCTTTGCCCAGGACCTCCTCTGGGGGACTCCTACCTCTCCTCAGAGGCCAGCTCCTCATCTGCTGCCAAGGGAAACCCTCCTGGACTTCTTCAGCCACTGCCTTGGATTTCTCTTTCACCTCCTTATTGCCCTCGGGACACAGCTCAAAAATCACAAGGTCCTACACCTTCTGGTTCCTCCCAACCCTCCAGCCTCTGGCTCACTGTCTGTCTTCTTGGATTCTGTGCTCCAGCACAGATTTTGAGTTCCTCAAAAGCAGCGTATTCTCCTGCTTCCAGGCCTCTGCACGGGCTATTCTCGCCTGAAATGCCCTTTTGCTCTCTCCTACACATGCCTCTGGTCTCAGCTATAGCCCAGAGTAAGTCAGACGTCATCTCTGGGCCTCCCAACCAGTGCTTGAGGTGCATTTGTTTCCCTCACTGGACTGGGAACCCATAAGGGTAGGGATTGGGGCCTTAGCACAGGCTGTTCCCTCTTCCTGGAACACATCTCTCCTCCTCCTGGCTGATCCCTTAGCTCAGACATCTCCTCCAGGAAGCCTTCTCACTCTCACCCACCCCGCAGGTCAGGCACCTCCTCTGGGCTCCCCCAAGACCATGGGTTTCCTCCATCACAGTCCCAACCACGCTGGGCTGCCACTGTTTATTAGCGTGTTTGTCTCTCCCATTGGACTCCAAGCCCCAAGTCATCGGGGATTGCTGGGGCTGTGTCCCTTGCTATGTTCCAGTGGCAAAGACAATGTCTGGCACATGAATGACTGGAAAAAAAAATGCTTTTAGGTACTTTAAAAAGAACCACATTCATAATCCTAAGAGTATTTATTGAGCATTTACTGTGTGTGCCAGGCACGTAAATATCTGTTCTCATTTAATTCCAACAGCCCTATGAGGTGAGTACTATTACTGTCCCCACTTGCAGGGAGGGAAAGCTGAACCTTAGACAAAGGAAGCTGTTTGCCCCAATTAAAAAAACTAGTTAAGAATGAAGCACCCAGATTCCAATGAAGCCAGGTGCTTGGGCTCAGAGCCTGAGTTTCTAACAGTTACTCAGAATACCCTTCACTGATGCTCCTGACTTGGGCATCTGGATCTGAGTGCAACTCCCCCACCAGACTTCAAGGCCTTCCAGGCCAGGGTCCAGGTGGGCTGCATTTCAGAGCAAAGGGGATGGACCAAAACCGGGCTCTGGGAACGTGCGGAGTGGATGAACGAGTGCACAAATGAATGAATCAGAGCATGAGTGAGTGTGTGACCCACTCGGCCCCACTCACCCTCGATGAGCCACTCGCAATTGCCATTGACGCTGTAGTTGCCCGCACCATCTGTCACGAAGCCTGGAGCCTCTCGCAGCACTTGTCGCTGCCCCTTGCAGTCCCCTGCCTGGGCCCCAGGGAACAGTGGCCCCAGCGCAGCCAAAGATAGAGCCAGCGCTGCCGCCAGAGCCCGGCCCAAGGCCATCGCCTCTTCCCTCCAGCACTGACCCTTACAGACTGGATGCGTGGTGAGGACCTGGAGAGGACCCTCCACCGGACTTGAGGCTCTGAAAATGCGACCTCTACAGATGGTACATTGCCTTGTAGACCAGGAAGGTCCAGAAGTCGCTGTCCCCGCGAAGGGAACCGCCGCTGTTAACGGACTCTGGACGCCGAGGGCTGGGCCCTACAGACCCATGGAAAACCCTGTCAGTGAGATTACGGACCCGGCAGGCCCCTAGGGGCCATGGGAGTCCCTTATAGACACGTGCCCCCATAGACTGGCTGACCCCATAAACGGTGTCCTGCAGTTACAGTCGCGGGCCGCTGCAGGCCGAAACGGACCTTAGGGCCCGGTGGGTCCCCAGGGGGCGGTGGGCTCTACAGCCCGGCAGAGGCCTACATAAAGGGTGCAGGCCGGGTCAGGCCTGGCCCAGACGGTCCAGGAAAGACCCCTCCAGCCAGGGCCAGGGTGCGAGCGGGTGCCCGGACAGGAGCCAGTCTTCAGGGGCTCAGGCCTGGACCCCATAGACGAACTCCCTCGCTCAGCCACCCGCGCCTCCCTTCGAAGCCGGAAGAGTCAGGTCAGAGAGACGAGGGGACGCTCGGGCCAGAGCGGCCGCGGGAAGACCCGCTAGGAGGACGAGGGGGCAGGGCCCGAGAGGCCGCTGTGGAGAGAGAACGAAGAGGAGGCGAGAAGTCGCCGAGAAGCGGGTCAGAGCGGCACTGGGAGGACTGCGGTGCGCCCAATCCCACCCCTCGGCAAAGGGAGACTTCCGGTAACTTCCCCGCCCATTATTTCCTAGACGCATGCGCAGCAGTCACCTACTTGGCCGACGAAAATTGAGACTTGTACATGCGCAGTGCTAAAATCGTAAGCCGAACTCCAGTTGCAGGTAGCTGAATGAAGCACCCGCCACTGGAGGGCGCGTCTACCTCTGACGCGCGAAGAGAAGGTAAAAATAAAGAAGCCGTACAGTAAGAGGACTCTGCTAGTTGATGATTCATATCTTCAGTGCTCCCAGATTCTAGGTCAACAAAAGATCAGGTTATGCAAGCCCATCCTAAAATACCATTTCTCAGATGGGCACACTGAGGTCCTGAGCCTGGAACAGTTCTTGCTCAGCCCTGTCTCAACACTATCAAGATGGAAAAGAGGCCATCTTATAAAAACAACGAATCTTCTTTATTTTGGCAAGAAGGGGAAAAAGTCTTTCTGCCAGGGACCTGAGGGAGGGCCTCCGGGATGGAGATAGGGTGGACAGAGTAGGGGTCCAAGGTCACAGAGATCGAGACTAGCTTCACAATATCCGTCCTGGGAGCAGTGGCTTGGGGTCGTGGAGTCCTGAAGAATCACAGGCAGGGTCCAGATGATCGTCACTGGCGTTCTGAGGTCCGGCGGGGTCAGAGGTCTCGGAGGGGGCCAGGGGGCCGGAGGTCACGGAACAGCGGGAGCCCAGAATCCGGTGCCGCTCGGGGCAGGGGCTGAGGGAGGGGACGGGGAGAGCGGCTCCCGCGGGACCGTTTGGCACAAGAATCGGGGTAAGGGGTGGGGAGATATTACGCACCCCTACATGGGTGTGTTGGGTGGGGACGTTTGGGATGGCCTGGATGGCAGAGCCCTGAGGCCGGGATAGAATGGAGATCTGGAGCCCGGCCTGGGCCTGGCGCGCGGCCCATAGGGCAGGGGAGGGCAGGGGTGCTCAGACCGGGGGTGCAGTGCCCCCGGCCGTGTGCATACTGAAGTATTCGGTGAAGCCAGTGTGCGGCGCCGCTGTCTGAGGCACGAGCGGCTGGTAGGGCGGCGTCGGGCCATCCCAGCCCGGGTCGACCACTTTGGGGAACCGAGAAGGGGGGGGCGGGGAGGCCGCGCCCGGCTCGGCCATTGTCACCACGCGGCCCCTCGGGGCCGCCGCCGCCACCGCTGTCTCCTCCACCTGCTTCCCGGCCTGGGAGGGGGGTCAGGGTCAGAGGCCGTCCAGGACCCACGGGGGGCAGATGAGGCCCCGAAGACCCGTCCCCCTCCCCCTGAATGACCTCCCCCCAAGGTGTGGGCACAGGTGTCAGTCAGGGGCGTCTGGGCAGTGGGGCCAGGTACTCAAGGGGCGGCGTCGGGGTGCGCTGGGCGAACTCCGGCGGCGGCCGGGGAGGGTAGGGAGAACCGCGGAAGGCGGGCGGCGGAGGCACCGCGCGGGGCGTCTGAGGGGGCGTGCGCAACAGCGCCAGGACCCAGTCCGGCAAGGTGGGCGCGGGCGCCAGGGGACGGTCGCGGCGCGGCGTTGGGGCGCGGGGGGTGCGAAAAGCAGGGGGTGGGCTCAGGCGCTGGGGTGTGGAGGGTGGTGGAGGGGCCGGGAGCGGGGTCAGGTACTCCAGGGGCGGCGCCAGCAGCTCCTCGGGCGCCGGGGGCGCGGGGCTTACAGAGGAGGCGGGCGGGGGAATGGAGAAGAGCTCCGTGAAGTTGGGCACCGAGTCGCTGATGAACGTCACGTTCCCATAGACGTGCTGCGGGAAGGCCTTGTCTGCGGATTGGCTTCCTCCTGGACCCGGGGCTCCCGCCGAGGCGATCTGCGACGTGCGCACGTGGTATGGGAAGTTCTTGTTGGCCGCCGATGGGCGTGTCATGATCTGGGGCAAAGGGCAGGCGGAGTTTGGAGAAGGGTTGTCCAGGCCTCAGGCTGCTTCCCTAAACATGGGGCCCTAAGGATTCCCCTTCCCTTGAAGTACCCCGTTCCCGCTTCCCTGAAGCCCGTCAGCTGGATTAGACCCCTCCTCTGGGCTCTCTCAGTGCCCTGGGCTCTAACCTTTCCGGTCCATCACTACTCATTACTCTGTGGATGCTTCCTCCATCAGAGTCCTGAGATAATCCCTGACTGGTTAAGCGTCAGTGTGCTATGCTCTCCAGTATGATAGCTACTATTATATGAGGCTATTTAAATTTAAAATAATAAAAAATAAGCTAAAACTTTTATTTCTCAGTCACACTGGCCACATTTAAGTGCGTTAAGAGCCACCTGTCGTTACCTATTGTATGAGACGGCACAGATTGTAGAATATTTTCATAGACACAAAGCGTTCAATTGGACAGCAACTGACAGACTCTAGAATGTTAGTTCCATGAGGGCATGGAACTTGACTCTTCTGTTCCCTGCTGAATCCCCAGAACCTTCTAGAACAGTGCCTGGCATATATAACTTCTTAATAAATACTGGTTGAATACAGAGATGTCTCCCCAGTTAACCAGGCAGACAACAGGGCAGGGACTAGGTGTGACCCTAGCACTGCACACGAGCCCTGCACAGCCCCTCTAAGGTCATTGCTGAATAAGTGAGCAAGGAGCTAAAACCAAAGAGCAGTGGAATCCCAGAGGTGGAGCTGTGCTAACGTGAGCATTTGTATGGAAACCGGCTGAAGGTGAAGTATAGCAGAAAGGGCACTGCATTGGTGTTCTGAGCCTGCACCCCACCCCCCGGCCCCACAGCTCACTGAGTATGGGATCTGGGGCATGTTGATTAAACTCCCTGAGCCTCATTGCAGAAAAGGGGTTGCAGTGCCTCCTTGGAAAGATGAAGAGAGGGCGGAAATGAAAACTGCTGGTGCAGAACCTGGTACATGGTGGGTTCTCAGCACTTCTCCTCATTCTATCCCTTTCTGACTTCCTGCAGAGCCTCAAGAAGGACTGTCCCAGGAAGGTGAGTCTGTATCTAGGTCAGGTTCTACAGCAGAATATGGGGGAACTGGCCCATCCCCCAGTGGCTGAGTATATTCTGTACAAAGAGTACGTGGTGGACTTCCCAAGAGTCAGGAGCTGGGGCCCTTGGCAATGCCTATTTCCCTGTCTGACTCCCTTTTTGCCAGGTCTTTGGCCCACTGGAGGACTGAGTTCAAAGTTCCCACACACACCCCCACCCTCCTTGCCACCGAAGGCCATGGAACCCTGTCAGGTCACCTCCCCTTTCTGGGCCTTGGTTTCCCCTCTCTTTATAATGGTTTCAATGACCGTTATCCATCCTGTCCTGGGATTGCTCTGCTAGTTAAACAAGAGGACAGAAATAAATGCATATGGGTGTTCCCAGCATGAAATAAAGGCTGGTTTGAGACAGGTAGGCACTGAATGGTTGATGGTCAGATGGATAGATGGATGAATGAATGAATAGAAGAACTGTCACCCAGAAGGCCAGACAGGATGTAAATCTGGGCAAAGAAGGGTACCCCCTGCTGCTATTCAGATCTAGGCCCTAGAGCCCCAGCCTGACCCCCACCCCCCAGCAGTTTCTTCCTATGATGGAGCTGCAGAGATGGGAGAATGTGGGGTGAGGGAGCAGAGGACTAGAAACCAAGGGGCTTGGGGAAGACAGTGGGAATACCGGAGGGAAAAGTAAGAGCCTGGGGACTCGGGGTCAGGAATAGGAATGAAAGGGAGTGGTGAAGAAAGAGGGCAGCGTTGGGGAAGAGGCCCAGACACAAGAGTGGGAGAGAGAAATAGAAGAGAGTTGACGCTGGGGCATATAGTAGAATAGCTTGCAGGAACCCAGCAGGCTCTCAGCAAGTGTCTGTTGAATGACTAAAGGGATGAAGTGAAGGAAATGGACCAAGAGCTCAGGATAGAAGGTTTATGCAGCTTAGGGGTGGGGAGCCTCATGTGTTTTCCACCCACTGGTTTTCCACCCCCACCTGGATGCCCAGCCTCACCAGGAACACGCCGTGGGCATACAAATGGATTCCCAGCTGAATGCCATTCACGATCTTCTCCCGGGCCCACTTGGGGATCCCAAAGTTGGCGATCAGGGCCATGACTGGAACTGCAAAGAACCTGAAGAGGAAGTATTAGGTCATTAGAGGTACCGTCCCTGCCTTCCTCCCTACCCCATGGCCCCAAATCCCCTCCTTTGCACACACAGGCACCAAATGGATCCCAAACTGGAGGGAAGCCAGGTATGACCTTCAGAAGCCAGAAGTTAAAAGGAGACAGGAATCTCACTGGCCTGGGAAATTTGGAGGGGGCAAGAAATAAGTTGAACTTAACTAGGTTCTACCCTACCAGAAATTCTGGCGCCTGACAGGAAATCAACAGATGTTTGATGAATGAATTAACGTATGATAATAACAATTAATGACTTACTGCATGCCAGACCTATTTCTAAGCCATTTCACATATAAACACTCATCTAACTCTCAAAGTGACTCTGTGAGGCAGGTGCAACTTCTGTCCCCATTAAACAGGTGAGAAAACTGAGGCAGAGAGAATTTAATTGACTTGTGTAAGGTCACAGTTTACCAGCTTTAGAAATGGGATCTAAACCCAGGCAATCCGGCCTAGGATCCACCTACTTCACTGCTATGTTGTGTTCAATGAAAAAAATTTACAGTTAGCTTTAATTGGACATTTACTGTGTGCCAGGCTCGAAGCCCTCATATGTGGCCCTGTGCATGCTCAAGATAAGCCTTTGCAGAGGATACCCTTGACCATCTTTATGGGTTTTCCGCCTGACACACTTTTTTTGGGAAAGTAATTTTTCCAAAAAAAATTTTTTTTGGGAAAAGTAAAAATTTTTTTGGGAAAGTAATTTTTTTTGGAAAGTAATTTTTTTCCAGGTTACAAAGTGAGGAAGTGGCAGGCACTGGTGACAGCTGCCTAACTTGAAAGGCCATTTGCCTCACTGGGGAGGGACCGAGCTCGGGGACAGCCATTTCTGAGGAGCTGGGGAAGGCAAGGACAGGTTGGGGGCCCAGCATGGCTCACCAGAGGGTGTAGGCAGCAAAGAAGGGTACGTAAAAGGGCTGCTTCTCTGGGAAGTGGCGCAAGGAGACCAGCACGGCGTAGCAGAACCACACATAAGCCGCTACCTGCAGCCCGATGAGCCCGTAGCCCGCTGGCGACTCATATGTGTACAGTACCTGGCCTGGGTCAAAGAACTGGACCCAAGGGAGAGGGTTTGTCATAACCGTGGCCTCCGGCGCTCCACACAAACACCCCAGGCCCCACCCCTGGGTACCCAGCAGGGCAGAGGTACTTGGTCAGGACAGAAGCAGCAGGAGAATGAGAGATGGAGATGAAAGCATAGTGTGGTGGAGAAAGGGTGAAAAGGATAGAAAGAGAAATATCCACTGCCACAGGCCCAGCACAGGGCTAAATAACACCATGTGTAAGCTCTTCCATTTGCATCAAGTTAACAAAGCAGGTCTTATTATCACCCACTTCACAGAAAGGAAAACTGAGGCTAATCAGGAAAACTTTTGGCCAAAGGCAAGGTGATATAGAGCCTTACAGAAATCCCCTGGGGTAGGTGAGACCCTCCTAATTTTATGGAAGAGGAAATAGACCCAGAGTGAGGGGCCATCGGTCAAGGTTAGGCAGCTGGGAAGCGGGAGGGCCAGAGTGGAATCCAGGCCTGTGTGACTCCTGAACTTAGTCATGACGCTGAGCATGAATGTGACAGACAGTGAGAGACAGGGAGGAAGAAGAGAGCTACTCGGAGACGGAGAAGAGGGGAGGAATGCACTTAGAGAGATGGGAAGGCGGAAAGCCACCGAGTGGGAGAGAGAAAGCCAGGAAGAGAGCCATGTGGGGAAGGGCTAGCAGACAGGTAGAAGGGGCCACAAACAGCTTTGAGGGGTGGGCAGGATGGGGCAGAGCCTGAGCAGTGGCAGGCGGGACTCACCTCAGCCTCGTAGATGAGCAGCACCACGTGGGTGAGGGTGTATAGGGTCATGTAGACAGACAACTTCACTGAGCCCGAGTGGCTGATGCGGCCCCTGACGGCAGGCCATGAGGGGGGACAGCAGGGGTGGCGCCGTCAGAGAGGAGGGGGCAGCTACCCCCCAACCCAACCTTAGCCCTGCTCCCTAGCCCAGCCATACACACACACACACGCCCCCATTGCTCCCTCCCACCCCAGCCTGGGCACCGTGTCACCGTGAATCCCTTCCCCAGAAGGATGAGCATCAGCAGGAAGATGAGGAAGCTGGAGGAGAAGAGCAGCTTGGCTGGTAGAAGGGAGGAGAGGGCAGCTCAGAACAGGGCTCGGGCTTGGAAAGGAGCCCCAGCACCCTCCCTGGCCCACTTCATTCTCACCCACGATCTTCAGACTCTCGTTGCCAATGCCATCAGTGGCATACTGGCCCCAGTAGATGCAGAAAAACAGGAGGCTCAGGACTGAGAGGAGGATGGGCAGAGAGAGGACAGGGCAGAAACCGGGTTTAGGGCATTGCTGTTCCCTAACACTATGATCCAGATGACCAAAACCTTCCTTCATCCCCAGCAGGACCCTAGACCATTTACTCCTGCTGGGAGACTCTGGAGTCCGGGTCCCAGCCCCTCCTCCCTCTGACCCAGGAGTCCAGGCCTCCAGCCGCTCCTTTCTTATGCCCAGATATTTGTGCCCTAAGTCCCTCCTCTCACAGAACTCAAAAGGTGGGATCCTCTACACCTCACCCTCCACTCCTGCAGCAGCCATGAACATTTTATAAGTCGTGTGGAGCAACTGACGACCTTTCAGCAAATCTAGAAGAAGGGGAGGGGAAGGCTGTTCACAGAAAGAGAGAGCAGCTCATCTCTCCAACCCCGTTCCCCCTCCCGCATGTTTCCTACCCCTCCCCACCACCACCACGTGCTGGACTCACATCCAAAGTAACAGGAGAGGAAGAAGATGAGGATGAAGATGAGGAGGAAAGTCACATCTGTCTCCAGGATCCCTGCCCATTTCATAGAAAGAGGAAATTGTTCAGTCAGGCTGGGTGTCCCTCAACAGGCTCCCCGCTCTGGGCTCCCACAAAGATCCGGGGTCTCCATACGCTCACCAAACTCATCAGCGGAGAAATGCCGTGTCCAAAAGGACTTGCCATTGGTGAGGACCATCTCATACTCCAGCTGCAGCCCATCTCCCTGTGGCAGGAGGGGGTGGGGTGGGGTGGAGGCCTAAGGGGGGTCCTGGGCAGGGAGGGGATCTCGGCAGGAAGGCAAGGAGGAGAAGGCCCTTACCCCACACTTGCTGAGGGCTATGTACCACCACCTTTCACGCACTGAGCGGAAGCTGCGGCCACTAGAGCAGCTCAGGTAGCGAGTTCCCTCCTCGGACACCACCTGGGAAGAAGAAGCAAGAAGGCTGAAGCCTGCCTGTGCTTCTGCCTGGCCCTTGACCTTCAGCAACTGTCCACTGGCTGGTCCCATACCTGACAGCCTGACCAGGCATACTGGGTGGTGAGGTTGATGACCTGGTTATTCTCTGGTCTGATCACTGACTCCTTGGCCAGGCAGTCCTGGGGGAAGCAGGGACATGGTTACTCCTTAGCCATCATCAACCTTATCCCCCCACCCCCACCCCGTCCTCACAGACTTCACCTTATCCCCCGCCTTGTACACGGCTGGCCACTGCGATGGGTCGTCGAAATAGAGGAGGATGTTCTGACAGCACTTGGCCTGCAGACCCAGGGATTTGGGGGTTGGGGCAGCGCAGGGAGCTGGGATAGCCCTTGCCTTGGGAGGCCAAGGGAGTATCCAGCCTCAGCATGGCTAAGGTTTGGGGAAGGCTCACCTCAGGGTATCGGAAACGGAAGTCCAGTCGGCCGTAATCCGAGAGGAAGCAAAATCTCGTCAGGAACACCCAGTCCTGGAAAATGAACCCACTCAGACCCTCTTCTGAGTCCTTTAAGAACACTCCTCGACTCCATAGACCCCCAACTTTTCTTCCTTCCCCTGGACTACCTGGCTTTCTAAGAAGCATAAGAGCACCAAGTCTCTTCCAAAATTATTCTGTGATCCTTTCTCCTTGGCTCCCTGCCTCACAGATGCCCCCCAAGTTTCTTCTCCTCCCTTCAAACACTTCTCCCATTGCCCAGGCACCTGAGAAAGACCCTGGAAAGCCAGATCCCCATCCTGATTACTTTCTGTCCCAGACACCATCCCACTGGCATCCCTCCAGTTATACACACACACACCACGGTGGTCCCAGAGACCATCAGGTGCTGGAGAGTATTCCAAACGGCCCTCTCCTGGTCCGGAATAGGACTGTGAAGGCTCTCGGCTGAGTGAAAAGTGCTGTCCCTTCAGCACCACCTCGGAATCCCCCACCCCCACCCCCACCCCAAACTCCGACTCTCCCAACCCGGCCCCCCTCCTCGCCAAGCTCTGACCTCAGTGTCCCTCCTACGATCCTTAAGTCCCCTCTCCACCCCATAGCTCCCCTCAGCCTCAGACCCAGACCCGCATTGCCCCTGGCCCCACCTCCCCACCGCCGCAGGTTCCACCGACCGCCCGCGAGGGGCGGCAAGGCACCTTCCCCCTCCCCTCCCTCCTGTCCCCTGGGGGCCGGGCGGGTGGCTGGGGAGGGCCCGGCGAGCTCACCTCCTTGGAGCTGAGGTTGCCCCGCACGTACTTGGCCCGGGCGCGGGGGGGCAGTGGCAGCAGCAGGAGCAGCAGCGACGGCAGCAGGCGGCGCAGAGCAGGCGCGCGCGAGGGCTCCATTCCACCCGCTCTGGCCCGGGCCCGGGCTCCGCTCTGGCTCCCGCTCCGGCCCGGCGACAGCGGCGAGAGCGCGCGGGCCGGCTGGCGCGCGCCCTCGATTAAAGGGGCCGCCGGACGCTGCGCTCTCTGCCCCCTCCTCCCGTATGACCGGGGTTGGCACCTTCCCAATTCCCATGTAAGGAGACGCCCCTTTCCCATTCTCTCCACCCCTCCGCAGCCCCAGTTCTCCTCTCTGGGAGTCTCCTTGATACCTCTGGCTCCCCCTGTCTTAAAATGAACTCACATTCCCCCACGCCAAGCCTCCTCTTCCAGGCAGCCATCTCGGGATGGGCCACAACTCCAGCTCTGTCCTGAAGTCCCCAAACTGTTTTGTTTTTTTTCCCCTCTTTTTTCTTTTAGGGCCACACCCGCGGTACATGGAAGTCCTCAGGCTAGGAGTCTAATCGGAGGTACAGCTGCCGGCCTACACCACAGCCACAGCAATGGGGCCTCCGAGCCGCGTCTACGACCTACACCACAGCTCACGGCAACACCAGATCCTTAACCCACTGAGCAAGGCCAGGAATCAAACCCACAACCTCATGAATCCTAGTCGGATTCATTTCTGTTGCGCCACGATGGGAACTCCCCCAAACTGCTCTTTAATTGCCCATCCCTGCCCCCATGACAGCCATCTCCAGCTGTGTTCATCCCAGATCCATGCACTCTTGTGAGGTACCTACAGAGACACAGAAGCAAAGTGGGCAAACAGCTTGTTCAACAATTCAGAGGTGGCAGAGTCCTCAGCCACAAACACTACCCCCTGCTGCCTGACCCTGTCCTGTGAGTACTTACCAAGGTGTGAAATCAGTTGCTGTGAGGCAGAGGAGGTGGTGTTGTGAGAAACCCTCAAGCAGACCCTGAGCTCAATTGCTTCAGTTCAGATCCCAGCATTGCCACTTTCTCCCTAAGACCTCAACCAAGTCAGAGTCCTATGACCTCCCAGTCCAGTCCCCTATACCTTGGTACCGACCTTATGGTTTCCCGGGGGATGGGGAGCCCTAGGAAAGCTTGACAGATACAGTCCAAGCCCCTCAGCTTCATTTTCCTAACCAGATTGCAACAAATTTTTAGTTTCAACTCTCCTCTTCCACTATAGAAAACCTGCTGCTCCTCAAAATACCATTTTTAAAAATTTTCTAAGCCAAGAAGTCAAGCAGGAAACATATGCACATGAAACACTTTCAATGGAGAGTGTGGGCACCATGAAAAAGGGGCGTCTGATACTTGGCTTAAGCCAGTAGTTGCCAGGAAGGATAGTAGGTCTACTGCCAGGTCCTTTTCTTTTTCTTTCTTTCTTTTTTTTTTTTTTTTTTTGAGAGAGAAGCCAGAATTTTTTCTTTCCAAGCAAACCATCTGATTTGCAACAGTAAGCAACAGATTCAAAAGTTTAAAATATATGTTGACCAAAGGAAAAAAAAAATCTGTGGGCCATATCCAAGCCTCATCTGCTATTCCTGCCCTGATTCTGCACACACACTATTCCCGTGCCCACCAGAACAGAAGGCCTCTCTAAGGCAGGGCCCAGACATGACTAATTCTAGGTCCCAGCATGGCCTAGAGATGCAGGGTGAATAAAAGGGCCACATCCCCTACCTGCCCTCCTCCAGGCCTTGCACATGCTGTTCCATAGAAAAGCATTTCTAGCATTGCCTGAAATACTCTTTTCCTCCTCTACTAGCAAGTTTCTATCAGACTTGAAAAATACATGGATCATGGAGTTCCCTGGTGGCCCAGCAAGTTAAGGATCTGGTGTTGTCACTGCTGTGGCTTGGGTCAAAGTTGTGGTGTGGGTTTGATCCCTGGCCCCAGAAATCTCCATGTGCTGCGGGTACAACAACAACAACAACAAAAATTCTGTTAACTCCTTCATGAAAATCTCCTCTGTCAACAGGGCAGAGTCCCTCCTTGGACTCCCCCACCTCCTACATCTCTCTCCCTCCCATATGCTACCAACCACTAGGGTATGAACTGGACTAGGAGTCCCCTGGGAATATAGCCTCAGTCTCACTCACTCAGCATCACTGGAGCTGTTTCAGGCACACCGTTGGCCTCAGTGGATGGATGTGTTGGACTGATTGAAGCCCCAGTTTTCGCCAGCTTGCTAGCCCCCGGGGCCCTAGGAAGGTGACAAGGGATGGTACCTTCCCCTCCACTCTGCACCCAGAAGTCAGAGCTAAGAAAAGCTTCTCTCCTGGGTTAGCCACTCACTAAAAATCAAAAGGGCCATAAAGAAGGTACTTTATTGAGGTGATCAGAGGTGTGGGATTCCTGTCTCCAACTCAGCCTCAGCCCCCTCAGTATAGTCTCATGGGTGGAAAGGACCAGGCCTCTGGGCTGCTCTGGGCCACAACCCAGGAGAGGCTGGGTAGCGGGGCAGGAGGGCTGGGGCTCCAGTCCAGGGCAGAGGTTCGGGGCAAAAAGGGTGATGGTGGCTGATTCAGGGGATGGGGTAGGTCAACCCCCCAGGGCCGGGGTGGGGGTGGTGAGGCTACCAGCCAGATGCTTTTCAGCAGATCAAAAGCTGTTGGGGGGCCCCAGGCCACCCCAGATGGCGAAGGCAACAAGGATGATGGGGGTGGCCAGGGACCTTTCGATTGTGCCAGGCTCGCCTGGTGCACAGTAGGAGTGTGGGTGTGAGGAAGAGTGAAGGTGGGCTCCTTTGTCCCCTGTTGCCTCCTCTGCCTCCTCTCCCCTGGGGCCCGTTCAGGGCTGTGGATCCAGGAAGATGTCATCTTTTGTCTCTCAGGGGCCCCAGGCTTGGTCTCTAGCACAGAGGAAAGAAGCATGGGGGACAATTGAGCTAGAGCAGACAACAGGAAGGGCAGCTCAGGACACAGGAGGTGGGCTCACCTGGCAAATGTGGCTGGCAGCCCCGGAGGACCAGGGCAAGGTCAGGCACACAGCCATGACAGGCCTGTAAGGTGCTCACAATAGCATCTCTGGCTTCTTGTACAAGGTTCCTTCTGGGAAAGGCTTCTGGCAGAATCAACTGGCACTGAAGCTCCACCAGCAGCTGCCCCAAGCTAGGGAGCTGTGGCGGACTGGGTGGGCCTGGGCCTGAGCCTCCTGGCACCTGGTTCTCCTTGCCCCTTGACTGTGGGGCTTGTTCTTGGGCTCTGCCTGGGCTTGGGGAAGATCTAATGGGAAGTGAAGGAGTGCTTGGTTCAACAGACCCACTGCTAAGCAGCCGTGTCACATCCAGAGATTTCACCTCGTGGTTGAAGAGACCCCGGTGCTCCCGGCTCAGCCGGCCCTGGGTTATGACCACAATCTTGGGAAGAGTAGGGGCCACAGAATTCCGAAGCACCACAGGTGGATCCCGACTGGCCACAGAAGGATCCTGATGCGCCAATGCCCGCCGACTGCCCACAAGGGCCTCGTTACGTTCCCGCCTTGTCTTCCGACGGCGGACACGACCAGGTTTCTCAGGCCGCTGGAAAGGCTTGGGGGTTGGCCCCTTGGAGTCCATGGTGCCCTGAAAGATAAAAAGATAGGGTGGTCATCAGCATGCAGATAAGTTGAAGGCCTAGAAGTGAGTAGCCAGAAGAGGAGATGGTTTGGAGAGAGGCGGGAGTACCACTGAAAGACCAGATGAGAGAAAGGGACGACAGAGAGCAACTGGGAAAGGCTTGGTTGGGGTAAGGTCAGGTCAGGGAAAAGGCAGAATCACAGGGGTAGGGTGGGGTCAAGGAAGTCATACTTAATGGGAATATCTGTCAGAGGATAGAGAAAAAGAGGGAAGAGGGATGGAAGGAAATAGCTAAAAGATGGGGAATGGGAAAGGGATCATGATATTGGAGGGATCTGGTGAACCAGAAAGGGACTGAGTTTAGACAGAGGAGAAATCTAAGGGTAGAAGAGGTACTGGAAAATGCAGAAAGTGAAGAGAGACAGAGAAAGGAAAAAAACAAAGCAGAAGTTGGAGTGATAGAGAGTAACTCTAGAGGACAGAAAGGGCATCAGAGTAGCTCTCAGAGACTAGGGCCTGGTCATCGTGCAGGGTGGTAGGAAACAAGGCAGGGTGGGGCAGGGAGGTACGGAAGGGGATACAGCGTGAGAGCAGGGTCAGGGAGGGATACATAGCCCTCTCCTTTCCCAGGGAACCCCGTCCCCTGCCCACTCAACGTGGCTGTGTGGTAAAATGGATTATTTTCCGTATGGACCCCCCCCCCCCAGCTCTCGACGCACCTGAAACTCTTCCGGACCTTACTCAGGGCCTCGTGCACACACGCATGCGCATGCCCCTCCCACGCCTTTTGGCTTCTCTTCTCGCGAGAGGCGCCAGGCCCAGGGGCACGTGCCACCATCCCAGAGTGCAGGCCCCTCCCAGTCGCACCTCCAGCCGCCTCGTTCATTTGTCCCTAGGGCACCTCCTACCCACCTATTGGCTGTGAGGTCCACAAGACCCGCCCCCCTCCTTAATGCTGATTGGTTTACATATCTATTGGCGGACTTTCTCTCTGGAGCAGAAGTTGTGGTGAGGCCAAGAGCAAGTGCCCAAGGGCCACTGTGGCCTCTTTGCGCAGCCGGTCCCTAGGCAGCCACAGACTGCATCCCTGGAGAATCAGTATAGTGTTGTCATTTAGAGCTAGGCTCTAGAGCTAGACTACCTACGTTCAAATAATACATTTG
This sequence comes from Catagonus wagneri, assembly GCA_004024745.2. NCBI lineage: Eukaryota > Metazoa > Chordata > Mammalia > Artiodactyla > Tayassuidae > Catagonus > Catagonus wagneri. The sequence goes on from PVHT020000029.1 coordinate 1,076,577, forward strand.
AGCTCTGTGACCTTGGAAAAGTTTGTAAACTGCTCAGAGCTTCAGTTTCCTAATCTGTAAAATGCAGTTGGTACCTCCTTCTTACAATTGATGTATGAAATGAGTCAACATTTAATTTGAAACAGCGCTTGGTGAATGGACGCCTCTAAGCTTTGTTTCTCACTGCACTCGTACCCTCAGACTTTTAAGTCAAGCTATGCCAGGGTATTCCCCATACCCTAAAAAGCTATATTACCTGATAATATTTGCTTGCCCAATCTTCATGATCTTTTTTTTTTTTCCTTAAGGGCCACACCCAACAGTATTATGGAGGTTCCCAGGCTAGGGGCCAAATCAGAGCTGCAACTGCTGACCTATGCCACAGCCACAGCAATGCAGGATCCAAGCTGCATCTGCGACCTACACCATAGCTCATGACAACACCAGATCCTTAACCCACTGAGCGAGGCCAGGAATTGAGCCTGCCTGCATCCTCATTGATACTAGTTGGGTTCGTTACCACTGAGCCACAATGGGAACTCCATGATCTTTCAAAGCCTAACTCCTTAATACTACTCCTAGGAAATTCCTCACCCTCAGAGTCCTTCCTCTTCCTCCTCCCAAAGAGGTCAAATATATATTCTGTCCTTCTTTCCTTTCCTTTCTTTCTTTCTGTATGTCTGTCTTTTTAGGGCTGCGCTCACGGCATTTGGAGGTTCCCAGGCTAGGGATCCAATCAGAGCTGTAGCCACTGGCCTACACCACAACCACAGCAATGCCACATTCAGGTCGTGTCTGTGACCTACACTGCAGCTCACAGATCCTTACTCACTGAGTGGGGCCAGGATCGAACTCTCGTCCTCATGGATACTAGTCAGGTTCATTACCACTGAGCAACAACGGAAACTCCTCCCCTGTATATCCCTTAGTCAGTCGCAACCTTGATCCTTCCCTCAGCTCTGTTTGCATCTGCCTCCCCCAGCATGCTTGGACAAGGCTAGGATGTGACCCATTCATTGAATACTCATTCAGCAAGTACCTGAGAACAGCCGCAGACAGTACTTGGTACTATGAGTCAGATCCTATTCCAGGCAAGTGGATTAAGGCAAAACATAAACACAATAAATAAGATTCATCTCTATATTTCAGTATCAACCTACCTAGAAAGAATGAATAGATAGGAAGGTCCTATCTGGGAGTGGAGCTATAGGAAGGAATATGACCAGGACGTTTTAGAGGGTTTTGGGACCCCCAACTGTTTCTCCAGAACAGGGAGATCTGGAAAGACTTGAGGTCTGAGATTAATTTGGGGTGGGAGGTAGGGGGCAGTACGTTAAGTGACCTGGGCTGTGGATGTAGGTTTCAGAGCCCAGACACACCCAGCTTAAATTGTTGGTCAGCTATAGGTTTAGGGAGGGGAGCAAAGACCACAGATCTGTAAAATGAGCTGCACAGGAGGGGCACCAGGCTGGACTTGGGCCTTGCAGCATCTCTAATTTCTTTTATCTTTTCGCATCTTCTACTATCCTCCTTGCAGGATCAGTAATGTCTGTAATGCAAAGACGCACAGTTTAGGTATTATGACACAGAAACTAGTGTTTTTGAGCAGGGGAGGAGGCCTATGAACTGATAGGCTCGCTGAAGTCCTGGCACAGCTGAGCCTCTAATTTTCACATTTTTCCATCGTCCTTTTCTCTCTCCCATGTCAGTGGAAAATGGGAGGGTCTCCTCCTAGCCAGGTGTGTGTGACCCACCCCCTCAAGGGAATGGACTCGTCCACTCACTCCCCTCCCCCTCTACGTGAATGAGACAGACACATCTCTCTCTTTCTCTCTCTTTCTCTCCCTCTTCCCGTCCCCCTCCCTCCCCTTCCCTCCCTCGCTCCCTCGCGCTCTCTCTTACACACACACACACACACACACACACACACACACACACACACGGTAGGTGTTCCCTTTTCTTCCAGCGAGTAAGGCCGCTAGCTTTGCCCCGCCCACTCTCGCCCTTTCAGGTAGTTCCTCCCTTCCCATGCCTCCTGTAGAGTGGTTTCTCCCCCTCCCCCAGGTGCTGAATGGTCTCGCCTCCCTCCACGCCTCTGGTGTCCGGGTGAGCCAGGCGCCACCACTGTGGAGAGTGTGCGGCCGGGTCAGGAAGCGCCTGACAAGCCAGCTGCGCGGCCATCGTGGGTGAAGCAAGGGTTCTTAATTTCACCTCCCCTCCGAAGTGAAGTTTTCCGCCCCGGGAGAGGAGGCGGCGCCCAGCGTCGGCCGTCGCCTTCCGCTGGAGTGTAGGCTTTGGGACCGTCCATTGTTGTCGGAGGGTAGGGGTGGGCGTGGTGTCTCCACCTCCTCCGGGAACACTCTCGGGCCCACAGCACTCGCTCATCCTGCAGGAGCTGCGGCGCCAAGATGAGCGAAGAGGAGAACCCAGCCAGCAAGCCCACGCCGGTGCAGGACGTGCAGGGCGACGGGCGCTGGATGTCCCTGGTGAGCGACTCTGGAGTCCGGGGCTAGGGCCGGGGAGGCTCTGGAAAGACAGCTATTTCGCGCGGCTCTCACTACGTAATTGGGAAACGGAGGGCAGTTAGGGTGGTGGTACTGCATAAGGAAGCGGAGCGGGGCGGGACCAGAAGCGCGCCTTCTAACTCCCCCCCCCCCCTTTACGTCCCCAAAGCACCATCGGTTCGTAGCCGACAGCAAAGATAAGGAACCCGAAGTTGTCTTCATCGGGGACTCCTTGGTTCAGCTCATGCACCAGTGCGAGGTGAGGCCCGCCCCCCTCCTGCTACCCCGCCCAGGCCTGTGGCCTCACTGATACACCTGGACCAAAGCCCAGGCCAGTAGGTGTTTGGGGTACCCGAAATAGCCTCAGGTAGCGCCAGGTACCCAGAATCTCAATTTAAAGTGCTACCTTCTGCTGTGGAGGAAGTGTGTGTCCTAGCTTTGTCAGACTGGGTTTATGTGTAGCGAGACTTAAAGTGAGGCTTCCTTGCAAGAAGATTGCCTAAGATGAGGCTCTTTGCTTAAACTACTGCCCAGCCCTAATGGATTTCCACGAAGCTATAGTCATTTCCACAAAGTGAAGGTCAACTGTACTAGGTCTCCACTAAGGAGACTCAATTATGTGATCTTTCCACTAAGTGATGTTAAACTATGGCTTTCCTCAAAGTGAGGTTCAGCTGGAATGCTGTTGGTTCAATACATGGCTCAAGGAGAACGGGTGGCCATAAAGGGAGACTTGGAGTCTTGCTTTTGTGAAGTTTTGCAAAAGTGAGACTATAATGGGGTTTTGCGTAAAACGAAGTTTGATCATGTTGGGGCTGGCTCAAGGTGAGATTTAACCAGACTGCTTCTGTAAAGCAAGGCTCTTCCATGATGACATTTGGTTAATCTGCACGGGGTGGTGGTCCATGCTGACGATGCCTCTATGCCAGCGTCACTTCTTGCCCACAGATCTGGCGGGAGCTCTTTTCCCCTCTGCATGCACTTAACTTTGGCATTGGTGGTGACAACACGCAGCATGTGCTGTGGCGTCTGGAGAATGGGGAGCTGGAACACATCCGGCCCAAGGTAAGCAGAGCTTGAGTGGACAGCTAGAGCATCCTTAGCCTGCCCCTCACCACTGCTTCATGCCTCTCTTTCCACAGATCGTGGTGGTCTGGGTGGGTACTAACAACCACGGGCACACTGCAGAGCAGGTGACTGGCGGCATCAAGGCCATTGTGCAACTGGTGAACCAGCGGCAGCCGCAGGCCCGAGTCGTGGTGCTGGTGAGAGAATGGGAGGGTGTGGAAAGAACAGCTGCAGTGGTCTGGGACCCCTTCAGGTAGGCGCAGCATCTTGGCACAGAGTAGTGGCTTTCAGGCAGAATCTCACATTGAAGCTTGCTACACCCATCAGAGCGGCTGTTGTTAAGTATATGTTCAGGGACCAATTAGCCCCTTTTGCCCAAGGGACTGCTAGAGACTCTGGAGGTGTTGAAAAGCTGCAGACACTTAAGTAGCCAAAAGTTGTCAGGCATTCCCATGGTGAACCTAGCCTCCAGCACTTCAGGAAGGTTCTTGCTGAATGAGGGCTGAAATCAGTTTAGAAACTATGTTCCCAAACCCCCATCTTCCTTCCTAGGGTGTTCTGCAGCTGGGGACTTCCTAGCAAGGCGTAGAGAACAGTATGGCACAGGGAACAGGCTCCCCTGATGCTGCTAGAATGCCTCCTCACAACCCCGGCTGTATTTTTCAGGGCCTGCTTCCTCGGGGTCAGCACCCCAATCCACTCCGTGAGAAAAACCAACGGGTGAATGAGCTGGTACGGGCAGCATTGGCTGGCCACCCACGGGCCCACTTCCTGGATGCAGACCCTGGTTTTGTGCACTCAGATGGCACCATAAGCCACCATGACATGTATGATTACCTGCATCTGAGCCGTCTGGGGTACACACCTGTTTGCCGGGCCCTGCACTCCCTGCTTCTGCGTCTGTTGGCCCAAGACCAGGGGCAGAGTTTTGTCCCCCCACTGGAGCCCACACCCTAAGCACCTGCCTTCCTGCTACATTAAATTCTCATTCTTCAGTCCCTTGTTTTCTGGGTACCTCAATCTCCACTCTGACGTCTGTGACCCTGCAGCTCTGTTCCAGGCAGTTCTCTCCAGTCCATCAGGATACTCTGGATCTTGTAGAGTCAGCCAGATTTCTACTATCACAGTAGTGCTCAGGCAGGCAGTACTGATCAGTAACGCACTAGGTGAAACGGGTGTGCTAACACAACCCTATCGGGTTGAGGGCAAGTGCACCCAAAGCTTTCCTCCAGTTCTGCACATGCTCTTTCCTGACTGGAACTTCTGGTGCTCTGGTCTTGGCTAAGACATGACTTCCCGTGGAAGCTTCTTGACCTTCCCCATCCTTGGCAGTCATCCCTTAACACCAGGTACTGGTATCTGTCTTCCCAGAGTACTGTCCACAGGCTGTGAGAGGTGGAACCAGATTTCCCTCTGGCCTGGTTGCAGTGCTAGGCTTGGGCCACGTGGGGGCAGCAGGGGTCACTAAGGACACCATGGTACCAGTGCCACCCAGTGCCACCCCTGGCTCAGACCCCTCAGCTGCAACTGGAACTCTGGTCCATCAAGGGTGAACCGCCCTTCTTGCACCACCACCTCAGGCCTTCCCCAAGCTCCTCCTCACAGGATGGCTGAGTGCGCCACAGCCCTCTGCCCACTGAGTCCCTCTGAGGTAGGAAAGGTCTAGTCTTTGGAATTGCTTCCGGCCACCTCAAGGTGGCTGAGTGAGCAAGTAACTCGCTCTGTGGCCACCTGGGAACCAGACTGGTATGACCCACATCTCTTCGCTCCCGCAGCCACACAGGTGTGTTAAACAGCTTTAATCTCGTTCATTGCGGCTTCTCGGCACAGTAAGAAATATTGCACATGATCAACATGTTTTGTTCTGGGGATGGGGACAAGGGTAGGGGGAATCACCTTCTTAGAAAGTACAACCCAAGTTGGGAGGGCAGAGGGGGTGGGGAGAGAACCCTCCCCATGCCTGTGGCAAAGTGCAGGAGCCCCCACCCCCAAACTAACCTGAGTCCAGCCCCTCTGGGGAAAAAAGGGGTACATGAACTCCCCTACTCCACAGGCGCCTCCCTGTGGCCCGAGGCCCGCACTCCCCTCCAGCTTGCAGCCCTCACACGAGCCATTTTGCATAAAGTACAAGTGAAAAGTTCTGAACATAACACACTCCAGGTTATGTACAGGGGCTCGGTGGAGGGAGACTCCGCCCCAGCTTCCCCTCAGCTGCCCCCCGTCACACGGAGGGAGCTGTGGGGGCAGGGGGGTAGACAAGAGGAGCAGGCCTCATTCCGCCCCAAACTGGAAAGGACGAAATGGCTTTACTGGGGAGCAGGTAACCATCCTGCCCCCCCCATTCCTGCCACCTACATACTGTCTGTGTCCTGAGGGGGGTACTGTGGGTCTGGGATCTTCTCAGGGGCCCCTCACCTGCCTGTGGCAGCTGCAGAGGGGCCAGAGGGGGGCGGCGAGGGCTGGGGGGGCCCCTCCCAGCCAGGCTGTCCAGACCCCGGCTCTGAGGGCGGAGGCAGTGGCGGGGCAGCCGGGGCTGTGCCAGAGTCCGAGCCAGGTGAAGTGGGGTCAGGGCCCCCAGCAGGGCTAGGAGTGGGGCCAGGGGCAGCAGCAGTGCCAGTGGGAGGCGGTCCAGGGAGGGGGGCCTCTGCTCCGGAGGGCTGCTCTGTGGGAGTGGCTGCCTGCATGATCTTCTGGCGCACTTCACGAATCTTCAACTGCAGACAGACCTTGGAGGGGAAGATGTCTGCGTAGCGGGCCTGGAAGGCTGCCGTGGCCTGAGCTGTGGACAGAAGCAGGGTGGGGCCGCAGGAGGGCAGGGTGAGATGAGTGGGGAGGCCCCCTCCAAGAGCCCTCCAAGACTCCAAGACCTGCTCACCTGATGGGAAGAAGCCATGGTCCTGGAAGAGCTGCATGACGAGGGCCCGGCGCTGGTCCAGGGTGCGCCGCAGTGACGAGTATGGCACCTTCTCATATTCTAGCTCCCCAAGCACGTCCTCGGCTTCAGTACCTGGGAACAGCACAGAGAGCACAGTTGAGCCTGCTGCAGCAGCCGGGCCCCCCGCCACTGCCCAGTGTACCCGCAGCCCTCACTGAACTCTATTTGACTGCAGGACTCAGAGAGAGAGAACCCATTTGAGGTCACGTGCCAACTTAGGGGCCTGCTGGACTCCAGAACTCACCCTTGACCTGCTGTCCTTCCTCTCAGCAACATCCACCCCACCTCCCCCACCTCTTTAACCTGGTTCTAAGACCCCACCCCTCTTAGAGGCCTGTGGACACCCCCAGCCCTGCCTGCCACCATGCCAGCACCTGTTCGGTCAAAGGTGAAGATGTCCCCCTCGCACTTGGCGCTCTTGGGGGTGTTGGGCTCCGAGCTGCAGCTGGAGCGTCTCCTCATTTTGCGTTTGGGTGAGGTGGGGTCCTCGGGGGCCGAGTCCAGGTCTGGTCAAACGGAAGCAGGCTCAGTGGAGGTGGCCCCAGTCTGTCCCCCACCTACCCGGAGTGTCTGGCGCTTGCCTACCCGTGGAGTTCTTCCTCTTCTTGCGATAGGAGCCCAGGATGGCCCGGGGGGAGGTGGCCAGAGACTGCAGGGTAGGCGAGGGCAGCACCTCCTCAGGCCGAAACTCAGGCAGCTCAGCAAAGCGCTCTTCGAAGTCCACCTCTGACAGGACCCTGCTGGAGAGCGGGCAGGGTCACCTCCTCCGCCCCAGCCTCTGCCCAAGCTGCCCCACCTCCGACCAACCCGCACACGCCGCCAAGCCCTCCAGGCCGTGCTCACTTGTCCACAGAGTCAAAGGTCTTCTTCAAGGGCGGGGGCCGCACCTTCACCTTCTTGCCGGTACTAGCCGCCTCCTTGCGCTCAGGGGTATCCCCAGCCGCCCTCCCACTGCTGCCCTCGCTGCTGCCACTGCTGCTACCAGGGGCTGGGGCCGGAGCCGGTGCTGGGCTGGGAGGGGTAGGAGGCTCCCCTCGGCTTTCCAGGCCCAGTCCAGGGACGCGCCAGTCTGAAGATGAGCTAGGGAATTTGCTGGCCTGGGGTGGGGATGGCAAGGAAATGGAGGACACTGGGTTCAGACTCACCAGGGCAAAGACTCAGAAACTCAAGCAGATGAAAGCTGACCGCCAAGACACAGCCTTGGGAAGACCCAGCCCTACACACAAGCAGGAGAACAGAGGAGCACCCACAATAGCTGGGCTCAGACAGGTGTGGAGGAACGACGGGTGGGACAGAAAGACAGACAGTGCACTGAGGAGCAGAACCAAGCAGCAGTATGAACCCCCAGTCCTGTGAGGCACTCACCATGGTCTCTGGGACTTTGGCGCTGGTCCGCTCCTCAGCAGATGGGGGCGGCGGGGGACTGCTCCGGGCCGTGGGAGCCCAGGTCTCTGGGGGCAGTGGAGGGGCTGGAGTTGTTGGCTGCCCCTCAAGTTCTGACTCGGATGCGGGGGGCTCCCGGGCTAGGCCAGGCTCCAAGGGCTGCCGGGGTGCAGGGCCTGGCCGCCCAGGGGCACCTGCCTCAAAAGAGCCCACAGGAATGCTGGCAATGGCCGCCTTCACTTTCTGGGGGGCCTTGGGGGTGGGCCGCTGGGCCTTGGGGGCCACTAAACTGTAGGTCATGGAGCCTGCCGGTGTAGAGAAGAGCATTTTCTGAGCCAGGTCTGACCAAGAGCCCAACCCCTGGGTCTCCCCACCCACCCTGCCCTGGGTTGGCCAGACACCCACCTGTGGCACTAGGGAAAGGACTGGTAGGGGCTGGAGTGGCAGTGGCAGGGGCCGGTGGGCCCTTGGGCAGGATAGTGGCAGCAGGTGGGGTGGTGCTGGTGGCCACAGTGTAGACCAGGCCTGGGGGAGCCTGGGATGGCTGGACCAGGGGTGCTGAGGAGGTGGGTATGGGGCTGCCGGGGTAAAACGCCGTGATGACAGGACCACTGGGAGCTGTGCAGGTGGGAGGCAGCTGAGGGCTGGGCACAGGCGACACGCCCACCTGGCCCGGAGCCAGCAGTGGGGCTTGGCCTGCAGAGAGACAGAGGAATACCAGGCCATCGAGGTAGGGTCTGGGCTGCCTCAGTCCCACCCTTGGTCCCCAACTCTGCCTGCCAGGGCACCCCTCACCTGAAAGCAGAGGCTGCACAAAGGCGGGGCCGCTGGGCCCCAGTGAGGTGAAGCCTAGAGCTACCGAGCTTGTGGGTCCATACGAGGTGACTGTCCCAGCCTGACTAGATGCAGGACTGGTGCCCAGGGGCAGCGCATGCCCACCTGCTGACTGCACATAGGTGATCCTGCCATAGGGAGAGGCAAGAGAGATGTGAGGCGAGCCGGCCCCACCAAACCCCTGCCCTGCCCTGACCTCAACTGCTATCACCTGGTGGAGGAGGGCAGCAGGACCTTCTGAGGCTGAGAGGCGGGTCCAGGGAGCGTGGCCGGGCTGAGAGGCGGCACCAGGCCGCTAGGCGTGCTCACAGGCACTGGAGTCAGCTGGATGATCTGTAGGCAAGGGCCGGGCTAATCGTGAGCTGGGGACCCAGAGTGGGGCAGCGAAGGACCAAGACCTTGAAGGGTGGGTCTCAACAGAGACAGGGAACAGAATTTGGAAAGGGGGGGAGGGGAACACAAGGAGAGAAGACAGCAAAAGGTGGGAGACAAAGAGAAGGAATAAGGTGCAAACACTGAGGGCAAAATCAAGGTGTGCAGAGACATCAAGCAAGACAGATGCCCAGAGACAGACGAAGAGAGAGAAAAGGAGGAGACTGAAGAAGAGGCAGACACAGAAGCCAGGGGACATGGAAAACAACGAACACCCAGGAAGAGAAGAACGAGAGCCAGGTAGGGCCACCCTTACCTTGCTGGGTGGCTGAGCACCGTTCTGCACAGGTACTGAGAAGGGTGGGCTCACCAGGGGTAGTGGCTGGCCGGCCCCTCCTCCCCGCACTGACACACTAGGGGTGGCCAAGGGCACTAGTACCTTCCCAGGCAGCAGCTGGGCTGAGCCACCTGGGGGCGGGGCCTGCACAGGAGAAACTGACTGGGCTGCAAGTTAAGAGACAGGAGAGGAGGTGGTTACAAGGGAGCTGAAGAGGCCCGTGGCCCCTCTCCTTGTGCTGCCCGGCCCAGGCCTCACCTTTAGGGGGTGGGGCAGAAGGTGCGGACTGCAGGATGGGGATGCCAGGAGTGGGTGCAGTGGCGGCCAGGACTTTGCCGTTGGTGGAGGTGCCCGGCGGGAGGGTGAAACGGATGCTGGTGGTGGGTGCAGGGCCGACGGGAGCCGCTGCCTTGGTCCCAGGGGCTGGTGCTGGGGCAGGCGCCACTTGAAGTTGCTGGGGCAGCGTGGGCAGAATGTACTGCACCTGGGTGATTCCCCCAGCCTTGCCCAGGGGACCTGGCTGCAGGATGCCCAGAGGCATTGGCCCATTGGGGCCACTCCCAGCACCTGCTCCTGAGCCCCCAGCCACCCCGCTGCCAGGGCCCCCCTGGGCAATGAACTGGACAGCAGGGGGCGGTGGGGCCCCATAGCCCGGGGCACCCACTAGCAGGTTGGTGACGGTGGCAGGTGCCTTCCCCACAGTGCCCAGGAGGGGCCCAGCCACCAAATGTGGGGCTGCTGAGGTGGCTGCTCCTGACTTCTTGTCTGAATACACTAAGCTGACACCCAGTGGGGAGCCCCCAGGTGCCCGGGACCCAGTGACTGTCTCAGTCCTGGAACCGGCTGTGTCATTTGGAGACGCTTCCACCCGGCCAGAAGTGGGAAAAGGTTTAGAGGCTATGGGCACAGGAGTGCTGCTGACAGGCCGTACCACATTGGTGACCATGGTGGCGGCTGGGCGGGACAAGGGGGCTGCTGGGGCCCCATAGGCCAGCGATGGGGCTGGGGCCGAGGGCACGCGAGCTCCGCTGCCCTCCCGTTCCTCCTTGTTTGAGGGCAGGACTAATGTCTGCAGGACACTTCCTCCCCCGCTGGGAGGCGCCGCAATGACTGAGGGGCCTGGTGGCTCCAGGCCGCCCACACTTTCAGGTCTCTTGCGCCGGAAGGTGGCAGGATCCGTGGGGAGAAACCGGGTGGCCTTAGAAGGTGTTGCTGGGCCCCCAGTTCCAGGGGGTGGGGGCCGTAGGGGGCCTGTTGTGCTGCCCTGACCTGACTCCTGGGCCTTGAAGGTCCCTGAGCCCAGTGGAAAAGAGGTGGCTGCTGAGGCTGAGGAGGAGGCAGGCGAGGATGAGGAGGAGGATGGGGTGGGCCCGTAGCCTTTGCTGAAGCCTGCAGGTGGATCCGGGGGCCCTGGGGGCTCGGGGTCCAGTGATGGGCGGCAGTGAGTAAAGGAGGAACGGATCACAGGCGAGAACACCTTCCGGCCAAAACCCTAAGTAGAAGGAAAAAGGAGCCACAGCATGTTGGGAGAGCCTGGATACCCACACCCTGCCCATCCCCGTCCCGCCTGACAGCCAGACCAGCCAAGGGCTTCCATTCATCCAGGCCATGACCCAGTTCCCCACGGAGCAGGTAGCTCACTCTCCCTGGGCCTTAGTTTCCCCCTCTGTCAACGTACAGGGGAGTGGTGTTCCCCCTCCCAGGATGCGAGAGACCAGACAGTACCAAGTGCCAAGCGCTCACCTTGCTGCCCTCTGGGTCCTCCCCAGAGCTATCTCCACTCTCACTATCGGTCACCCGTTCCTTGCACTTGAGATCAATGTCAGTGGTGCTGAAGCCATCATCAGCTGAGGAAGTAGAGGGAACAGCATGAGTAAAAGAGCTGGGGGTGGGGCTGCCCAGAAGGAACTGTCTGGAGCCTAGCTCTGGCCTCAGTTCTGCCCTAAGTTGGCAGTAAGTAGAGTCCAGGAATGCGGTTCCTTGGCCCAGGTGTGCCCATCTGCCTGACAGCAGGCCCTAAGAGCACACTGGTAACAGCACCTGACACTGTGCCAAATGGCCCAGCCATGCCCATGTCCTCCTGGCTTTCTGTCTGGCCTGGGGCTTCCTGAGGGCAGAGTTAGGTTTAACCTGTAGGGCCTGAAGGCCTGGACCAAATCTCTGCCTACCCTCCAAAACAGCCTGCCGCTCTCTGGCCAGGGTTCCAGGCCCTGCAGCTGCTTACCAATGACATCATCATCCCCTTCCTCCTCACAGATGACCATGCGTTCCTCGTCACTGGTCATGTCCTCACTGGCTGCACGCTGGGAACGGGAGGCCCGGGTGGGCAGCAGTGGTGGCCGCCCACTGGCTGCCAAGTTGCCTCCCTCACCGGGGGCAGCAAAGGGGCCTGGAGCCCCATATTGGGTGGAAGGCTTTGGGCCAGAGTAGGATGCAGGGCCAGATACCATCTGCGGAGCAAGTGCAGGGAGGGTTCAGCCAGGGCGATCACCTTGGGCAGCCCTCCCTGCCCATCTCCCCTACCCCTTGGCCTGCACTCCAGACCTGAGTCAGTTCCTGCAGTGCCTGGCCGTCTACTTCCCCGCCATCCAGGCCATGGACCCCGCTATGCGAGAAGGCTCGGGGCCGGGAGGAGCCAGGTCCCCCAACCGTGTGCAGACGTTCTGCCCCACAGGAGCCGCTCCCTGGAGCCTTTGTGTCGGAGCTCAAGAGGGTCTGGGCTGTGACAGACAGGAGTTCCGAAGACACTGTAGGGCAGGAAGAAAGGTGTTGCAGATTCAGGAGGCCTCTGACCAAGATATCCACAGGTATTTCTAGATACCAGGCAGAAGCAGGCTGGACTTCCTGGGCCACCTGGCCAAAGAGAGCTACCACCCACTAGCCCAGCATTTCCCACTGACTGCTGCCCTCTAGAGTTGCAAGAAGCAAGCCCGTTGCTCCCTGGGAGGCAGCCATACTGAGAGTGTATGAGAGCCTGGAGACGGGTACACGTGGCGCTGGCTAGCTAACCACTGGCCTGCCTAAGCCTCTATTCCCTCATCTCAGAGAGAAAGAAACCTACCCTCCATCACAGAGCTGTGGACCCAAACCCACAGATCACTCCAGAGAAGCGCCTCAGAATGGCACCAGGCATACCAGACACCCTCGGTCTGAAGAAGCAAAGGAAGAACTTCCAACTGCAGCCTTGAAAGCCAAACAAGCTGAGGTTTGAAGTCAGGCTCTGCTACTAACTAGTTTTTTATGATTCCAGACAAGGGATTTTGCCACTCTGAGCCTCAGTTTCCTCATCTAGAAAATTAGGTACAGTTTTGCACACCAGAAACTATCCTCTTTTTGGTGCATGTCATGTAGTAAATGCTCAATAAATAGCACTTACTAGTAAGACTCATTAATAAGACTTTTGTTCAGAAATTTCATCTACCTGGACTTCCCTGATTCCTTCACGTAAATGAAGTGCCAGTTCCTTTGGGAGTAAGGATCCCTAGATAAAAGTGATAAAAATGGAGTTCCTACTGTGGTACGTTAAGAATCCAACTGCAGCAGCTTGGGTCACTGAGGAGGTGTGGGTTCAATCCCTGGCCTGGCACAGTGGGTTAAGGATCTGGCATTGTTGCAGCTGTGGTGTGGGTCACAGCTGCGGCTTGGATTGCATCTCTAGCTCAGGAACTTCCATGTGCCGCAGATGCAAACATAAAGTTAAAAAAAAAAAAAAAAAGTGATAAAGTGGAGAGAAGTTTCTGGGGAAGAAGATAACCAAGCAAAGGGAAAGCTGGCAGCTCTCAGGGAGGATGGTGGCAGGGAAGAGCCAAAGGGCTCACTAACCTCCAGGGGCAGCGGCAGTGCCTGTCTCCGACATGCTGCGCTCCCGCGTTTCCTTGTGCCCTCCTGCCAGCCCCAGGCTCGTGGGCTTGGCCTCTGAGCTGGACTTCTTCCGGTCCTTGTTGCACCACTTCCAGTCTGGGTGGGCCTTAAAGTGGGCCTCTTTCACCTGGCAGGAGAGGGCAGGGAGACCCTTCACTCGCCTACCCCACCACAGGAAGCCGAGGCGCCAAGAGGAGGCGGCGTTACCTGGAAGGCCAGATCGTGGTACTTCTGCTTCTCCTTGGGCCCCAGAGCATACCACCACTCGCCCAGGATCTTGCTGACGGTCCGGTTGTCCTGGTTGGGGTGACGCTGGTGGACCAGGGCCCGGTGCCGCTTGCTGAAGATCATGAAGGCATTCATGGGCCGCCGAATATGATCCTTTTCCCGCTGCAGTGGACACAGGCCCAGTCAGGATGGTTAGGACTGGGGAGACAGGGTTAGGAGGCCACAAGATGAGTTAGGGACAGGCGGAGATGAGGCACCTTGTTGGGGCTACGCCCATCCTTCTCTGAAGACGAGTCTCGTTCCTTGGGCAGGGCGCTGAGAGACTGGGTCCGGCGTTTCCCAGGCGGCAAAGGCAACTGGATCTCAGGAGACATGATGGAGAGGAAGCTGTGGCGGGAACAGCAGGGACAGTGAGAGCCATGCCTCTGGCCACTCCACCCTCCTCCCCAGCCAGGCCACAGGGCACTCACGCATCGTCGTGGTCACTCTCTGTCTCACTGTCCAGCCGGGGTTCTCCTGGAGGACCAGAGGCCTCCTCCTCCGTGGTGGGAAGGGGGCCCTTTCCAGGTTCCACCCCCCCCAAAGTGTGGGGGGGTCCGGGCCCTGGGCTCTCCGGGCATGTGGCTCCAGGGGGCCGTCCAGGATCAGCACTCCCTGTCCCTCCTGGTGGCTGCTCATGAGCAACAGCTGCCGACTCAGCAGGTTCTGGGGGCAGAGCGAGTGGCAGGCCAATCAGAAAGCAGCTCCTGGGTCATCTAGACCCCATCCCCATGCCTTCCCACAGCCCCCCGCCCCTCACCTTTGCTCTGGTTGGAGGCCACTGGGTGGCTGGCAGGTTGCTGGGCCTCACTTGGCTGCACAGAGGGGTCAGGTTGGCTGGGGGCCAGGAAGGGGACTAAGGAGTGCCAGGGGAACACGGCCACAGAGCGAGGTTCCACGTTCGTCCACACTGTGGGAAGGAGCCACCTGAGCTGTGCAGCAGGAGAGCTTGGCCTTGACCAACAACTCAAACTCTTTTCCACTCTGAACAAGGTGACTCCACCCCTTCTTTACACCCCCCTTCCCCAATCCCAGAGCCCCTTGGGCTGCTGCATGCAAAATCACTCAGGAAAACCTCCTCTTTCATAAGAAAGAAAACAGAGGCAGGGAAATAGTCCTCATGCCCCACTCCCTCCCCCACTTCCACCTCCACCAGCCTTGCCACCAGGGACCAGGCCAGAGGAAGGACTGGCTCCTCTCGCAAACCAGGCCATGCCTGACTGCCGTCTCACTCTCTCCAGGCCCCAAGACCTTAGCGAGGCTGGAGACCCTCCCCCAATCAGGACACTTCCATCACCACTCTGCCATCTGACATCGCCCCTCACCTTGGCCTCACACTCCCTTTCTCTTTCCTGAGATAGATGGCCCAACCTCCCTCCCCTGCCCTCTCCATTACCCACAGGGCATGAGGTCTCAGGCCTTTCTCCTCACCTCCCTCCCCCTACCACAGACGCCAGGGAGCCAGACCTGCCCTTCCTGGGCTGGACATAGGTCACTCCAGCATCTTTCTCCTTCTTTCCCAAAAAGAATCTACTGCTCGTGAAGAGCCCCCCACCCCACCCCAGCCTCCCTCACTCTAAACCCTGGAGCTTATCTTTAGCGTCCCGTTTAGCCCCCTGCCCAGAAAGAAGGAAGGGGGTGGTAAACTCCTTGGAAAAAAAGGCACAGACAATGAGGCAGACAACAGAATTGCTACAACCTCTACCCAGGCAAGACAACAGTGCCAGGTGTTTCCTTGAGGATGTACACAGGAAGGTACCTCCCTCACCAGGGGGCTGGCTCTAGAGGGCCAACCTTCTCCTCCAGGGGCTGGGTAAGAGAGCCAGCCCTACGCTGGGTCCCACCACTGGCTTGGACTCCCTTGGCTGGCCCAGCCTGGGAGTGGGCTTCCTTCTCCTGCCAGCTCCCTCAGGGAAGTGGAACCAGCAGAGGAGGCCCCTGCTAGAAGATCATGAAGCAAGGAGGGAAACGCCCGAACCCTGGCCCCCAACATTCCAGGCCTACCCTTCATCTACAGCAGTGTGACCTGGGCTGACCCCCACTTCCCGTGCCTTCAGAGGACTGGCCTAGGGACGTCTCCACGTGAGGCAGTGGCCTCAAGACCACATTTTGTGAGATACGGCCATAAAAGAAAGCAGACATCAGGGCAACAGGACCAGGGATGAAGAAGCCAACACTGGAGAGGACGCTAGACATTTTGACCATCCTGTCCCTACCACTGAGACACTGGAGCCCCAAAAGCCTAGTGGGCCCTTCAAACCCATAACAGCCTTTGGAGACCTAGACCTGGCTCTCACTTCACAAAGATCTTTCCCACCAGGGTTACCTCATCTGCTGAGTGGGAAAGGGGCTCAGCAGACAAGAGTAGAATAGTCCTTTGGTCCTGGCCCTCCTGAACTCTTTCCTGGTGCACTACCTACCCTCCAGGTCCCTGGATCTCTCTCTGAAAAGCACACCCAAAACACATCACTCTCTTCTAAACAAACAGTGCCTCACTCGCTTCCTAAAACCTGTCCTTGGCTCCACCACTCAATCACAGCCCCGAGCCCCTTCCCCCTTCTCTATTCCACACCTAGGACCAGCAAGTCACACACTGCTCCTACTCTAATCCATGCTCCGAAGCCAGACACTCTGCTCTCCTCACCTCCAACTACAACGGACCTGTTCCACCCCACACCTAGCACGACAGCTGTCCCCAGCTACTCTGCACTCCCATCACTCCGCTACACTCCCACCTGCTGTCACTAACCACTTGGACCAGCCGAGCTCTGTAACTTTCCCCTTTACTCTGCCTCCACTAGTCTCTTCTATACCCCCATCACCATTACTCCGCACTCAACACCCAGGCACCTTGATCCCTGCAGTCCCAGGACCCAGACGCTACTGACCGAACATGCCGAGGCCACGGGAAGCCGCGCCGGACGCGGGCACCAGGGGCCTGTGGGCTGAGTACATGGTCCGGCGCGGGGGGGCCCGGCCGGGGCTCGAGCCTCCTCAGCGGCCGCCGCCGTTCCGCCCGCCGCCGGCTCCTCGGCCGTCGCCGCTCGGGCCCGGGGGGAGCTGGAGGCCGTCGCCGCATGCCCCCCCCACGCCCCCAACCCAGGCCGCCCCACGCGGGGGGGGGGTCTCTGCCGGGCGCGCCTGCGCACAGCGCCTCCTGCCTCCCGCCGCCCAGGGGGCGGGGGGAGGTCAGAGCGAGCCGGCCCCGCCCCGCCCCCCGGCGGGCGCGGGGGCCGTCACGGGGCGCGAGGCACGGGGGCCATCGGCGCCGCCCCCTCCCTCTCCCTCCTCCCGCGCGGAGCCGGGCGGGGCAGGCGGGGCGGGGCGCGGCGCGCGTGCGCGGGGGCGGCCCCCTCCCTTCCCAGATCGCTGGCTCGTTCCCTCCCTCCCTCGCAGCTCCGGCGGGTAACGGCTCTGGCCCCGCGCGCCCCGGCTGCCGGCGCCGCGCCCCGCCTTTCCGGGCCCGGGGCCCGCGGCTCAGCGCCGGGTCGACCTCCGGCCCCGGGCAGGCAGACGGACCAGCGTGCGTGCGTCCGTGCGCTCCGAGCGAGCCCCGCGCCGAACCACCGCCGCCTCCCCGCCCCGCCACTACTACGCGCTCCCCTCCCCCCGCCGCGTCTCCCCCCGCCCCTTCCCCGCTTCCCCCGCGGCCTTCCGCGCAAGCCCGGCCCACCGCGCGCGAGCCCATTGGCTGCCGCCGCCGCGCGCGGGTCAGGCCCCGCCGCGCCCGCCCCCATTGGCCGCCCCGGGGGAACGTCAGTCATATGCAAATAAGGGCAGGGCGGGGCGGGCTCCGGTTGGCCCCAAGCCGGCCCGGGGCGGGACCGCCGGAGGAGGGCGGCAGCGAGGGCGCACTGCAGTAAAGGCACCGAGCCAGGCGGGTGGTTCGGGGTGCCGCGCTGCTGAGGCCCCGGGGCTGTGGGTGGTGCTTGCGTGTGTCCATTCCGCTCAAGGAACACGCTCGCGCGCGGCTCGGCCCACCTCCCTCACGCCCACCTGGGCGCAAATGTCCCCGTAGGGCAGATGAACTGCGTGGGCCAGGCACCTCAGCCCTTACCAACTCTCACAACAGCAGTCACACAGGTACACACACTCCTCATGGACAGCCTTTTCTACCACACCCATTATCTCATACACACTCCACGGTCACATGTAACTTCACACACAGTCACACACCTGGAACACCTGCTCACATAAGTGTACTACCTCCCACACTCTTCATCACTCCCCACCCACCATCACACACACTCATTCTCACCCAATCTTTATCAGTCACTTCATACAGGCCCTGTCATACATGCTAAACCAGTGCATATCCTCACCATACATCAACCAACCCATGTGAATCATCATACAAACACACAACATGTGAAACAAGCAGAATTATCTCATACACTCCATCACAACCACTGCTTATCCACTGCATGCACCCTATGTCCTTCCAACAAAACCACACACTCATCTGACCTTCCTGGCACCCCCCAACCCCAACACAGCTCAACAAATGCCACCATACTGACTCCACACACTATATAAATATTCAGTACCCTGGTTCATCTGGTGTACAAAATGCCTGGCCATTCACCATCACTCAGCTGCCCTGCCTGACACTTAGCAGCCACCTGGGACCCTCTACCTCACAGTGTCAGGCCGGTGGCCACCACTCTGGGCTGAGAGGCACCCTTTCCAGAAGAGGGCCAAGAGGAAGGAAGGAAACTACGACTGGGGTTGCTACGTGGTGGGAGCTTGTGTGTATTACCCGTTCATTGACTCCTCACAGCCACTAGGGAATTACACTTTATTATACCCATTGTTCAGATGAGAAAATGAGGCTCAGAAAAATTGAACAAACTGTGCAAGATCATGCAGCCAGGACATAAGAGCCCAGAGCTCCAACTCAAGTGTTCTTTCCACTTACTGAAAATTTAACCTCAGGGCAGACACAGGCAGAGACTCCCAACAGAGGTCTGGGCATACCAGAGACTGGAGAACCATAAAAAGGTCAGAAGGCACATAAAGAGACACAGGCATGGTCTGAGGCACACCAGGCAAAGAGACAGAGACCTTGGATCACCCAAGAGGATCCCTGAGGCCACATCGAGTAAAGGCAGAGGCCTTGGGGTCATACTTGGACAGGTAAAAGTTGCACAGGTTCAGATGGACCAAGATTGGGTTCCTACATAGGTGGAGTCAATGACAGGCACAAACAAACCCTTTCCCCAGCCTGCTGCATCCACAGGCAGAGCTGAAAGCATGGAGAGGGGGACAAAAACTGGGTAACCTGAGCCCAGAGGAAAGGCAGAGGTCTCTAGCCCTCTGACCTCCAGAGACTGCAAGGCCAGACACTTGGCTGTGAGCCTGGAAGGACCACCGCAGGGACTATTAGGTGACTGCCCCCTCCTCCCTATGCAGCCCAAGACTGCAAGACTCAGACCCTCCATTACCTCACTGCCCTAGGGACTGCAATGTGAAGCAGAAATCAAGGCTGAAATCAATGTGGCCTGCTATCTACCCAACGCCGCCCCCTCCTCTCCCCACCGGTGAGTCACCTACTTGCAAGTTAACCCTTCCCCCCATTGCAATGCAGCCCAGGGGCTGAGCTGAGAGGAACCTTACCCAAGCTCCCCCACTTCTGTTGGGTGAGATTAAGAACTAGGCCTGATACAGTAGGGAAAGAGGGCCCCACAACATCTGGGAGGGTTGCACATCTGGTAGAAGACAGTGCCCACATAGGAGGGATGGAAAGAGGCCTCTTACGGGGAACCATACAGCGAAGTGGGGGCCCAGCCTGGCAGGGAGGGGCCGGAATCTGGGCGGGAAGGGCCCCCCTGCCCTGGGCATTAGGCCAGCCCTATACTTAGCTTCCATTGTTCAGAGTGGAGGAACCCTGGGTGGGGGTGATTAGGAGTGGAGAAGAGGGGAGCAGGTCCTGTCCCCAGACAGCTCCATCTCTCCAGCCATACCCAACCCTAACTGGGGCCTCCCTAATAGGAAAAGGTTGAGGGGGTTCCCCAAATTCGGAACCCAGCCCCATCTGAGAAGGGGTGCAACACCATCCTTGACTCAAAGCAGGTTATAGGCAGAACTATGGTGCAGCTACCCTACCCCCTGCACTACCCCATTAGCAACTCCACTAAAGGTTTGGCCCTCAACAGTCCCCACAGCACCACCCCACCCCAGCGTGGGGACGAGGAGCCCAGATGGAGAAAGCAACTGCCACCCAGGGTGGCACAGGCTGAGGCCTGCCCAGAGTCCTGGGGCCCACAGCCACGGATGCTGACAGACTGAGGGACAGGCAAGCAGCTCTGAACTCACGGGTGCCCGTTTACTGAGCCCGAGAGGCACGGCGCCCTGCTGCCTGTGGCTCCCCACCCTGCTCTCCAAGCCCGGGTCCCGCCTCGGCTCACCACCCCAGTGTCCCCAGCTCCCCTCACCCGCTCTCCACATACACACCCACCCACCCACCCACCCCGCGCGGCGTCGGCAACGGCCAGGGTTGCCTGGGGAACGAGCCCAGGATTGGGCTGGTGCTGCACGGGAGGGATGGGGGCCTAAAAATAGCGACGGGGTGAGTCAGTGCGAGTGGGGCTGGGGTAGGCAGGGGAACCAGAAGGGAAAGAGAGGCAGGCGAGAGGTATGGGGGAGGGTCTCCAGGGATTGGGAGACGGGCGGGATAGGACCAAGGGCGGGACGTGGATTGGGGGGTGGGGGGGGCGAGGGGAGTGTACGGGCGCGGGGGCTGGAAGGGCTGGTCCGCTCGGGCTGAGGGAGGCGCCACTGCCTGGGCGGAGGAGAGGGCGCCGCCCTGCGTTCTCCTCCCCAACCCCGCGCTCACGAGATTTTCCACTCGCCGCCTGGTCCCCAGCCAGCCCCCGGCAGGCCCCACAAAGCCGCTTTGTGCTGGGAGGGCGGGTGAGCGCCTGGCCAGCCTGACACCCACGCGGGCCGCGGAGGGGCGCGGTCCAGCTGGCACCAGACCTGTCTGCCGCACCCCCTCCCCGCGGTCCGAGCACCCGGCCACGCAGGGGTTAATGGCGCAGGAGTTTGGGGGGAGCGAGTCTCGGCCAATCGGCGTCGGCGGACGAGACAACAGCCAATGGGAAGGACAGAAGCCCAACACCGGGGGCCTACCCCCTGGGGCGCGGGAATGGGCGCGGCCCTCAGTGTGCGGTTCAGGATCCACAAAGCCCCGAAGCACCTTATTTCCCCGGCTGCTACGCAGGAAACAGGCTCAGAGGAGGGCAGGATTTCGCAGTCAGGAAGTGGCAGGATCGAGATTTGAGCCCAGGTCGGCCTGAGTTCACAATCATCTTTTCCACCCATATGGCGAGGCAAGGGTTCCCTGGCCCAGGCCCCTATGGGGAGCGGGAACAGGGAACGGGGTGCAGGCGGAGACGGCGGGCTAGGGTCCAGCCGCCTGCGGTGCAGCCGCTGCCGCCGGTGGTAATGGGAGCCAGACGCCGTCGTCACCGCTAATGCGCCTCCCTCCCGGCCACTAATGGAGCCATTAATGCCCGGGCGCCAGGGGCTGCAGGCCACACACACCACCATTCCACTGCGCGTGCGCGCTCCAGCAGCCCAGCAACCCGCCGCCGCCAGGAGGCAGCCTGCCCCCTGGAAGTCCCTGGTGCTGGGGACTCTTCCAAGAAGTCTCAAAGACTGGCTCCTGCCAACTTAAAAGACGCCTCTTCTCTTCTCTCTTCCGCAAATGATCCTCTTCTTCCCAGCCTAGGTCTCCTTCCTTTCCAGGGATCTTTGACACCCAGATCCAACCTTTTACCTCTGCTCCAAACCCTTTCTTGGCTCTTCAAGGGCTGACTTTCAAGCATGGGCTGGACCTGTCCTCCTAGGCACCCTTCTGCCAAGCCTTGGCCAAGTGTCACCTCCAGTCTCAACCAGCCATTAAAAAGTCATGCACTTTCACCCCTCCTGGCCTCTGCTCCTGTGGCTACCTTGGCCTGGATGGCCCTTCTCTTTCTCTCACTACCCTGAAATCCACTCATTTCTCCTACTTCAGCTCAAATGTCACCTCCAAAGAGAAAACCTCCCTCACTGCCTCACATTAAGCCTCAGAATTGTCTCTCTCTTTTGGGCTCCCCAGACTCTATAGCTCCCTCTGCTCATCCCTGCCTGGGGCCTGCATCCACACCTGCCTCCCCCACCCACTTACCCCAGGGCTGCTCAGCCTGGGCTTGGTGGAGGGATTGGGTTCGTTGTTTGAGACAAAATGGAAATTCTGGTGGGCAGAATCTGGATCTGGATTTAGGGAATCAGGAGACCCTCAGCTCCTCTTTGGGCCTCATTTTCCCAACCCACCCAGGCATAGCTGGTGTGTACTGCCTGGTCTCTGAGGTCCTACTGGTTGGGATGGACTAAATGTGGGACTCGCTTAAATGGAACTGGCACCAAAGTGTCTCCTGAAAGGCAATGGGGGCGGTGGTGGTAGGGGAGATCTGGGTCGTGCCCTCTAGCAAGTGGGTGGGCACAGGAGCTGCTTTCCTGCTGCTCCCCCACAGCCGGATCTCTTGGCTTGGCCCAAACAGCCCCTGCCTTCCTGCCTGTCTTGGGAACAGGTGCTCGGGTATTGATGGGTCTGCAGGATGGCTCCTGACAGCTCTTAGCAGGTTTCAGGACTGTAGTGGGCAGTTAATTTGTCAAGGAACAAGAGGGGGCTCCTAGGCCTAAACATCCTCTCAACACTCCCCAAGATGGGAGCAGGAGACCTGGTATTTAGCAACTGTCTACCGACTTAAAGATTAACAGAGTAGCCGATGTGCACAGCCTCAGGGTAGGGGCTAGGATAGCAGCAGCAAGTCTGTCTAAACAATGGGAGGAGGGCCAGAGGAGAGGCCAAAGCTGGCCCAGAGACACAGGATCCCAAGATGGGAGGGCCAAAACAGAAAGAGGGTGGGATGAAAGCACAGACAGAAGCTGATGTCTAAGGAGGGACACACCAAGAAAGGTATATTGAGCCAGACTCAGAGAAAGTCAGACAGAAGTCCAGAGAGAGTGACTCAGGCCCAGAAATAGAGACCTAGACAGAGACAGACATAGGAACCCAAGAGACAGATAGAAGTATAGCGGCTCAAACAGGCAGCAGACAGACCTAGGAGAAGGGGCACTGCCTGTCAATACGGGAATAGCAGGCGGACGCTGGGAGCTGGAAGGGAGGCTGTGCCAGGAACAGGGCTGAGACATCTGGCCTCCTGGGCTGGGGCTGCAGGCCCCGGGGTGGTTTCCTCTCCCGGGCAGCAGGCGGGAAGAGTCCGAGGGAGGTGGCAATGGCAGCTGGCTGGCCCGGCCATGTGCAGAATGTGGAGAATGCTGGCCCGCCTGCTCCAGCAAGTCCCCCAGCGGAAGCAAATGCCTGGTGGGGGGCAGAAGCAGGCAGGCTGCCCTGGGCCGCCTCCTCACACCTGCTTCCCTGAATGAGGGTCAGGCCCTGGCATGGGCCGGCAGAAGAGGCCAGGACTACAGCCTCGCTGTCCCCCTGGGCACGGTCTGGGGCCTTAGAGGGAGAAGGTCCCGAGGTGCCTACCTCCCAAAGGTTCAGGGAAGCCTCTGAGGAAAGAACAAAAGGGCCTGCTGGCTGGGAACCTGAGGGCAGCCCAGATACCTCAGCATGGGTGTTGTCAAGGAGGAGCTGCTCAGAACTGCCAGGACAGGCACTGTACAAGTTCGGACGACCAGATGGCTTCCAACATGGGGCCTCTCCTCCCTGAACCTCAGTTCCCCCTCCCTGCCCCCCACAACAGGGCTGGTAATCGCTATTTCACAGTATCAGGAGGTTTCCATGAGATGGCCCCACACCTGAGGTTGGGCAAAATGCTCAATAAAGTGGGCAACTATTATTGCCGTTATTATTATTGAGAATGCTTAAGAGCCTGGGCTCCTTCAAATCCTGGCTTTCCGTTTTCCTAGCTGGCTGACCTTGGGCAGTCACTCTGCCTCTCACTTCCTCCTCTGTCCACTGGAACTCATAATCGTGCTGACCCCCTGGGATGTTGTGAGGATTCAGTGAGTAAAGACTCGGTCAGAACTTGCTGACTTACAGGCACATCCAGGGTGGAACTCAATAAATTAATATTACAGTAACCTCCAGGAGGGAGAGTCCTGTGATCTAGAGATCGAAAGAGACTTGGTTCAAGACCCAGTCCTGCCCCTCCCTGGCTGGGTGACCTCAATCAGGACCCTTCTGCTGTCAGGGCCTGGCTTTTCCTCAACTGGAAAATGATGGCAGGAACCCCTGCTGGGCCACCCTGGTAAGTCTCAGGTCACCTGCATCCGTGCAATCCCTCCCCAAAGTGCAGCAGTGAGCACGGATGCTATGTATGAAGGCAATACCGGGGGCTGCGGGCATGCGGAGGGTCGGGGCTATGGAGGATAAAGAGTCCTTCTGCTTTGTTTTTACCTCTGCTTAAGGACAGAAATCTTGCTGTGCCCACTTCTGTGGAATTTTGCTCATACAATACATGTAAAAAATGTTGGGCATGGGGCTCACTATCTCAGTATATGAGCATGAGGGGCAGGCAGAGTCCCTGTGTCCCTCTGCCCTGGGTCTGGCTGGGCTCCTTCCTGTACTGGTCTCTGCCCCAGCCCAAGACACAGGAGCTCCTACTCAGATCCACACCCCAGCCTCCTTCCTTCCTGGACTCCCTGCCTCTGGCCTCAGGGACTGGAACTCATCCTACTTGGTACAGCCACGGTGGGATCGGCTCAAAACCTTCCATGGCTCCCTAGTGCCCTCAGGATAAAGTTCCCGAGTCTTCTAAGGACCCTCTATGAGCTGACCCTTGAGGTACTGCTCACCAATACAGCCGCACACCCTCAAGATACACTCGCGCACAGTCTAGAGCCCCCGACTTTGCGGATTCAACTTCCTTCAAATACTTGCTTTTGCCTCAAGGCACATATCAGGTCTCACTTTACAAGCCCCTGGCCCCTTCTCTGAGAAGCCCTCCCTGACACCCCATGCCCCCTTGGCCCCATCCCAGCCCTGACTACTCTGGACAGTTAATATCTGGAGACAGGTCTGTCTACTCCAGAGACCATGAGCCCTGTGAGGGCAGGGCTATGTCCTTAGCAGCAACCAGCACAGGGCCAGGCACAGAAGGGGCCCTCAATCAGCAGTGGATTAATAAATAAGTAAATAAGAAAAAGATGCTAGGGAAGGGATGGGGGATGGGTCTGCCACCCTCTGGGAGAGTTGCTCTGACAAGGCCCAGGCCAGCTGGCTCTCCTGCACCATCTCAGACATACCTCTCCCCAGGCCCCGGCCTTGGCCCTCTAGCCACACTGGCTGGCCTCAGCTGTGCTCCTTCTGGCCTCGGAGCCTTCCCATCAGCCTCCCAGGAGACTCGTCTGTCCCCTGGTTGCTGATTCCAACTCATCTTTCAACTCTTGCCTTACACACCCTGTCCTGAGGGCAGTCAAACTAGCTTCACAGCTGGAGGCATGCCCAGCACACCCCTAGCTCCCCACCATGGCACTGAGCACACACTGAGCACAGGTGCAGAGGCGACGATGAGGGTTCCAGTCCTGGTCCTGCTACCACCTGGCAGAAGAACCTGTTGCAGCCTCGGTCTTCCCATCTGCAACCCCAGACTATGGCTAGGTGGTCACAACCCAGCCTGCCTGGGTTTGAAGGCTGGCTCCAAGATTTACGAGCCATGTGACCCTGGGCAAGTTATGAACCTGGCCTCAGCTTCCTCTAAATGAGCACAATCATAGCAGGGTTCAGTGTGCTGTGAGTGCTACGTTAAGGGGCGGGTGTGCAGGTTAGGTGCGATAACCCACTCGCGGTGCTTATCACGGTGGTGCCCCTGCCAATCCTCCAGACATGGGAGTTGTCCTCAGGATTATCATCTGTGTTACCCCAGCAGCTCTGTGGGGGCCTGGCTTCAAGCTCTGCACTCGGGAAACGTTTGCTGACCGATGGACCCCTTGAGAGTGCATTTCCAGCAGGAAGCCTCTGGAAACACCGCACTGAGCCTTCACAGTCCACTCCCTTGCCTGACGCGTGAATTCTCACCTGAACATCCACGCAGGGGGGAGGCCAGCCTCCCCCTGAATCCCTCCCAAGCTCACCTCTCTTGAGGACCAGCTTGCAAGTGGCCTTGTTCAAAACGTGCCCATACCCAGCCCATCCACCTGAACATCTTACCTGTCCCAGGCCGGCCCATGATGACTTCCTTTTTGGGGGCAGGATGGCTGGTGTAGCTGCTGGGCACCAGGACAGGCAACAGGGCAGCGGGTGAAGGGTGGAAGGCCACCGGCTGGAAGGGTGAGGAAGCCAGGCCAAAGGTGGGCATCGGCTGGGCCACGGCAGTCGGCGCGGCTGGAGGCACAGTGATGGGCACGGGGGCTGGCAGAGGTGGAGGCAAGCCAGGCTTCCCACTGGTCACCCCAGGGGGCACTGGGGTCTCTCGGCAGCCCCGTCCAGGTCCCCCGGCCCGTGCCTCACTGGCAGCTCCCACGTCCCCAGGGAATTTGGAGGGCAGCGGCACGTCGGGGTTGCGGACAATGACAGGTGAGTCCCGCTGCACGGCAGGTACCCTGCGCACAGAGGGCCCAGGATCCGAGGTCAGGCCGGCAGGTGGGGGCAAAAGCAGCAATGGTGAGGGCTGGCGGGAACGGGAGAAGGGCACGACGGGCGACACGGCACGGAAGCCAGCTGGCGTGGAGGGTGTAGGTGTGTGGGACACCGAATCTACACCAGAGTCTAGGCTGTCAGTCTTGGGGAAGTCTGGGGCGGCTCCTCCACCCGCTGCACCAGGGGCCCCCAACGCCCCTGGGTGGGGCAGCAGCTCTGCCTTCCTTCGCCCAGGGCTGATGGGCACAGTGAAGGTCAGGTTGGTCTGGAAGGTGGGTAGGATGCCAGAGGAATGGCGCTCTCGCGGGGCAGGTGGCGGCGGGTGGGGACCCAGGTCTGATGGCGTCAGCACACCTGCCTTAGGGGTGCTGGCACTCAGGTGGCGACTGCGAACAGCAGTTCGTTGGATGACAGGCGAGGCGTTGATGGGGCTGAAGTTGGCAGGGCGGAAGCCGAAGAGTGGCGAGGGTGAGGGTGATGGAGCAGGCGAGAAGGGGGACTGCGTAGAGACGGGAGAGAAGGAAGGCGTGCCTGAGCGAGAGCTGCCCAGTGACACCAGCATCACAGCCGCTTCACACTCATCAAACTCAAAGCGTGACAGGTCGGCAGGGGCTACCAGGCGTGGACGTGAGTCTCCGCGGGCTGCCACGCTGCTCGCCTCACTATCCCGAGACGTCTCATCACCCCAGTCGAACTCGGTGCTGCCCTCGCGGGCTGCCACGCCGGCCGGCCGCACAGCCCCACCCGGGCCACTGTCCGCCAGGCCCTCCATCTCCTTGGTTCGCATGGACAGGTGGCGCGAGCAGTAGCCCCGCCGCTGCGACTCCTTCATGCAGCCATCTCTCGAGCACAGCCGTCGCCACTGCTTGCCGTTGAATTTTTTCCGAATACCATTGGGTGTGCAGACCACGTCGCCCTTCTTGTATTTCTGCTGGGCTGCTGTCAGTGGCGTGCGGGCCCGGGCAGCTGGCGCGGCCCCTTTCTCCAGAGAAGCCACACTGCTGCTCCGGCTGCCGCCCTGGCTCCCCTCCTGGCAGGGTGAGGGCTGCTCACCAGGGCGGCCTGGGCCTGCGAAGGCTGGGGACTTGGGTGGCGGTGACAGGAGCTGGGGTGGGGGCAGTGGGAGCAGGGCCGGGGTACCCAGAGCTGGCGGGTGCTTCTCCTCGCCCTCCTCGCAAGGCCCCAGAGTGCCACCAAAGCTGATCTTGGAGACCTCAGCATCCTCAGGCTGCTTGGGATCCAGGGCAGCAGGGCAGGGTGGCAAGGCGGCCCCAGGCTTGGCCTGCTCCTCCTCAGGACCAGTTGGGAGCTTCCTCGGCAGGGCTTCAGGCTCCCAGGGGGGCCGCAGCAGGCGAAGGCTGGAGCGGGCCACCCACACGGCCTCCTCGGGCTCACGGTGTGGTGGCTGTGGTGGCTGTGGCAGGGTGGCGGCTGGGCTGGGCTGGGAGCTGGGACCAGGGCTGAAGCGGACCTTGTAGGCAGCTGGCTTGGTGGCCACCTCCACCACCACACCCTCACGGTAGGCAGCCACACCAGGCTCCACACAGGTACAGACGGCTGTACCTACCACCAGCGCACCCGGTGGTGGTGTGGCATCCAAAACGACATCCACACCACTACCGGGGGCCCCCTCGTAGAAAGTCAGGGCCCGGTCCCCAGGGAACTGCACACCCAGGTCCTGGCTTCGGCGCACCTGGCGCACCACAGCCGGCAGGAAGAGGCCATCCCCACGCCGAGCCAGCACCCGCTGGGACCGCAGCTGCCGCAGGTCATAGCCACCACTGGCGCTGCCAGGGGGCCAGGGGCCTGGACCGCAAGCTTCGGCTGGCTCATCCTCCAGGTCGGCTGAGTGCTCACTGGCTGTATCGGTGGAGGAGGAGCGGGCGGAGGTGGGTGGCTGTGGAGGCACGCCCAGGGCACCAGCCTCCTCAGGGGTCCGTGCCCGCTCTTCTGGGGCACCAGCTGCCCCGCTGCTGCCACTGCCAGCCCCATGCTCTTCCACATACTTCTTCTTGGGTGCTCGTGACTTGAACGTAGCCGTCTTTCGACTGAGTGAGGGCTCCCAGCGGCCTGCCTCCCCCTCCAACTTGGGTTCCTCGGCTGGGCCTGGGGCTGGGTCATCAGGGCGCAGTTCCAGGGGCAGCCCCTCAGGTCCAGGGCCCCGCTCGGCCTCTTCCTCTTCCCCCTCCTCAACGTCTTCTGGCTCCGGCTGCTGCTGCTGCTGTGCCTCATCGTCTTCCTCCTCTGGCTTGTCACCCTCCCCAGCCCCTCGCCGCCTCAGGGCCTTGGCCCTGGTAGCTGGTGGGGACTTGCCACCACTGCCAGAACCCAGGAGGCCAGGGCATGCCTTCTTCATTGGCTTCATCTTTTGTCCACCTGCAGGGTGAAAGGGCAGATGGGGATCATTGGGAGCAACTCAGGAGGACCTCCAGACCCTGTGTCCCCCAGGACCTTCCACTTGCTGAGGCCACTGCCTCTACTCCACAATCTCCAAGGTCTCCTTCTTGGCTGCCCCTGGCCAGGACCCAAACACAGACTGGCACCCATCTGCCTTCTCTGCAGAGAAGAGAGTAGGTGCAAGCACACACTGAGTGCCCCAAGGGGACATGACAAGCAGTAACAGTTCACGCCTATGGAGCACTCACTTTGTGCCAAGCCCTGGGCTAAACTTGCCTTTATTAACCCATTTCATCCTCTCAACAACCCCAAGAGGCAGCTGCTACTATCAGCCCCATTCTACACTTGAGGAAACTGGAGCACAGAGAGATCAAGCACATTGTCTAAATTCATCCCACTAGGAAAGGGCAGAGCCAAGATCTGAACCCAGGCGACCTGGCTCCAGAGTCTGTGCTCCTAACCATTTCAGTGTGCTGCCGCCTGTCACATGATCCAGAGGGCACACTTCCTTGCGCTGTCACTGTCCAGAGAGCACGCACACTCACACACACACATGAACACAGTCACAGAAAGGGAGGTAATGGGGCTGTGATGGGAGCCGCTCTCTACCACCACCACCCCCGACCCCCATGGGCAGCCTGGGCATGGCCAGGCATTGTGGGAAGGAGTGGGTAGCTGAGAGTCCCAAGGGACAGCTGCCCACGCTGCTCTGCACTCTAGGCCTGCCAGGTATAGCCATCTCCCCAGATCCTCGCAGAGAACAGGCAGGGGCAAGTCTGGGGCAAAAGCTCATACCCAATGCTGCCACGGGGCCGTGAATAAGCACACGCATGCCCACAAAGCCACACACACACACACACACAGAGGCGCACACACAGAGGCACACAGTGGGACACAGAGCTACACCCCAGGGTTTCACTGTCCCACTGGATGGGAGCCTGCCCCTCCCCCCACAGCACCCAGTATGATACCCAAAAGCCCAGCCCCCTCTTTTGGCCTGCTTGCATCTCCGCCCTGCCTGGGCTGGCTCTGGCAAGGTGGCTGAGCCGACAGGGGTCCCCCCCCCCCCCCGGTCCCCAAATATGCCCTCGGACTCTAGGTGGGGGGTAAGTAGGAGAAGGTCAAAGAAAGCAAGCAGGACAAGCCCAGCAGACCAACCTCACCCACTTCCTGAACAGTCATTACTGCCCGCCCCCTTTCAAGCTGCCTTGAGAAAAGAGAAGGGAAAAAACTTTACTCCAAAGTGACTAAGAGAACCTGAGAGGCCCAAAGGGGGGGCCTCTGGGAGAGTTGGGGGACCCAGGACCATAGCCAAACACAAACAGAGACAACCCTGACTTCAGGCTCCTACGGTATCCTTGACCACATGCTCTCCTACTTGGGGCCTGCTGCTCCTTTGGATCCTGCAGTGCCAGGCTGCTCCTTCTCTGAGCCAATCCTGGGGTCCTCGCAGGCAGAAGCTGGAGGGCCCGGGGCTTCTCACACTGGGACAGGCACCCAAGTGCCCAGGAGTCACCACCACCACATTTCTCCCCACTGACCTGCTGGGACACCATCCTGAGGATTGAGATCCAGCCCCAACACAAACCTTTGCAGACCCCACCCAGGGCCTGTAACCACACTGCCTGGCACCCCTGGACTCT
Source organism: Catagonus wagneri (assembly GCA_004024745.2). Classification (NCBI taxonomy): domain Eukaryota; kingdom Metazoa; phylum Chordata; class Mammalia; order Artiodactyla; family Tayassuidae; genus Catagonus; species Catagonus wagneri. The sequence goes on from PVHT020000029.1 coordinate 1,106,749, forward strand.
GCTACTTAGCCCAATCTCATCACACCAGAAACCAAGCAGCCTCTTTCCCTTAGGGCCTACACTCTTCCTGTCCACTCCTCTCTGGCTAACTCCCACCCAAGGCCCTGTGAGCCCTCACCTCCCTCAGAATCTGAGCAGTAACTCCTGAAGCCTGGGCTGGCCCAGCCTCTTCAGGGTCTCATGTCCTCTGCTCCATCCGGTCTCCTGGCACCAGCTTTTCTGCCACACTCTCTCCCATCCTGTCACCATCTCTACCTCTGTCTTCACAGGCCCTAGGTCCCCTCCTCAGTCACCCCCTCCTTGTCAACCTCATCTATCTCTGTCACCTCTTCCTACTAATCACTCTCATGTCAGCCATCTCTGGACCTGTCACCTTCTCTCCCCATCACCTCCCCTTGTCACCCCCTCGAACTCTGTCCCCTCCCTCTCCCTGTCACCCTGATCTAGTCCTTTCAGCCCTCCATTCCTGTTACCTATTTTCTGCCCAACACCCCCTCCTTCTCAGCCTTTTTCTGGCACTCCTCTCCACCACCTTC
>PVHT020000030.1:0-32561 GCA_004024745.2 Catagonus wagneri
CCTCTGCCCACTAGTGAGAAGGCGCTGCAGAGCAACCGCTTCGAGCTGAGCCTGCGCACCGAGGCCACGCAGGGGCTGGTGCTGTGGAGCGGCCAGGCCACGGAGCGGGCCGACTACATTGCCTTGGCCATCGTGGACGGGCACCTGCAGCTGGCTTACGACCTGGGCTCCCAGCCCGTGGTGCTACGCTCCACCGTAGCCGTCAACACCAACCGCTGGTTGCGGGTCAGGGCGCACAGGTCAGCGGAGAGCCAGGGGACGCAAGAATGGCAGCGGGTAGTGCCTGGGCTTGGCCGGCCAGGGCACACCTGGCCCCTCGTGGCTCGAGTAGGAGCTCGTGGGGGACCGCGACGAGGGCCGGCCTCCTGACTGAGGTCACTGCCGGTGAGGGGGCAGGGAGGACAGGCGGACGCAGGAGCGGTGATGGCCGGCAAACTCCCCGTCTGAAAGGGGGGTCCCTGCTCTGCCCAGACAGTGGTGTGGACGTGTCCCTCTGGCCTGAGCCTGGCCGTCCCTCCCGCAGAGCTTGACGCTCACGAGGCCCCCCTGCCCTTGGCCATCAGGTGCTCTCCCGGGGTCGGTGCCGCCCCACCCTGGCCCCTAGGACTGGCGCTTGCTGGCGGTCCCCAGGGTGCGGTGTTGGGGGGAGGGAATGAAGGGTCCGGATCTGGAGGGGGCAGAGTGGGCCCCCGGAACCATGCTGACGCCCTCCCCCACCCTCGCCCAGGGGACAGCGGGAAGGTTCTCTTCAGGTGGGCAACGAGGCCCCTGTGACGGGGTCCTCCCCGCTGGGCGCCACGCAGCTGGACACGGACGGAGCCCTGTGGTTGGGTGAGCGACGGGGGGCGGGGCTGGGGAGGGGCTAGGGCCTCGCTCCCTCGGGGGTGGGGGGTGAGTGACCAGGGGGGCTGGGGAGGGGCTAGGGCCTCGCTCCCTCGGGGGCAGATCTCATCCCTGGGACTGGCACCTGAGAGTGGCCTCTGAGTCAGCCCCGTCCAGGACAGCTGACCGGCTGGCTGGGGCGGGCTTTCCCCCCTCCTGTGGTGAGACCAGGAAGCTGGACGTGTCTGCTGATCATTTGGTCCCCGTGCACTGACAGGCCCCAGGTCACTCACCTGGCCACTCAGGTGCACTTGGTCCCCTTGTCCAGCAGTGTCAGGCCTGCCCACCGCTGAGTCACAGCCCAGTGACCCCTCCTCTGTCTTCTGGCAGGGGGCCTGGAGAAGCTGCCCGCGGGCCAGGCCCTGCCCAAGGCCTACAGCACGGGCTTCGTGGGCTGTCTGCGGGACGTGGTCGTGGGCGGGCGCCCACTGCGTCTGCTGGAGGACGCCGTCTCCCCGCCGGAGCTCCGGCCCTGTTCCGGCCCGTGAGCCGCACCCAGCCACCGCCCACCTTGCTGTAATTATTTTCTATTTTTGTAAACTTGTTGCCTCTTTGATATGATTTCCTTGCCTACATGTTGGCCGGAGGGACTGCTGGCCCGGCCTCCCTCCTGTCTGGCGGATGAGCCGCAGAGACGGGCTTGGTGCCGAGGGACTCTCGGGCTTGGGGGAAATGCAGCCCGTGGAGGGCTTGGCTCCCTCGGCAGCTTGGGGTGTGCCCCTCTGCCTCGGGGCACTGCACCCTGGCCTCTCGGGCTGTGCCCCCCAGTGTGTCCGCTTGCACTGGCCCTCGTGTTTTCCAGCCCGTCGGCAGACCCTGCATGCACACACTGACCGCGTTCCATCTGGCAAAGGGCCGTGGCCCCGGAACAGGAAGGCACTGCTGGGCTTTGGGGGCCCTCCCTCTGCGCGAGCCCCACAGGACCGTTGTTTCCGTGCAAGCTGCCCCTCCCTGCTTGTGTGGGCCGCGCGTGCCTCACCTGGGCCAGCAGAGCACGGCTCACCCCTCCCGGGCCCTCTGTGCCAGGGCCGTGACTTAGAAACGTGTCACTGTTGGGGCCACACTGTGCCCGTCCCGGACGTGCCCGCCAGGCCCGGGCGCTGGAGAGCAGAGGCCAGGCCCAGGCCTGCTCCCCCAAGCCCGTGGGAAACCCCGGGAGGGAGACGGGCCAGCCCGTGATGCGGCTGACGTCCACTGCCTGTTTGCCAGGGCAGCCAGCATCCCACTCAGGGGAGCACGTCCAGGCCTGGCACCAACCGCAGAGCCGCTACGTGTCAATTTTACTCGACACCTGGGACGGCGGGGCTGTTCTCTGTCCTGTGCTGGCCCAAGGGCGGCTGAGGACACCGCACAGTTCTGGCACAGGAGTGCTTGTCCTTGTCCGAGAATGACCGGGAGCTGACTGGGTGTCCAACCAAGGTCAGGGCGCAGGTGCGGGGGTGGCAGAGATGGCTGCTAAGCCACAAATGCCTTAAACTGCAGTGTTAGGTCTCATCTGGCCCTGTCCCCCCACCCCACCCTGTCCTGGTGGGCTTAGCAGCGCCGCCCACAGCTGGGCCTGGGCTGTCAGGCCCGGCGGCCGGAGGCAGCCTCACACGTCCTGTTACTAACTCCAGTCTGTGTGTCAGTTACCGTGAAATAAAGTCTGAACACTTTCGACAGGTGCTTGCGTCTGTGCACACAAACACTGTCCCGTTAGCCCTGTGCTCGCCCACCTGGCTGGTTCCTCTCCTCAGTAGTTTCTTGCTCGGCTTCAGGATGGTGTGCAGGCTTCAGTTCCCTTAGGTGGCTCTGGATGGAGCAGGGAGCCTGTGCCGGAGTGTGGCTGCTTTTGGCATGGGGACCCCAGGCAGTGAGTGCACACAGTGGGCATGGCACCGGCTGGGCATGGAGGCCTGCACTCCCAGTAGCCTCCTTAGGGACGGCAGGCTGCCCGCTTGCCGTGTGTGCATGTGTGTGTCCACGAGCACAGGATGGGAAGAGGAGCTGTGAGGGGAGCAGGCTGACCGCGAGGGCAAGGAGGGCCTGTGGGGGAGCCGGGATGGGGGATGGGGGATGGGGCTGGAGCCAGGTGAGGCCGTGGGAGGGGAACCAGGGTGGGCTGGGGTGGGTGGGGCCAGTGCTGGGCTGGGCGTGGGCGGAGGCGCTGCCTGAGACTCTGGGGCACCTGGAGGAGACCATCCTGATGCATCTGGAGGGGCTGAGTTTGAGGAGCTGAGGCCCCAAGTGAAGCCCAGGAAGCCGTGGGTTCCCCGGCGAGTGGAGGCTGGGCTGAGGCCTGGCGCGTGAGAGAGTTGGTGAGCTCTGCTGGGTGCTGAGTGGGAGAAGAGGCCCCGTGCTGGGAGGGCCAGGGAAGGGTGTTGTGGGAGTTGACGCTTCCAGAAGGAGGGGGATCTCAGGGCAAACACTGCAGGACCCTCAGAGGGTTGGGAGGAAGAGGAAGACCCATGGACAGGGGACACTGGCCCAGTCTCAGCACTACTGAGTGGGGATTTGGGGTCAGGGGTGTTCCAAGCAGTGGTTTACTGTGCCTGAAAGGGGGTGGGGCTGGGCAGGCCCTGACCCTCCTAAAGGGGATCCCCAGGTTAGGAGCTCAGGCCCAGAAGGGCGGAGACCTAGGCGATTAGCGGGCGGGCCTGGTGGGGGCAGGTGTAGCAGGAGGAGGGCCTTGAGGTCCAAGAGGTGTCGGCATCACAGAGGCGGGGAGAAGGTGAGAGGCGGGGCAGCCCAAGCTGTGACAGGGTGAGAGGGGAGGCGCACTCAGCGGCATATGGACGTTCCCAGGCTAGGGATCGAATCGCAGCTACAGCTGCCAGCCTACGCCAGTGCCACAGCAATGTCAGATCCAAGCCGCGTCTGCGAACTACACCAGAGTCCACGGCAACGCCGGATCGTTAACCCACTGAGCGAGGCCGGGAACTGAACACATGCAACCTCATGGTTCCTAGCCGGATTCGTTAACCGCTGTGCCACAGCGGGAACTTTGAGAACTGGTGCTTTCATCCCAGCCTCCCTCCCAGCACCGCAGCGAGACCCTAAGACGCGTCGCCTTTAAGGGGTGGGGCCTCTCGGTGGGCGTGGCAGGTTTCGCGGCCGGCCTGTCGCCCGAGGGCGGGGCTTCCTCTGTGCAGCCGGACCAGCCAGACCCAGCAGAGATGACCTGGAGCAGGTGAGCCCCGGCTCCTGGTGGCCGGATGCCAGGACCCCAAGACGTGCGCTTCTGGCAGATGGGGATGTGGGTGAGATGCATCTCCTGCTCCTGACCTGTGGCCCCCAGGCCCGACCTTCTGACACCTACTTTCTTCCGCAGCCAGGGCTGGATACCCAGGTCCCTGGCCTCACTCAGGCCGGTGGAAAGGACTCTCTCCTCTTCGGAGGGAAGATGAGGCCTGGGCCTGGGTGGAGGTCAGTGGTAACCTGCCTCTGCCTCTAGGGGACGGATTGTGCCCCTGGGTGACAGTGACTGGACCCTAGAGTGGCGGTTGGTGTCAGGTCAGCTGCAGACCCTCTCTCTCACTCCCCTGGAATCCTTTGCCCTGTTCCAGGCTCCCTTTCGGCCACCAGAGATGTGTTCCACCTGGCAGGGTTCCCCTCTTCCCCAGGCCTGAAGCTGGGGGCACCCTGGAGGCTCTAGCGTCCCACTCTAGACGTGTCCCCTTGTCCTGCAAGGACCAGCTCTCCCTGACAGGCTCTTCTCCCCCAGGACCCCCACAGGTCGAGCCGGCTTCTGGCGTCCACGACGAGGAGAGCTGGGGCGTGGGCAGGAAGGGGCGCTTCTGCCCTCCTGCCAGACCCCTCTCTGCGTGTGTGTGCGCATGCGCGTGAGCTCAGACACCAGCCGGACGCGGACGTTAGGGAGGGGCCGCACAGGTGCATGATCCGTGTCCCCACCTCCTAGCACTTGGCACATCCAGAATGCCACCCTCTGGGCCTGTGTGAGGCTGGAGGTCACAGGAGGGGTCACCCTAAGACCCCAGCAACTCCTGGATCAGTGAGGGGCTGGACAAGGTCTGATCTGTGGGGCCCAAGGCAGTGCCTCGGCAGCGAGGGTCCCAGGATCCCCCCGAGGAGTGCGGTGAGCCTGGCACAGTGGCCTCAGCAAAGTCAAGGGCACTCTTAGGGACAGGACAGTGGAAGTGGGTCAGATCTCTAAGACCTTGTCAGGCGTGGAGGGCGTTCCGGGTTCTCCCTGGAACGACCCTCGGGCTCGCCTCAGCCTCAGTCTCCTTGCACCCCAGGCACGTTCTGGTGCTCACAAGAGGCTATGTCCGTGTCATGTGCATGTGACCCTGGGCCGAGCTGGGAAAGCCCCGGGGCGGCTCTGCCCTTCCTCGCCAACCCTCTGGGCCCCACCCTGCGGTCACCGCCTGGACGGTCACTCCTCTGGCCCCTTGGTCCCTGCCCACATCCCTATGAGGCCTGGGCAGGCCCAACCAAATCCCAAACAAAGACCGTCCCCTCTAGGCCTCCCCGACTCCCCATGGCCCCTAACCCATAGCGCTGTGGTTTGTGGGTCAACGGGCACTGCCACCGGCACCCTCACCCTGGGTCTCTGGTGCTGTGGGCAGGGCTGGGCACAGGTCCTGCAGAGTGCTGTGGGTTGATGTGTTGGTACCGGTACCTGGGGGGAGCTGGGTCCTGTGGCGGGTTCCCCGCTCCCAGGTCGGAGAAGAAGGTGTGCCTGGGCAAGTCGGTTCTGCATAGACAGGAAAGGGCTGGGCCGAGGTTCCTCTGGGACCAGGAGGGACTGCAGGCAGGGGTGGAGATGGACACTGACTGGGTTCTGGGGTCCTGAGCCCCGGAATTCCAGCCTGGACCCTCGTGCACTGGTCCGTGTACCTCCCTCACCGTGAGGACGCCTTCGCTGCAGGCGTGTCCAGCCCCTGTGTCATGCACGTAACAGTCCACTCCTGGGAGTCCAGTCACAGGACGGGCACTGTGCCATCTACAGATGGGACACCATGGCTGCACAGGGAGCTGGGCCAGAGAGTGACCGTGGGTTCGGGCCGATCTCTCAGGTGACCGGGCTGTCCTGGGACACCTGAGCACTGACAGGCTCCAGCTCCAGCACTCACAGCCCCTCGGGGGCCTGCGCTGGTACACCCGGGGGAGCCTAGTGCGGCCCGCCCCGCCAGCTGCTGACTGTGCCGCCGCAGGGCAGAGCTGAGTCACGGACCTACCCTGGACACAGAGGGGGTGTGGTGGTTGGAGGTGGGGACCTGCAGCCGCCCCACGCCCTCCCGCCTGCTGGGCACTCAGCCCCACCTCTCTGCCTGGGCCTGGGGTTGTGGGCCAGCCCGCCCCCAGAGTTTCCGCCTGATACCCGCAGGCAGCCTGGGGGCAGGAGAGAGGGACGGAAAGCACGAGTCAGAGTCCCCGAAAGGACAGCGTGCCCTTGGCCCCCCGTGGTCTGGCGCTGGGCCTCCACTCCCCTGCTGCCCCGACACCTCGGACCAGAGTCTGAGGCTGCTGGGGACCAGCGGAGGGCACATCCCGGGGTGCGGTTCAGCAGAGTGGGTGGCCCCGGGGTCGGGGGTCAGAAGCCTTCCACTGGGTTCCAGTCCCCACCCCACCCCTCGGACAGCACGCGGCCATTGCCCTTCTCCTGGCGGCCTCGCCCGCCCTCGGAACCGGCCCGGAGGGTGTCACGTGGCAGCCCCTCGACAGAGAGCCCTCCCTGGCAGCCTGGCCTAGAGGACCGTGACCAAAACTGCCCTCGGGTCTGACTCCTCTGGAGCCTGTGTGGGAGGGAGCTTGAGACCCCAGGCCTACAACCTGCCCGGGAAGTGCCAGGGACGGGGTGGGCGGGAGCACTCGGTGGCCCTGGGCAGGTCACCTGAGCTCCGGGCTCTCTGAACCAATACATGGACCCCTGGACCCCGGCTGCCATCAAGGTCAGCATGGAGCCTGCCCTCCCCGGGCTCATCTAGCGGTGAGGACACGGCAGGGGGCAAGTAAGCAAAGAAGCCCGAACACGCCATCTGCTCCTGCGGGCCGCCCGGGGAGGGGCCGTGATGCCGCCGCACTGCTGACCTGTGGGGGCCTCTCAGGAAATGTCAGGAAGGCTGTGACCGTGCCGGGGGGCCGGCAGGACGTGGCCAGAGGAGAGGGTCGGTGAAGGAGAGGGAGGAGCGGGGAGGGGTCTCCAGCGGTGGGACCGTGAGCCCTGGGAGCGTCTGAGGGCCACCGAGCGCCCCTGGCAGGATCTGAGCAGCCCTGGTGTGCATTTGCTGGGAGTCCCTCCGTCTGCCGTGGCTCAGCTGAGGCTCAGGGATGAGGCCCAAGGCCTAGAATCAATTCTGCACTCCGGGCAAGAGCGGGCCGGGGGGCCTGGGTCCAGGGTGGTGGGACAAGCGGCTGGCTCTGAGCGTCTGGGGTTCAGGAGAAGAGGGCGCGGTGTTGAGAGTGTGCGGGCGTTTACCGAGCGGGGAGCTGGAGGGGGGAGGGAGGCGACCCCTTCACGGAACGAGGGCCACGAGGGTTGGGGGACGTTACCAGAAGTTTGAATTTTGCAGGGAGTTCCCGTTGTGGCTCAGCGGTTATTGAATCTGACTAGTATCCGTGAGGATGTGGGTTCGACCCCTGCCTTCGCTCAGTGGGTCAAGCCTCAGGCGAAGACGGGCCGTGTTCAGCAGCGCACAGGCCGGTGCCTCCGGCCATGGTGGGAATGTTTCTCTCTCCCCAACAGTCGCAGGCCTGGCTTTCAGCAAGAGGTGCGGCCCCTGTGACCGGGAACTGGATTGTGACTCCGCTGAACTGTGACCCATTCTCGTGCACACCTCACACGTGCTGCAGGCTGTGTGTCGGACGGCGCGGTCTAGGCCGAGCGCAGATGGCTCCCTGGGGGAGGGCGTGAGGAGCCGAAGGCAGGGCAGAGGGGGCCGGGGACAAGGCAGAGCGAGGAGCAGAGGGGCCGGAGGAGGTGGGCAGGCAGCTCTTACATGAGCGGAGATCTGATTCCCAATCTAGAAAGATCTCAGCGTGGCAGGAAGGCCTCGGGTCGGCTGCGGACGCAGGGCAGAGACTGCCCAGGGACCAGCAGCCGCCACCACATTTGTGCCCGGGTTTTGACTGCAAACGAGTGGGCGGGGCCTGGAGGTCACAGGCAGGGTGCCCAGCGGGGAGCGGGGGGCCCCGGGGTGGAGCATCCCTCGCACCCTGTCGTCTGTGCAGGGAGCCAGGGGCATACCTCTGAAGCCAGTGTCCCAACCCCTCCTGCGGTGACCCTGGGCACCTTGTCGGAGACACAGCGCTGCCAGTGTCACGGCGGCGCTGGGCAGGGATCTGCTCCGACGCTCCTGAGCTACCCCAGGAGTGGGGTTCGGTCCCGGGCCCAGAAATTCCTGTCCTAACGGGGGGACACACTGAGAGCAAAGCCAGCAGGGGGGAGAAAGCAGCAGCTGTGATCTCAGACGGGGGCCCGAGGGCAGCCCTGAGGAGGCTGCCTGACCTGTCCCCCGTTGTCACGGGGAGGCTGTGAGGGACAGTCCCAGGGCGGCGGCGGGTTTGAGTCCCGATCAGCCTGGACGCCCAGCTCCGGCCCCTCGCCAGCACCTGTCTCAGCCTGTACTGGGCTTTGCACTCAGCAGAACGGTGGCGATTCTCAGGCCGCCCTGCCCTGCCCCTGGCGCAGCCCCGCCGCCGGCCGCCTCCCACCCACCGCCCACCCAGCGTCTGTTCGCTGCATTCAAGCCTGTTCGTTAACACCCAGGCGCCGTTTCTGACCCTGGCCACGTACGCTGCGCAGAACAGTGTCTGCTCTCGTGGGGCAGAAAGTCCAGCAGCAGGCAGACCACGAGCCAATGCCTATGGCACGTGTGTCAGTGAGGTGACAAATGCTAGGAAGAAAAACAAGCAGAATAAGCGCCCCAGAGTGAGGTGAGAGGGCCACTCGGTCACGCCGAGCGGGCCGGAGCGGGGGCCCTGAGGGGCACGGCCGTGCGGGTGAGCAGCTGGGCGGGGGCCGGATGGCGGCCTGGGGCCTGCGCGCTGTGCCCTTGTCCCAGGAGGTGCCGACCGAGAGGCCAGGGTCCCTCGGGGGGGAGAGGGCAGGAGTGGGTGGTGAAGGTGGGGGAGGTCAGGGTCCGCTGCTGGGCTGCGGTGGAGGGAGGGGACCCGGTGGCTGTGGGACAGCCCGGTGGGCGGGGCGAGACCGCAGAGGTTCCGAGCTGAGCTTGCTGATGGTGTCGTGTGGAGGCGCGGGAGGGGTCTGCCCTGCCCACCCGCCACCGTGGGAAAGTCCCGCCCGTTTGTGTCCCCAGACCCTGTGGTCACAGTCGAGGAAGGTGCTGAGCTCAGAGCGGCCCACAGCGGGCACCGCGGGCGCCGCGGCAGCGAGGGCGAGGGTGGGCGCGTGCAGCAGCCCCAGGATCGCCCGGCTCTCTCACGCCACCAACTCGCTGTCCTCCTTGCAGGTGGTGCCACCCCAACATCGGCGGCGTCGAGGCGGAGGAGCTGCTCCCGTCCAAGGGCCGGCGTGGGAGCTCCCTGCCAAGACCCAGCCAGAGCTGCCCGGGCGGCTTCACGCTGCCCGTTGGGGGGTGGGTGGGGGCGCCAGGTGGGAAGGGGCCTGAGGCCCCAAGAGACCTCACGGGCTCCCAGAGGCGTGGGGGCGGCATGCTGGGCAGCAAGGATCCCTGGGGGGCTGGACGCGGGGGTCAGAGTTCAGGGTGGGGTGGGAGGCTGGCATCCCCGGCCAGGTGGCCTCCAGGCAGGAGGGGCTGCTTAGAAAAGCATCCAGGGAGGTGGGGCATTGGCAAGGCCTCCCCCCACCACGGGGCCCGAGTGCCGTGACCGTGACCCCGTCTCCTGGAGAGCTGCCTGCTGCCACCCTCTGCAGGTCTGGCTGGAGGCCAGGAAAAGGCCGTTGTGCAGGGAGGACGAGCAGGCCGAGGAGGGTCAGTCTAGGGTCGAGGGAGGGGGTCTTCCAAAAGGGCTCCAGAACTTTCCCGGTGCTCTGCTAACCCTGAGGCCGCAGGCGGGACTGAGGCCAGCCCTCCGGATGGACTTGCCTTGCCTCGGAGGGACCTTCTTCCCGGGGCTCCAGGCCACACTCTGACACTTGGGAGAAGCCCAGCCCCACGTTGTCCAGAGCTCCTGGGCAGGTGGTCTGGGCTGAGGCACGGTCTTTCCCAGACACAGTCGGGGCTGTGGTCACAAGCCCGGTCCTGGCTGCCCCAGGGGCAGTGGGAGCAGGGTGCCCGGCAGCTGGCGGGGGGAGGATGGACGCTGGCTGGACGGGGAGCTGCAGAGGGGCGTGGCCTGGCCGTGGCCATGACTGCGACCGTCCCATCAGGGGAATGGCAGAGGTGGAGACCCCTGGGCAGGAAAACCCCAGGGAGTGTTCCCGAAGCGGAGGGTGGTGACAGGAAGGAGCCAGGCGGTGCGAGCAGGGCCCTTCCAGGCGCAGTGACGGGTGAGCCACAGCAAGGCCCAGAACACGGGCGGCTGCCTCGATCTGTATGGAGGGAGAAGTTCGCGGCGCCGGCCGAGCTGCTGCGGCGCTAGGCGGGCCAGCACGGGGGCTGCTCCGAGCGCGGTGGAGCCCGGCATCCTCTGGGCTGCCAGGCCCCCGCATCAGAACAGTGAGTGGCTGTGTCTCCGTCTGGCCTGGCGGTGATGTGTCTGTCTGCACACATGTGCGTGCGAGTGTCCGAGGGGCAGGGGCCGCTGGGCATGGGCGCTGGGTGTGCTCTGCCCCCCAGGGTCTGGGGCAAGCTGGGCACAGCTGCGGCAAGGCTGCGGGAGTGTCCGGCACCCCCACCCTGGGGGCTTGGTCCTTCCAAGTCCAGGTCCCAGGCAGCAGCCACAGGGGTGAGAGCGCAGGGCTGCGGTTTGGCAGCCAGTCTCTCTCCTGCCCTCCTGGCTGGTGACTTGAGCGGGTCCCACCAGCCTGAGTCTCCCTCGGCGCTCCAGGGAAGGCAGACCGGGCTGGTCCCGGCTGGCAGTCCTGCCCCTCCTGCTGAGGGCCAGGCTGCCACCTGGTGGTCACCCTGTGGCACTGCAGGGCCCTCCTGTCCCACCTTGTGGTGGTTTCTGGGGAGGGGGAGGGGCGGAGAGGCGGGCCCGGGGGAGGGTGCCGCTTGGTCGCCCAAGGCCTGGGTGGGTCTGTGTCTCTTAGTGTCTGTATCTCAGAGCCTTAGGCTCCATGCAGGTCAGTGCCCCTTACCTGGTGGGAGGGGCCCCGGTCTCATCCGTACTGCCCTGGGCCAGGTGGTACCACGGGCACCTGTCTGGCAAGGAGGCCGAGAAGCTGCTGATGGAGAAGGGGCGGTTCGGGAGAGTCAGCGCAAACCTGGGGACTTTGTGCTGTCAGTCCGCACACAGCAGCTGGACGAGGGGACGGCCAGCCACGGGTCACCCCCATCCTGACCCACCTCCAGCTGTGAGGCAGCCGCTGGGGCGGGGGTGGTGCTCCAGGGAGGGGCGGCAGCCAGGCTGCTCACGGCCTCCCGCACAGCCGAGGGAATCGGGAGCTGGGGAGCGGTTCACACCCTGGAGATCGGCGGGGCACTGCCGGAGGAAGCCCATGGTGGGGGCCGTGGTGCCCCTCAGACAGGGATGCCCCCGGGCAGGTGGACCCTGGGGTTCAGGGGGGCCTTCTCCCCCTGGAAGAGCCAAGGGACGCTGGCATAGCCACACCCAGGAGAAAGGGCACCAGGCTGCGCTGGGCAGGGTGGCCAAAGGGAAGGCATGGGGGCCAGAGTGCCGAGGGGGCAAACGACCCTGCTCAGCTGAGACGTGGACCTCTGCCTGCCAGCCCCTCAAGGCCACGAGAATCAAGCTGCAAGCACTGAGAGGCGCGCGCAGGAGCTCAACAAGGTCGCGGATGCCAGCGAGAAGGCCAAACGGGGTTTCTGGGAGGAGTTTGAGGTGCCGGCCTGCTGCCCACTGCCCCCTCTCAGACCCCCGTCCTCTGGGATGTGGCGAGTGCCAGCAGAGGGGTGTGGGTCAGGGGTGGTGGTGAGGGCTCTGGGGAAGGGTCAGAGTCGTGGGCTGCACCGCGATGCTGCAGCAGCAGGAACGCCGGCTCCTGCACCCCCGGAAGGAGGGTCAGCGGCTGGAGAGCAAGCCCAAGAATCGATACAAGAACGTTCTTCCACGTGAGGCGGGGCTCCACCGCCACACTGACAGGCCCGTCTGCAGAGAGCCCGGCGGCGGGGGGTGCGGGTAGGTCATCGCCCCTTGTGCCTTGTCTTGCTCACCGCGGGTCAGAGGGCACACGGGTCAGAGGCAAGGAAGCAGAATCGGGCGGGGTCTGCGAACATGTCCTCTTCCCTGGAGACCTGAGTGGCCTCTTCTCTTCCCAGCTGATACCAGCCACGTCGTGTTGCGTGACGTGGACAGCAATGTGCCTGGAGCTGACTACAGCCATGCCAACTACATCAGGGTGGGAGTGGGGTGGGCAGCTGCGTGTGTGGCTCTGCAAGGAACAAACACCAGTCTTCCTGTCCCCTTATCATGAGCCTGGAGTGCCTGCTGGGTTCTGGTGATCTGCGGACCGTGGCGGGACAATAGATATTCAGGGGGAGGGTTGTGGCCATCCCTAGGGTCCTCTGAGAGTGCCTCAGAGCCTGCTGGACTAAATATTGGTCCTAAGCCCCTCCCTAGCACTCAGGTGTGTGAGCCACCTGAGCTACTTTGCATATCATTTGCATCAACTTGCATTTGTCCTCTGGCACTTTAATTCCTGGAAGTGGCAGGTCACTGACCCCACCTCCTTTCAGAGTGACCCAGAGGAAAAGCCAGGCCAGAGACTGGGCGAGCTGTACGTTGCCACCCCGGGCTGTCTGCCGACCACGGTGACTGCCTTCGGGGCCGTGCTGCACCAGGAGAACACGCGTGTCATCGAAATGAGCACCAGGGAGGCGGAGCGAGGCTGGGTGGAGCTCAGGATCGTGTTCCCCTCTTCCTCCTGCTGTGTGCCCAGCTGGACCTGTGCTGGCTCGTGCTGGCCCAGCCTTGCTTCTTCAGTCTTGGGGAATGCTGCAGGAGCAGGGATTTTCCTGGAGAGACCCCGTATGCCCCGCAGGGCCGAGGGGCAAGGGTGCTGCTGGTCTTCCACCACGGCTGATGCAACGCACTCACCCTTCCAGAACGAGTGTTCCCGATACTGGCCAGAGCTGCATGGCAGCCAGGAGTACGGCCGCCTGCGTGCGCAACAGGCGTGGCTGAGCCCTGGGCTCAGGGCTATTGTGCGCGGGAGCTGCAGGTGTGGCGGCCAAACCACGTGAGCCTGGAGGGCAACAGGACATGTGGGGCCAGGGTCAGAGTGGTCGAGAAGTCCCCAGGTCTTGGCTCGATGAGGCAGCCCTGTGCTGGCCCTGCCTCCACCCAGCCCCACTGGCCATAGTGGCTTCCACGTCCCTCAGCCCAGTGGGCACAGTGTTCCCTGGGTAGGCAGGTTCTCGGCTCCTGTTGCCTGGCTCCAGGTGGCCTCACACCGACACCTGCCTCTCCCTCTAGTCCTTCCCTGGGCCATCTTGCTACCTGCCACCTTCTTTGTATGCCAGTGGTGCCTACTTTTGTCCCAGGCACAGATACCTCCAGCCAGTCCCCTTTATCTAACCAGCTGCTGCATTTGGTTCTTCCCAAATAAAACTCACTGTCCAGGAAAGCTGTCCCCACCTCGGATGGCTTTCTTCCTTTACCCACGCACCTGAGGCACCCGGTGCCCTCTGGGGGTCCCCCAAGCTTTGAATACCGTCATTTCCTCCCACTCCTTCCCGCTCTGTTCTTGGGCCCCGCGAGACATTCCTTCCCATAGACACACTGAGCCACAGCCTCCTTTCTCGGGTTCATTCCCTGCGCCCCTCCCACCTGAGAATCAGGGCGGCAGCGCCTACGCCAACCCTGCCACACTGCGTCCGGCCCGCCTGGGACCCGCCCGGACTGCCGGCTCAGAGCTCACTAGCCTGCCCTGCCCAGGAGGAGTCGCTGCATGTGGTGAAGCACTATCAGTACTTGAGCTGGCCGGACCATGGCGTCCCGGCCGAGCCTGCCGGCGTCCTGGGCTTCCTGGACGAGGTGAGCGCAGAACGGCAAGCCAGGGGCCGGACCCGTGGTGGTGCACCGCAGGTGCGACCGGGAACAGGGCGGGGCGGGGCCGGCGGCACAGGTGCGACTGGGGAAGGGGCCATAGCTTTTTCCCAGCAGCTGGCCACAGGCCTCCCCGGTCCGTCTCCACAGCGCGGGCATCGGACACACCGGCACCATTACTGCGATCGACATCCTAGTGGACATCATCCGCAGGCGGGGTGCGCCGCCCCAGGTCCACCCCTCCGTGTCGGCCCCTCCCTCCCATCTAGCCCCGCCCCTCCCGCCATTTCCGGGCCCCGCCCATTTCCTCTAGCCCTCCCACCCCCTCCTGAGTGCGCTCGCCCCCAGGGCTGGACTGCGATACCGACGTCCCCAAGACGATCCAGCTGGTGCGCTGACAGCGCTCCGGGACGGTGCAGACTGGGTCGCAGTACAAGTTCGTGTACCTAGCGCTGCAGCGGTACATCCAGGGAGAGCAGCTGCGCCTTCGCGAGCAGGCGGCGGGGCGACACGGGGCGGAGCCAGCGCGGGCACCGCCCTGGTGCCCAGCGGCCCCGCCCCTCAGCGCGAACCGCGTAAGGAGCACGACTCCGCACGTGGGCGCCTTGCCGGCCGACCCCGGCCGTAGCCCGGGACCCGCCCCGTCCCCGGCACCGGAAGCGTGAGTGGGGCGTCGAGGACCCGGAGCAGGGAGGCCCGGAGGGCGCGGCCCCGGGCGTGGGGGCGTGGCCCGAGGCGAGGGGGCGGGATCGCAGGCGGGCCCCGGCCCGGGCTGGTCTCTACCCGCAGGAGTCCGGGGTCCTCGGGTCGCGTGCACGAGAACCTGCAGGGTTTCAGGCCGTGAGAGCCCCGCGTGCGAGAGCCCTGAGTAGGGCTGGAGCCGCGCGAGGAGGCGGGAGCCCAGCAAGGCCGGCCTGCGCGTTCCTCCAAGGGACAGGGTTTAGGGCTGTGCAGACCAGCGCCCACGCCGGAGCGCAGGGGGCGGGGTCCTGGGCCTGCCCCGCAGACCTTCCCTAACCTGGCCTGCGCGCCCAGAAATGGGGGGGGGGCGGTCAGGAGATGTGGCGTTGCTGGTCCTCGGGGGCGCCCAGGCGAATGTGGAGGAAGGGAGGCAGGGCTGCTGTTTGTCTGCTGTGGTTTGGGAGGCCACCAGTGGCCACCCGCAGGGCGCAGTGACCACGTTTGACCTTGTGTGAGCAAGGCCTGTTTGTGTGTCACGGCCTGTATTTGGTACATGAGCGAGTGAGTGGCAGTCTGTGCTTGGCCCGGCTGTAGCCACCAGCGTTTGTGCCCCTGCCCTGCATCCCGTGCACCCCTGTACCCTTCGGAGCCGCCCCCGCCCCGCAGTCATGGTCTGGGATGTGGCCCAGGCAGTGGCTCATGTCTGCTGTGTCCAGGCGTAGCCCAGACCATCACGTTACCGTCATGTGTGGATAAATACTTGTTGGATAAGGGAATGTGAGACTTGTTCATGTGACCGTATGACGAGGGTGAGGCTCTGTGTGCATGACTGGTGTGTGACAGTGTAACGTCACTGGCATGTGGCCCATAGTTGCAGTCTCGCACCACGGATGGCCCTGTGGCTCTCTGGCACCCTCAGTAAAAAGCCTTGTGCTCAGTTCTGTGTCTTTGTTGGGGTCTGGGGAGAGGGTGCGCGTGGGTCCCCACGACTGGACCCAGCTTCCCCGGGGTGTCCCTGAGACAGAGGTCCAGCTGGTTGGAGCAGGAAGTCCTGGGCTTCGGGGTGAAGCATGAGGAGGCTGAGTCCTATACGAGTCAGAACCAGTCTGGGGGTGCAGGGTTCCCGGGGCCGAGAGCAGAGCCGGGCGGGGTGGGGCGGAGGTTGGCAGGACTCCCGCCAGCCCCTCGCCGCCACGCTCACTTCACCAGCCAGGTGTGGCCCAGGGAGGGTCTGCCGGGGGGACCTGAGCTCTGTGGCCTTCAGGACATGCTGGAGGTCACACCTCCGCTTCTGTGCACCCGAGGCCCTGGTTCCTTGGGGTTTGGGGCCCCACGGCCCCCCCAGTCAGGGCTCCTGGCAGGGCTGTGGGGCCATGAGCTCTGGAGGGTGCAGCCTGGTGTGACCACGGTGGGGGACGAGGGGCAGGGCTGTGGACAAGGCCGAGGCCCCACACCAGTCCGCCTGCCCCGTTCTCCGGGCCCTCCCCCTCCCTGGGGGCGCCTCCTGGCCCTGGGGGCAGCCCATCCACAGCCCAGAGGGGACAGGCGTTAGATCCTCTAAAGCCCAGGGCTGCTGGGACTCCAGGCCAGGGGGCATGTCCTTTGGATGGAGGGTCTTTGCGACAGGGCAGACGCGGGCCTTTCTGGAGGGAGGGCTTAGCGGTGCAGGAAGGAGGACGCACAGGCTGAGGGCACCTTACTGAGGTGGGTACAAAATAATTTATTTAAAAATGTACAGTTCAGGAGGGGGTTATGCGCACTGGGCGGCTGGGCCCCCTCCTTCTGCCCTCTGACCCCCGGTCACCCGAGGGAGGGGCCAGCCCGCCTGGAGAAGGGGAGGAGCCGTGGGTGAAATGTGAAAGTAAAGCAGAGGTGGAGAGCCTTCTCCCTTTTCAGCAAGGGGCTGGTCTTGCGGGCCATTCACAGCGTGCCGGGAGGGGGCCTCACCAAGCTGTCTCTCCTAGGCCTCAGGTTCCCCATCTGCACGCTGGCCGGTGGGGAGGGGTCTCTGGGCCCATAGGAACCTGTGATTCTTGGCTCAGGGGACCTTTTTGTCCACCCCATAGGACCCGGCCCCAGAGAGGGGACGAGAGAGCCTGGTGGGGTCGGGGTGCCTCAGAGAGGCTGGGGCTCCTCTGGGACCCTGAGCAGGACCCGAGACAGCTGTGGGCCGGGCATCCACACGAGGAGCTGCTGACCCTAGTTGTCAGCCAGAGGCCCGAGCGAGAAGGCGGTGGCAGCGGTGGTGGTGGCAGGGGGCCGGGGCAGGCAGTGCAGGCTCCCGGTCCTGAGCGCGCACTGCACGGGCCACAGCACCATACAGAAGAGCGCCAGCAGCAAGGCCGCGATGAGCGCCACCCGCCTCCAGTACCCACAGCGCGCCCAGCAGCGCGCCAGGCGGCCCCTGTGGTGGGCAGCGCCCAGGGTAGGTGTAGGCGCGGGGGGCTCGGCGGGCTTGCTCAGGCCCACATCCACGCTGATGAAGCCAGGCGCCGCCTGGCCGGGCGCAGAGGGCTGCGGGCAGCAGCACAGCTTGGTGCCCTCCAGCCACACGGGCTCCTCCCGCTGCAGGTGCGCCGGCATCCTGGCCTGCAGCTGGCGGCTGGTGCGCAGAGCGGGGGCCCCAGCGGCAGGCACGGCGGTGGGCTGCCGGCAGAATGGGCAGGGCACAGCCTCGCCACCCGGCTGGCCCGCGGGCTGGGCGGCCGCCAGCCGTGCCAGGCACTCCAGGCAGAAGACGTGGGTACAGGAGAGCTCCTTGGGCGTCTTGAAGGTGTTGTCATAGCCCGAGAAGCAGATGGAGCACTCCAGAGGGGAGGCCACCTTCTCCGAGCCAGGGGTGCCAGGGGACCTGGGGCTGCCGGCCAAGCTGGGGGACCCGGGCACTGCGGCTGTGGGGCTGCTCCTGCTGGAAGGCGGCATGGCCGTGTGCCACACCTGTGGGCCTGACACGTTCTGGGCTGCGGGACAGAGAGCGCTGTGAGAGGCCTTGCCTGCACATTTCCTGCGAGTTCAGTCTGTCGCGCCAGCCCCCAAAGACCCCAGGAAGGACACTGCCCACCTGCGGGCCTCTCCACAAAGTCCCACCTGTCCCTGGCTCAAGGCCCTTCTGCCCAGGCCGTAGCCCTCCCTGCCGAGTCGGCGGGAAACCTCGGAGTGCCCCGGCCTGGCCAGCCCAGAGCAGGTCTGAGGATGGAGGCCGTGGGGACCTCTGCTCGCTGGAGCCCTCCCACCAGCCCTGGCCTACCCGGCTGGGCCATTGGGCAGAGGCAGTGGCGATGCTGACCGGGGCCCACAGCGGAATCGCTTACGCCTGGGCTCTGCCGGCCAGACGCCGCTCACCGACCCACACCGGCCGCCGCGCAGGAGACGCGCTCTTGCGGGGGAGGGGGGGGTGGCTCCAGGTCAGGCAAAGTGGGTTTAACACGGATCCCAGTGTGGGCGGTTGGTGCACACTCGGTTTTCAGACAGTTGTGTGAGGCTGGGCAGTGTGGGAGCTGGGAGTCGGGACCCGGAGGCTGGCCTGAGCTGGCTGGGCTGCGGGGGACGGGAAGGGCCTGAGCACGGGTAGGGGCCGGTCCCGAGAAGCGGGTTTGTCTCCCAGCCACGCCGAAACTGCAGGACCACCTTGTCTGGCCGGTGACAAAGGCCTTCGGGGCCTGGAAATGCTCCTGAGCCTGGGCCAGGAGCAGGAGGAGGCCAGGCCCTGCCGTCCTCTCCAGGCCGGCCCAGCCCTGCAGGGTCACTCCAGACACAGCTGCCGGCCGGGGGCGGCGGGCCGCCCTGCGCCTGACCTGCTCCCTCTCACGGGAGTCCCTGCCGCTGCCTCGTGGCGAGGCCCAGGTGGCCCGCCGGCTGCCCTCCCCTGGCCCAGGTCTCCACCACAGGCAGCCACACAGGTCCTGCTTGGAGGAGAGCAGGTAAGGGGGCGGCTTGCCTCTCACCTTCACGATGGCCAGAGGAGGCCGGGGCCTCGGGACGACCCCGGCCACGTGACCCCACGGAGCCCAGGAGGCCCCGCCATGATGAGCTACCCCTGACTCGGTCAGTCCAGGTGGGCTGGTGCGGTGACTTCGCAGTGACGTGCCACAAAAGCTCAGGTGTCTCCTGACGAGAGCCTCTGGCATCTCGGCATGAGACATCACTGTGTTTTGGTGACAGCAGCTGCCACAGGCCAGGCGGCAGCCACGGCAGCACCCGGGAGACTGCAGGCGTCGTCCCCCAGCCGGCGCCCCGTGTAACCGGTTCCCTGGCACTAGGCCCCACCCGTCCAAGGAGACGCCTCGCCCTGAGCTATGCAGGTGAGAGGTGAGGGCCAGCCGGGCTGGCCTTACCTGGGAGCTGAGGCCAGCGGGACCCGGGCATGACCTCTCGGCTGGCACAGCTAGGCTGGAGCTGCGAGCTCTCTCGTCCCAGCGGTGCTGGCTCCTTCTCCTCCGGGGCCTGTGCTCTGCCTGGCAGGCGTCCCTCTCCAGGGCCAGCGCCAGCGGCTGTGCCGGCCGGCGGGGTGCAGTGGGATGTGAGCTCCTTGGGTGCGGAGCGCCGTCCGGGCAGCCGGGTTCTCTGGGTGTGGGCTCCTGGCAGGTGTATTTATACACTCGCCTGGATCTCGTTGGCCAGGGGTGAGGCCTCGAGTATCTGGGATTGGCTGACCTCCTGTCCTCTCCCTGGCAGGCTGGGCAGTCAGGAGTGAGAGGTCAGGAGTTCCCATCATGGCTCAGTGGTTAACGAATCCAACTAGGAACCATGAAGTTGCGGGTTTGATCCCTGGCCTCGCTCAGTGGGTTAAGGATCCGGCGTTGCCGTGAGCTGTGGTGTAGGCTGCAGACGCGGCTAGGATCCCACATTGCTGTGGCTGTGGCAAAGGCCGGCGGCTACAGCTCCTGTTAGACCCCTAGGCTGGGAACCTCCACATGCCGCGGGTGCGGCCCTAGATAAGGCAAAAAAGAAAAAAGAAAAAAGCAGTGAGAGGTCAGAGCCTGGGGTGGCACTGGGGTCGGTCTGGGCGGGTCTGACACCTAGGCAGCTCCCCCCAACGCCGCAGCGGCCCCTCCGGAGACAGGTCTGCTCCCAGCCCTGCTCACGTGGGTGCTACGGGGGCTCCGGGGTGGTTCTCCCAGAGGGCGCCTGCAGGGAGCCCCTCGAGCTCAGCTCAGCTTGTCACCCCGTCAGCCTACGGCCTCACTGACGTCCGCTCCCAGAGGAGCCCCGACCTCACGCACAAGCACGGCCGCCCCCAAACTGGGCTGCTGCTCGCCCGCCCACGCCGCCCCACCTGCAGCCCTTGGGGGCCAGGAGGGAGCTCCCTGCTCTGGGTCCGGAGAGTGGGTGAGAGGTCAGGGCTGGGATCGCCCCTGAGGGGTGAGTCGGCGCTGAGGACGAGTCAGGGACCAGGCTGGCCACGCAACATCCTTCCGGTGTGACGGCTGGGGGCACCCTCCGTTCCCCGAGTAGGGCAGGGACTCCAGGGACGTGTCCACCCAGCCAGGGGATCCGGAAATCTTCCTGGGGGCCCTAGCCGACCCCAGGTCCAGCCTGTGCAGAGGTCTGGCTGGGGGCTGCCGAGAGCTGTGCTGGGGGCTGGGGTCCACCCGGCGGCAGACTGTGACTGCCCACAGCCACCCCCGCATCTGACACCCGACTCTCCAGGCCCCCACGGTTACAACACGCTGCGGCTTCCCTGCCTCCAGGCTGCACCCAGCACCTCTGTGCACACCTGAGCTGGACTTGGACTGGCGGCCCCCCGACTGCTGGACAGGGGCCCAGGACCTGAGATGAGATCCCAGTCATGAGCAGGGGGAGGGACACTGGGCTTGGTGAGGCTTGGAGCACGAGGCTGCCCTGGTGGGGGCTGGCCCACCTCATCCCCCCACCTCGCAGGTACCCACTGACCGCCTCAGCGGGTGCACGTGGCCCCCAACACTAGGAGAAGCCCTGAGGGCCAGGAGAGGCCGGAGGTCAGCAAGTGGAGGACCCCGCTGCAGTGTCAGGAGGTGGGTGCACGGAGCAGGCTGCCTGGGCACCGGACCCCAGGAGGGGTGGCCGCAGCGAGACGGGAGGGGCAGCCAGGCCCACACTCGCAAGGAAGCTGAGGTGTGGGGTGACTGCAGAGGGGGGCCAGGGCTCCCGTGGGCTCCCTGCCTGGGTGGGAAGGAGCCTCAGTGAGGGGCTTGACGAGGGAATGGGGGCTGAGGGCTCGGGGAGTGGGGCCCAGAGGAGGGACAGGGGCTGGAGGTGTCGGGGCTCGGCGAGCACGGAGCCGCCGTGCGGGCTGGGCTGGGCCACGCGTGATGGCGCTGGTTCCCATGGGTACGGTGACTCGGGGTCACATGCTGCCTCCAGGAAGTGTCCTCCATCCTCTGAGAACAACTTCCCAAGGGTTTCTGGGAATATCCGAGCTCTGAGGTCACTCCAAGCTCCCCGGCGGATAGTCTGCCCAGAGGCAAGGGGACACGAATACCTGAGGGACGTGCCATCTGGGCGGTGGCCAGCACCCCCGCTCGGTCTCCATCCTGACGGGAAGGAGCAGCTGTGCCGCGTGCCGCGTGGGCTCCGTGGGAGTGGGTAAGCGTGTTCACCAGTCTAACCCAGGTGTGAGCACGGGTCCACGCGTGCAGGAGTGAGTCCGCGAGTGAGGGGAGCACGGCTGCTGGCACGTGACCCCAGAGCTAGGACTCACTGGACTGGGCAGAGAACAAGGCGCTCGGCGACCACCCGTCCTGTCGGCTCTTGGATGTGGGGGCCCCGCGCTCTGAAGACGCCTGGGAGTCCGTGGCCGGACAAGTAGAGGACGGCACTGCATCCTCGAGGCCCACCCTGGCCAGGTCCTTGCCCACCCCCAGGACCGGAAACAGAACGGCTTCGAATCCCTGAGCCCTGCGGGAGACGTGTGGGAAGGCATTTGGGGAGGTCGCCACGAGGGCATGAAGTCTGGCTTCCCCCAAGGCCAGTGCCTGGGGGGCAGGGGCGGGGCTGCAGCCTGCAGCCGTCCAGGGGTCGCCCTTGGGGCCGGCTTCCACCCACCCTTGCACCCTGGGCTCCTGACAGCCCTGGGTTGCCCTCTAGCCACAAAGCGACGCCTCCAGCCCTGTCCCCCACCCAGCTGCCCCCGCGTCACCTCCCCAGCCCCGCCTCCCGGCACCGAGGTGGGGGCTCCCTCGCCGACCCCGCCTCTGCTGGCTCGTGGGGTTCCTCTGGCCCCGAGCGAGCGAGCGAGCGAACGAGCTACAGCTGTGCCCGCTGCCCACCCCCACTAGGCCCGCCTCATGGGACGTCCGGGTCCCTACGGTGGCTGACATGGCAGAGGGCTCGGTGGGTTCTGGTAACCCCCCACTGCCTCCTCTGGCCTGAGCCCCACAAAATGGCTTTATCTTGACTTTTTTGGGGGGGCACCCCGCAGCACGTGAAGTTCCCAGGCTGGGGGTCAGATCCAAGCCGCAGTCGTGACTATGCTGCAGCTGCAGTGATGCCAGATCCTTAACCCGCTGTGCCGGGCCAGGGATTGAACCTGCGTCCCAGCACTCCCAAGATACTGCTGATCCGTTGCGCCACAGCAGGAACTCCATCTTGGCTTACGTGGGGTCCAGGTGACAGGCTCAGGGCTGAGACACCGGGAAGGCGCTGCGCAGGGTCCCAGGCGCGGATGCCCCGCCACGCCAGCACCCCCACCGCACCGCAGGTGCCCCCGCACCCCCCGCTTTCCAGCCCGGATGTCCATCAGGGTCAAGGGCCTCTGAGTCCAGATCACAGCCCCACTATCTGGGGGCCTGAGACGGTTGCACCCAGGCCCGGGGGGTCCCACAGCAGAGGGGAGGCTGCAGCGGCCGAGGCCCGCGGGCCGGGCCACACACCGTCACGGGAGGCACGTCGAGTTTGGAACCAAAGGGCTGCAGGGTCAAATTCCGTTCCGAGTTTTGCTGCTGGGGGGTGGGGTAGAGCTGAGGCTGGAGGCTCTGTGTGTGTGTGTGTGTGTGTGTGTGGCGGGGGTGCAAACATTAGAGAAGAGGTGGTTCTGGGGGACCCCGGGGAGACCAAAGGTCATCTCAGGCCCACAGGAACCCCGTGGGAACCCCACAGCCCTCGAGACTTTTGGCCATAGAGGCAGGCGCTTCCCCCAGGCAGCTGTCTCCAGAACAAAGGACAAAGCTTCTAGGAGCCTCCTTCAGCACCAGGGCCCAGGGCCACACAGATGCCCCCCCACCCCCGCCCTGGGCCCCATGGCTACAAACCTTAGGCCGGATGCAGCAGGTGTCGTGTCCAGGGACAGCCTCTCCGCCCTGCCCGATGGTTGCTGCCCCGCCAGCTCTGGCCGGTATGCCAGGATGAAGCCCACGACCAACTGGTAAATGGCCCCCGGCTGCCAGCCTCTCCCAAGACCTCGACTGTGGGACCCACCCCCCCAAGGTGACTCCAGCCTGCACTCTGCATCCAGTGCAACTTCCTCTGGGCGCTGGGAGCCGGTGCCGCGGCGGCTGCCTGGGGCCTGTGGTCACGGTGACCCCACGCCCCCACGAGGCCTGGATCTTAACAGAAGCAGCCAGCCTCTCCCCATCTCGGTCCTGACATCTGGGCCCTGGGGTGTGCCATCTGCAGCCTCCCCGGGGTAGTGTCCTCCCCGGGAGGGGACCCTGCCCGGCAGCGCCCGGGCCCCGGTAGAGCACGGCAGGGGCAGGGTCCCAGTCCTTGCCGAGGACCCTCCACCCCACCCGGCCCCACCCCAGCACGGCCAGAGACTCTGGCAGTGAGGCCTCACCGGAGCTTAGGAACAGGTGAACCCTGGGGCGGCAAGGAAGCCCCGAGTGGGTCACTGACGCCGATTTAAGGGGGCCCGTCCCTCTCGGCTGCCGGCCAGTGGTCCACTCACGTCCTAACCAACAAGCTCATGTCTATAAAGTAAACGATTCAGACGCAGAGGGAGGGAGGCCGGTCACACAGACCCTGCCTCGGGCCCCGGGGACGCAGACTGGACACTGAGGGAGAAAACGCCAGTCCCAGGGGAGGACCTGGGAGGCACAGGCCGCCGCCCCGTGCGCAGCAGTGGTCGATACGCCGCTCTCCGCAGGGACCCACGGCCATCAGCAACCAGCGGAGGCTGGGAACACACAGGGCGACGCCTCGAGGTGGGGCAGCGGGACCGGACTGTGGCCGGCACGGCCCTTTGCGGGTCCAGGGGGCAGTTACAGGTAAACGTGGCCGGGTGGACAAGGAGGGGCGGCACCGGGGGCCCAGGCGGGGGGCACATGAGGACAGCACGCCTCTCCGACTTCAGTACAAAATGCATTTCGCCTTAAAAACAGACAAGACTCAGCAGGAACCCAGACCACTCGCTTCTGCAGGCCTGGCACGGACAGCTGCAGTCGCGGAGCACACCCTGCAGGCAGTCCCCAGGCCCTGTCCCACCTCTGTCTACACGGGACACTCAAAGGCCTCAGCCTCACTGCCCCGGAGGGGCCACAGGGGCCAAGGGCAGGAGTCCGCCACTGCAAGCCCGGGGCGGGGCGGGGTGCTGGCCCTGGGAACTCGCTGTCTCTCTCTCAAGGGGCCAGGACCCCACGTCGTCTCGGGGCTGAGGCTCCAGTGACGCTCGGCTCAGCCACGCCGAGCAGCTGTGTGCGGAGAAGCGCCTGCAGCGGGTGGCTCCCCGTCAGTGGCCGTGGCTGCAGACGGAACGGGCCGAGCCGGGGCTGTGTCCCGAGGCCTCGCCGGGTAGCGCCTGGCCTTTGCGCATGGTGCCCCTCCTCAGCGGCAGGCGGCGTTGTGGGTGGGCCTCAGTCAGACGTTGCTGACCCTGGCCTCCACCGAGGAGACGGCAGAGGGGCCCACGTCCGCGTCGCTGGCAGGGGGCCGCTCGCGCCTGACGTAGCGCGGCTTCCGCACTGAAACGGGGGCAGACAGGCAGGGTCAGCACGGGCTGCCGTGCAGCGGAGTCCCTCCCCCTCTGGACACCCACCCAGCACCCAGCACCCTCGGCCCGGCCACAAGGTCCAGGTCACGTGATGCCCCAGAGGGGCCGCGCGTGTCCTCGTCCTGAGGCCTGGACCTGCGGACGCGGCCTCACTGGGAGCAAGGGCCTCGCCGACGGGCTTAGCCGATGGGCCCCACGTCCAGCGACCGGTGTGCTCGCGAGCGGCGGGCAGACAAGAGGGGAGAGGCTGCCTGAAGCTGGGGCGGAGGCTGGAGGGAGGCGGCCGCGACCGGAGGCCCGGAGCCCGGGGTGGGAGCGCGGCCCTGCCCCCAGCCCCCTGGCTCCTGGCCGGGGACTCTGAGGGAACACATTTCTGTCATCTCAAGCCCCTGGTTTGCCTGCGCTGTCACAGCCGCCCCAGGGGGCGAATGCAGGCACCCTGCACTTGGACACAGCACTGCTTCGGAGAAATCAGATGAGCGCTTCACTGGACGGGGCAGATCTGCCTTGATCGAGCCACTGCTCTGTCCTCACCCGTCCCCTCCCCACACCTCCGCACAGCGGTGAGAAAGCGGCCTGGGGAGGAGGCCGGTGACACCTGCTCTGAGCGACTGCTCTGCCTGCGGCCGTGCGACCTCTCTGTGCTCACGGCGTCAGCCGTGGCACCGCTGGTGCAGTAAAACGAAAGAGCTGGCTGCTCAGGAGGGCCCCCTCTCCGGCCTCTGCTTCCCGCTCGGGCAGGGCCAGGACGTGGCGAAGGGCCAAGGGCGGCAGAGGTGACCGCTGGCTGCAATGGGAACCCTCCTCTCTCGACAGACTCAGCAGCTCAGGAATAAAAGGGAAAACGCAAAGAGCCGTGGGGCTTGGCTGGTGTCGCAGCACTGGCCCCGGGTCTGGCGTCTAGAAATCCCTACCGGAGCCCGGGCACCGCCCGGGGCAGGACGAGAAGGGCCACGTACCCGAGACCTGTGGCGGGGGCATCATCGCGGCCTTGAAAGGGGAAAGGCAGAGTGAGAACTGCAGGCGGCCCGGCCCGGCCCAGCCCAGCCCCGGCCCAGCCCACCTCTCCCGTACTTACAGCTTCGCCAGGCTGCAGGGCGGGCGCTGCGGGGAAAGGCACACACGTCACTCAGAGGCCACACGGCTGCCTCGGCCTCGGGGGGCACAGGGGTCCCTCAGCCTCGGGGGGCACAGGCCCGTAGAGGGTCTTCCCAGGCTCACTCCAGCCCACCCCCCGCACCCAGCCGAGCCTTCAGCCTGCCCAGCCCCACTTCCCACTGCACTCAGGCTGGTGTCTGCCCAGCGCGCCGGGGCAGGCGGCCCCAGCTTCCCGCCTTCTTGGCAGGGCAGACAAGCCAGCCTGCAGGACGCAGCCCGCGGTGCCGAGTCGGGGAGAGCCCCGCACCACCACCCTGGGGCGGGCGAGGGAGCGGCCGCCCTCCCACCCTCGGCACAACCCGGCCGCCTGCTGCCCCAGACGAGGCGCCGCGCCCTCCACGGCCGGGGTACCTTTGTCCCTTCCGTAGCAGACCGTGGGCAGCTTACTGGCGCGCTTGAGGTAGAAGAACGCGGCCACGGAGAGGATGAGGCCCGCGCTGCCGAGAAGCGTCCCCAGGAAGAGCGCGGCCGCCACCTGCGGGCCCCCTGCAAGCGAGGTGACGGCTGCCGGGGCGAGCGCAGGCCCGGCCCCCCGCTCTCCGCAGGGCGAGCGCAGGCCCGGCCCCTGGCTCTCCGCGGAGGCGGGAGCTGAGCGGCTCAGAGCCACAGCCCAAGCCCGCCTCGTCCTCGACACCGGGCCCCCACGCCCCCCGCTGCGCCTGCGGGAGCCTGGCCTTCCCGGCACCGGGACACCCACCCACCTTCGGCCACGGGGTCAGGGCGGGAACACGCGTTCAGACGCCTGTGCCCTCTGACCCTGAGTACAGGCGCCAGGCTGCCACGGCCACAGTGCGACCAATGGGAGGGAAGAATTTCAGTTAAAGTGACCCCAAACTGGCCACCACGGGAACGAGCCCAACACTGGCACCGCAGTGGCCTCGTCTGCCACTTTCTGCCACGAGGCCCAACCCACGTCGCGAGAAGTCAGGGCTGTCTGAGCGGCCGACAGCACTGCTGCCGGGCGACTGCCCCTGTAGCCCACGTTGGCACAAGGCCGCCTGCTTGTCCTGAGACTCGAGGGGACGCGGGACCCTCGGCCAGGTCCCACACGCCCGCTGCTGACGGACAAGAGCCCGAGGGGGACATGACCTCTATCGTGACCCAGAGAAGAGGTGGCCACACCATGGGGCAGGTCCCACTCCCCGACTACAGCGGCCACTGGTGGCCTGGGCACCAGCCCCTGTGGCCCAGCCAAGGCCTCTGCACAGCTTGCCCCCCATGGCTCAGGGGGGCGCCCCAGGTCAGGTGCCTGGCGGCAGGAGCGGGCTGCGGACCAGCGCATCCAGGAGGCCGGTCTTGTGCTCGCCCCTGAGGAACAGGTGCTGTGCTGGGCATGTCTGACCGGTCTGTGGAGACCCATGTCCTAGAAGAGCCACCAGGGATGGGGGCGAGGGGAGCTCTGGGTGTCACCCTGTCCTGGAGAACTGCATGTCCCGAGCTCGCAGGAACTGAGGGGCCAGTGCGCTACGAGGAGGGCGCTCCAAGTGCTTCCACCAACCAGGCCGTTCAGAGGCACGGGGGGGCCTCACCCACACTCTGAATCCATCCCAGACCCCAGCTTCAAAGCTGGCCGGGCGCTCAGTCTGTCGGGGGCCCTGGCCACGACCGGGGCCGAGCCCGAGTACACAGCTCTTGGCTGCAGTGTAGTCTGACCTTGGCTGTGACCGTGGCCCCGCTGTGGCCAGCATCACGGGCTGTGTCTGCTCAGGTCGTGACGCTGCCCGTGGCCCCCAGGGCCCGACCCAGTCAGGAGACTCGCCGAGGTGTGGCCGCCCGGACACCCCTGTGCCCCTGTTCACGGGGGACCGAGCGCCCCGGCCGGCGACTGCGGGGAGCAGGGCCTCCCCGAGGACCCCCAGGGATGCAGCCCAAACGGCAATCACGGGCCAGAAACGAGAAAGGGAGGGGCCGTGGAGGCAGAGGGACACGAGGACTTGGGGAGGGCTCCTGGGCGTGTCCACTGGGAGCGGCGGCCCTGGGCGAGGGGTGGGGACAAAATCCGTGACTCTGAGCGGCTGCTCGGTGAGAAGCAGGCGGGTGGCGGGGCAGGGGACAGGGCTGGGGAACGGGGCGGGAGGGACGGGGCGGAGACCTACGGCTCCTGCACTCGGAGCTGTTGTGGGTCCCGTTCCTGCACCGCACGCAGCTGACTGTGCCATCCTCGTCCCAGCGCCCGTAGCAGCCTGTGCGAGAGACGGGAGGCTCAGAGCCAGCCCACGGCAGCGCCCGCCCTCGGGACCGCGGTGCTTTGAGTGTAAAACCACATTCATCCCAAGATGCCAGTTCCCCTGCTCTGGAAGTCCGGATGGATTTCCGAAAGAGAGCCACCGCAAGAGGACCCGAGCCGGCCCTCCCTCACACCGGGGCTCCTGCACTGGACGTCTCGGAACCCTCAGAAGCCAGGATGGGAACCTGAAGTCAGCAGGTGCCGAGCGCGCGGCCTCGGTTCTGGAGGGTACGGGAGGTGAGCCCCGCCCCTCCCTCTACCCCGGGCCGCGGTGCACCCTCGCTCGGCCGCCTCTGCTGCCCCGCACCGCTGCGCAGTCCCGGGGGCCCCAGACCGATGCTGCAGCCAGCAGCACCCACCTCCCCACAGCCCGGGCCTACCCTGGGGCTGGAAGCGGCCTGGCTCTTGCTGGTCAGTGGTTTATGGACAGGCTGTCCTGCCAGTGGCACCCTTTAAGGGCAGAAGTATCTTTTTAAACATTTTTAAAAATTTAATTTTAGTGGAGTAGAGTTGACTGACAATGTGTTAGTCTCAGGCATACAGCACAGAAATCGTGTCCCGCACCTTTATTTTTGTCCTGCACCCAGGCGGGGAACATGCACTGGATAAATTCCCAGCCACAGGTGCCGAAGGCCAGCACAGGCGTTCAGGCCACATGCAAACGGGTCACCGTCTGAGGAAGGCCTTCCAGCTGCGACACCAAGCACAGCCTGAAGAGTGGCAGCCAGGCTGAGCGCGAAGCCAAGAGGCCGCGTCAGACCCCACCTGGACCCGTGCGACTCTCAGACAGGCCTGGGTTTCTCCCGAGGCGGCTGGTGCTCTTCCCTCGTCCCTCAGGACGGCTGACCCCGGAGGCTCTGCTCAAGGAGGGCCAGCACGCGGTCCCGGGCACAGACCTGGCACCCAGGCAGCGGTTCTGCCAAGAAGCACCCCGTCAGCTCCAGGGCAGCTTGACTCCTTAGCACAGATGCCAGGGCTGCTGGCCTCGAGGAGACCCCTGGGCTGTGTGCACAGGGGCAAGGCACGGCCAGGGGCCAGAGCCAGCAACCAGACGGAGTTAAGGAGTGAAGGCTGACTTCATGGAGCCGTAAGCCCCTGGAACAACGGCCAGGACCTGGCTCACTGGGTCGCCAGTCTCACCAGTAAACAAAGGAAGGTCACCTCTGGGAGGACATGGGGCCTCAAGGAGAGAGGAAGTCACCCAGATCTGTAGGTGCTTAAGGCCACGTGTGGTGGCTTGGCTTCCTGGACTCGGGAGGGCTTCAAAAGTCCAATCTGGGAGTCCTTGTGAAAAGGTCAGCAACACAGACTCAAAAAGGAGCCCATGTGGTCAATCACTGTTCTTGCTAAACTGACTTAAACAATCAGGACAAGTTTAGCGAGGCCAGACTTTTTTATGGTCACACCTGCAACATATGGAAGTTCCTGGGCCAGGGGTTGATTCCGAGCTGCAGCTGCAACAATGCCAGGTCCTGTAACCCACTGCACAGGGCTGGGGATCGAACCCAGGCCTCTGCAGTGACCCAAGCCGCTGCAGTCAGGTTCTTAACCCGCTGGGCCACAGTGGGGACTCCCCAGGCTGGACTCAATTTCAAACTATCAGTCTCACTGTGGTTTTCTTTGGTAGAAAGGGGCGTGACTAGACGCTCTCTTGCAGCGAAGCAGGCCAAGTGTCCAGCACTGTCACTGCAGAAGCTTGGGTCACTGCTGTGGTGCAGGTTCCCTCTCTGGCCAGGGAATATCCTTGTGCCACAGACATGGCCAAAAAGTTAAAAGAAGAAAAAGAAACGGGGGGCGGGGGTGACTGTCGAGAGACGTGTGTTTCAATAGGAAACTACAGTCCATCTGCTGAACAGCGGATCCCGGTCCTGCTCACGGCCCCTGAGCTCCAGGCGCCTGTGACTGGACTGGATCCTGAGCTCCTGCATTTCCCCCGCGGTCTGACCTGGACTCGCCAAACTAACGTGTCCACGTCCCTCCCACCCTTGCGACTTGGAATCACCAACTCAAAGTGCCCTTGCCTGGACGACCTGACGTGAGCTTCGGGGCGGGTGCCTCAGCAGGTCCGGGGGCCTGCAGCCACGCGGCCCCTCGGAACGTCCCCAGAGGGAGCTCCGACCCGCTGCAGCGGGCGTCCGTCCCAGGACTGAAGGGCGGGGCGGGGGGCCGCTTATCCGGCTCTTTGCTGCTTGTCCGGCTGCCTTTTCTCCCCTCTGCTGACCTGCTGTCTCACGACTTCTAACCCAAATCTCCGCACAGTTACCAGCGTGGCTCTTAATACGTGAAACTTTCTGAAGGGAGAGTTTCAAGAATAGGTGCCACTTGGGCACTGGACTGTTTGGGGTTAAAGAGCGCAGGCAACAGCCGGGGCCAGAAGGGCGCCCGACCCCCCTTTTCCTTCCTGGAAACAAGTGACGAGCCACGCGGGAGCCCTCCCCGCTCCAGAGTCAGACGGTCCGGTCACCGCCACCCCGTCCCCCTTCAGGGCCCCCACGTCGCAGCCGCTTGCCCACAGCCACCTCCTTTTCGGTCTGATACTAAGCCCTGAGGTTCCGCCACTTGCAGCTGTTTCTTCCCTTGTCACATAACCCGGTGTGTGTCTGTGTGCTTTTCTGCGACTCCCTGCAGAGGAGAGGCAGTGTCGCCTGCCCACCTCCCCAGCCCGGGGCCACCACGTCCTCGCGGGCGCTGCCCCACCGACCGGGAGGGAGGAAGCTCAGGCTGGGCCCCGTGCCCTCGCTGCTCGGCCGCCCTCCAGCCCCCTGCCCGAGGCACACCTAGGCCAGCTCATGCCAGAGCTTACTTACCTGGGCCACACAGGCTGGTGCCCGGACAGGTGGCATTGGCGTCCGCCACGTCCACACAACACTCGGGCTGCTGGTCCTGGAGGGGAGATGGCGGTGGGTTTGCAGCCCGCGAGCTGGGCAGCTCGCCTGGACAGGCCCAGGACAGCGTCTGCCGAGGGGCTGCTGGCAGCTCACCCCAAAGCCCAGGCCCCGGCCCTTCTGGTCAGCGTCAGGGGCCTGTACCCTGCTGGCCTGGGGCGAGCGGAGGACGCGTGGCCACGATGCAAGCATGCCCCCGGGACAGCAC
The DNA here is from genome assembly GCA_004024745.2 of Catagonus wagneri. Lineage (NCBI taxonomy): Eukaryota > Metazoa > Chordata > Mammalia > Artiodactyla > Tayassuidae > Catagonus > Catagonus wagneri. Next base: position 30,984 of record PVHT020000030.1, read on the forward strand.
TTCGCTGACCGAATAAGCACCGAGCATCGGGCTGGGCCTGGCCCCAGCGTGTCCCTGGCACCCTGACTCCCCGCGGCGGGGAGAGGAGACTCCCTCGGGGGCCCTGGGGCCACCCCTGGACTCTGCCGGGGGTCTGGGCTGCGAGCCGCCCAGCGGGCAGGGGTGGTCCTGAGTGCCCCCAGGTCCCCAGGCGCCTGCCCGCCCTTCCCACCCTTCTCTCGGGGGCTCGCGGGGGCCCTTTCTCACGAGGGTCTCCTGAGTTACGTGGGCCACGGGAAGCTCAGGGCGGGCATTTCAACCGTGAAAGTGTTTACATTAGTTGCCACTCGTAGCTGGCGGCTTTGAAAATTAAAAGACTAAGCTGCTAAGAAAGGAAACACGTGTTTCCAGACTGTGGTGAAACCAGAAGGCAAACCCAGGCACCCTTGGCCTTCCCGGCGAGGGGGGTCCGCCCTGCGCTCCCACAGCCCGGACGCCTCGCTGGTGTTTTGTGGACGATTCCACGGACAGCCGCCCATCGAGGGTCTCCCGCTTGGCCCCCAGAGGAAGTGTCTGCAGGGCAGCGTTTCAGGAGGCAACCACACGCCTGCCAGGTCCACACACAGGAGTGGGCGGCCTGGGTGCTGCAGTCACAGACCGGGCGGCCGGAGGGGCCCTGCTCCGTGCGTTTATCGCCGGGACAGGAACACGGTGACCGACAGGGGGCGTCTGAGGGTGACTGCGGGACGGTGGGAACACCCTGCCCCCAGGCGGCGGGGACAGCGTCCAAGGCCAGCTCACGGCCGAGGCCAGGCTGCACACGGTGCCAGCCATCCCGTCCCACGCACCCCGGCGGAGCTGGAGAGGCTGGAAGGCCCACCGCCCTGGAGCCCGAGCAGCTGCGTGTGTGCAGACGCGGACGGGCTCCGGCGGAGACCAGAGCTCGGCGCACCCATGTCGCCAGCTCGGGGGAGCCCGGACCCGGCTGCCGGAGGCCTGCGGCGGCCCCTGCTCAAAGCCACTGCTGGCCTGCGGTGAGCGTCTCTGTCCACCCACCAGCTCTGGGCTGGGCCGGGGGCAGCCCTGTGGAGACCCTGCCCCGGCTCCCGGGAGAGGCCCAGTTAGGCAAGAGGAGAGGCCAGGTGCCGGCGGACGGCGGGGTGACCGCTGCCCCCCAGACACAGGCGCTGCGACCCGGACGGCGGGCACGGTCCGCATCTCTGGGCCAGGGCCAGGGCGGCACCCGAAGTGGAAGGCTGAGGCCCCGGGGAAAGAGCCCAGGCCGCCCCGGGGCCGGTGCTTACCGCGCTTCCTGAGGACTTGCTGGCCACTTCCGCCAGGAGACCCGCCAGGAGGACGGCACGCGGCAGCGCCATGTTCCGGAGCGCAGCGTCTGCGAGGGAGGGCTGCTGACGGCCGAGGCACTGCCGCCCAGGCGGGACCCTGGGCGGGGCCGGGCTGGAGGACGCCGACCTGGCCCTCCCGGACGCGGGCCGGAGACATCCAGGCTCTGGCCGCCTGCGATCGGCGGTCGGGGCGGGGCTGCCAAGCACCAGGCGCGCCGCAACCCTGGCGCCCGGGAGACCCTCGGCCTCGGGC
>PVHT020000030.1:32661-92865 GCA_004024745.2 Catagonus wagneri
GGTCAGGCACAGCCACAGCGGTCAAGCACAGCCACAGTGGTCAAGCACAGCCATAGCGGTCAAGCACAGCGGTCAGGCACAGCGGTCAAGCACAGCCACAGCGGTCAGGCACGGCGGTCAGGCACGGCGGTCAGCGGTCAGGCCTCGGCCTCAGACCCAAACGGGCTTTGCGAGAGGAGCCCCGCCGTGCTCGGCCCAGCGGGACCAGGGCCTCACGGGTCACTCCCCGCGCCACCAGCTCCGGCCAGCGGCCGCTCCCTGGAAGGGGGACAGAGCACAAGGGGCCCAGTAGGCCGGTCCTGCCCAAGAGCTCAGATGGCCCGTCTTCGTAAGACCCGGATTCCGTTTCAATTATTTTCACCAGAGATGGAACTGGTAAGTGGCAAGGGTGCCTCTGGGGCGGCGTGCCCATCAAGGACCCCAGGCCTGAGAGTTTGCTGCCCACGCCCTGCTGTCATCACCAAAGGGTGTGTGAAAAACATCCGGGGTGATAAAAGCCACGACCCACGGGTGGCCGGAGCACAGACCCTTCAATGGGGCAACGCGCTCAGCAGACAGAGCAGGGCGCACACTGCGTAGAAACTTCCCAACACCAAAACCCGTGAGGAGTTCCCACTGTGCTGCGGTGGGAACAACCCCGACTAGCACCCACGAGGACACAGGTTCAATCCCTGGCCTGGCTAAGCAGTTCAGGGATCCAGCGTTGCCGTGAGCTGTGGTGTAGGTCGCAGACGCGGCTTGGATCCCGCGTTGCTGTGGCTGTGGTGTAGACCGGCAACTGTAGCTCCAATTCGACCCCTAGCCTGAGAACCTCCATATGCCACAGGTGCGGCCCTAAAAAGCAAAACAAAAAAAAAAACAAAACAAAAGAACACTTGAAACTTGACAGCCCATGTGATTTGAGGCTTACGCTGCCACATTTCCAACATTACAGGAAAACACACAACCTGCAGCACCCCTGAAGTTAATCATTAGTTGGGTTTTTAACAAACTTCTGCTAACCTGCAAGAGGGGAACCACAGTTATAATGGTCCCAAATAAACGTCACCTCTAAAAAGACTGTTTTATTGGAGTTCCCGTCGTGGCTCAATGGAAATGAATCCGACTAGGAACCATGAGGTTGCGGGTTCGATCCCTGACCTTGCTCAGTGGGTTAAGGATCCGGCGTTGCCGTGACCTGTGGTGTAGGTTGCAGATGCGGCTCGGATCCCGTGTTGCTGTGGCTGTGGCGTAGGCCGGCAGCTACAGCTCCTGTTAGACCCCTAGCCTGGGAACCTCCACATGCCACAGGTGCAGCCCTAGATAAGGCAAAAAGACAAAAAAATAAAAATAAAATTAAAATAAAGACTGTTTTCTTAACAAAAACAGCTGCAGGGTCGAAGCCGTGTGTAGGCTGGGAACCAGTTCAGGTTCCAGACAGGGCCCTTGCTTTGCTCCCAAGTGTGTCCCAAAAAACTCACTTGGGGCTGGGGGCTGACACCGAACGGGGGAGGTGACAGTGGGGCACCAGGGCTGGGACCTGTCCTTCACTGCCCCCGCCCCACTAAAAACACGGGCCTTCCCCCGCAGTCCCTTCTTTCCGGGCTGCGAGAGCCTGTTAGGGAGCGTCTGCTGATGTCACAGACGCACTGATGCCTTTGATTCTCACTCAGCCCCTCCACCTGCTACTCAGTGGACACTACTGAGCGTAAATTACGCACCAAGAGCCACAGCACTGGAAGCACGCAAACTGCGAGGGGCGCCCCCTCCCAGCCGTGCAGCCCCGCCCCGGGCTGACCCAGTCTGCTGTCCACTAGACTGTGCCTTCTGGAACTTCAGGGGAACAGGCCATCCCGTGCACACTCCTTGCGGCTGGCTCCTTCCCTTCAGCGTCCTGCGTCCCCTGGTGGCTGAGTGGTGCCGCGAGGGCAGGCGACACTGCCCCTGCCCGCCACCTGCTGACGCGCATGGGCTGTGCCCACGTTTTGGTGACCAGCACTGCCGCGGTCAGGCCTGTTCCTGCAAGGCCAGCTGTCCTTGCTCTGGATAAACACCTGGAACCACCGGGGCATGGGAATTCTCCAGGAAGCTGCCAGCTGTTTCCAGCGGTTCCCACCAGCACGGTGAGCAGCTCATCCACTCTGGCCCTCGAGCCAGGGGAGGTGGCGGTTCTCCTGGTTGTTCCAGCCCGCACGTCCCCAACACTGACATCAGCCGTCCACACGCCTTCTTACATCTCTTGCGGGCTGCCTACTAACACCTTCAGGCCACCTGTTTGGCTGGGGTGTCTTTCTAGCTCTGTCTCCGAGATCTTCACATAGTCTTTGTCAGATACGTACACTGCAAACATTTTCTCCCATCCTGTGACCTGTCTTTTCATTTTCTTCTAGGTATCCATTTTTTTTCTTTTGTCCTTTTAGAGTTGCATTCACGGCATATGGAGGTTCCCAGGCTCGGGACTGAATCAGAGCTGCAGCTGCTGGCCTGCGCCACAGCCACACAACTCCAAATCCAAGCCATTTCTGCGACCTACAGCACAGTTCACGGCAACGCCAGAGCCCGAACCCACGGAGAAGGCCAGCGATCGAAACCAAGTCCTCGTGGATGACAGTAGCGTTCGCTAACCGTTGAGCCACAATGGGAACGCCTATGGTTCTTGTTTTTTGTGTCCTAAGAAACCTCTGCCTTGACCTCAGGGTCATAAAGATTTCCTGTTTTCTTCTAGGAGTTTTATAATTTTAGCTTTCATATTTTGAGTTACTTTTGTGTGATGATGTGAAATAAAGATCAAAGTTCATTTTTTCCCTGATGTATATCCAGCTGTTGTAGCACCATTTGTTAAAAAAGTCTTTCCTTTTCGTACTGAATTATTTTGACAGCTTTGTTGAAAATCAACGCTCTATGAGTGGGTCTATTTCTGGACTTTCTATTCCATTCCATTCATTTGTGTGTCTTTCCTTCACCAACACCACACAGTCTCAACTACTGAAACTTCACAGAAAGTTTGAAATCACGCAAAGCCCTGCTCTAATTGCTTTGGCAATTCTAGGTCACCTATATTTCCGTATTTCAGAATCACCTTGTCACCGACTACAAAAAAGCCTGCTGGAATTCTGGCTGGGATAAAGACACAACAATGACACTGAATCTCCTCATTTTGTTGGAGCTGATGCGTTCACACTGGAAACAACTCCACCACATGGTTTTTTATTCAGAAACCAAACGGTGGGCACAGAGGTTGTTCCCGACACTCTGCACTCTGCTCAGCCAACAGGGCACTCGGACAGAACTGGGCGCCACCAGACTCAGCCTCGGGGACAAACGGGATGGGAGCTAGAACACGCTACCTGGCTAAAACGTGAGTCCAGCTGCAAAAAGATAAATTTAGCTAAGTTACACATAATGTTATTTTGGTAGCCCCTTTCAACTCTAAAACGTTCCCCAAAGAACGATCAGATTAATAATCTGAGGTTCATTCTCCTATGAAACGTAACATCACAACTCAGAGGTCTGTCACACACACAGCGAGGGCTGGCCTTTCACACCCACGTGCTTTGAGAAGGGTCAAGAAGTCTCTTTCTGCTGCAGGTCCTGGATCCCCAAGGCCTGTGAACCAGCAACGGCATCTACACAGCACCTGCTCTGTGCCACTCTCGGTAATCCACTCTCACCATCTCATTTCGCCCTCCCAACAAGGCCCATAAGCAACCCATCTTAAAGAAGAGAAAGCGGGCCTGCACAAGATCATAGGGCGAGAACAAGGCCAGGCCTCTGGCTCCAGGGCCTCCACTCACCCACTGCAGAGAACTGGGTCTGAGGTTTTCCTGCTCCAGCCAGCAGGTACTGAAGCTTTTACAATGTGCAGCTAATACGTTTAGCACGTCTGGCCAAACATGGTGCAATTCTACAGAAATTCTCAACTCAGTAAAGGCATCCGAGACTATAATGCACTCCTATCTCGGAAGACTATTAACTAAAGATAATAACTGTGCTGTAGAGTTTTTGAGCAGGTGAAGAAGAGAAACATATGCCACCAAGAGCACAGACGTGGAGGGTGGTCACAGGGACCCTCTGTAAACAGATTTCACACTGTTTGCAAAGCACAAGGGTTACTCTCAGCTACACCAGGATAAACTAAACATGCATGTTTAATCTCTAAAGGAACCACTAAAAAATAACACAAAAAGACAAAGCTAAAAAGTCAGTAAAGTAGAGAAAACGGAATTTTGAAAAACTTGATTCACCAAAGGAAAAAAAAAGGGGAAGGAGGAACAGAGAAACAGGTGGAAAAATGGAAATCAAACATCAAGAAGGTAGGGTTTCAACCCAGATACTCCACACCCATGAGGATTGCTACTAACAACAACAACAACAACAAAATAAGGAAAGTTGGCGAGGACTTGTCATTGTCCATTGCTGGTGGAACTGCAAAGTGGTGCAGCTGCTGTAGAAAACGGTTATTACCATATGATCCAACAATTTCACTTCTGATTATATACGCAAAAGAACTAAAACCAGGGTGTTTTAAGAGCTATTTGTACACGTGTTCACAGCATTATTCACAATAGCCCAAAAGGTGAAAGCTCACCAAGGAATGAACAAAATGTGGTACCGCCACATAATGGAATACCATTCAGTCTTAAAAAGGAGGGAATTCTGACAGCTGCTACCCAGGTGACATCATGCTAAGTGAAATAAGCCAGTCACAAAAGGACAAATAATGCATGATTCCACTTACAAGGTCCCTGGGGCTGTCAGATCCATCAGACAGAAAGCAGAAGGTGGGTCCAGAGGCTGGAGGACGGGGGGTGGGAGTTAGTGCTTAACGAGGGGAGGGTCTCAGTTTGGGAAGACGAGGACGTTCCAGAGACGGATGGTGGTAAGGGTCACGCAGTATTATAAATATACTTAATGCTTCAGGCCAGACACTCAACCATGGTTTAAATGGTGTTATGTCACATATTTTTGGCCACACCTGCAGCATGCATAAATTCCCAGGCCGGGGCTCGATCCCACGTCACAGCTGTAACCACAGCCGCAGCAGTGACAACACCGGATCCTCAACTCGCAGAGCCACAGGGAACTCCGACATTATATATATTTTACCACCATAAAAAATCTGGAAAAAGCGAAATTACATAATGCATATAAAGTGCCTAATAAGTAGTAGTTATTACAGTTATTTTTTGAAAACTAGATTGTCAGACTAAAAAGCAAGACCAAATGATATGCACTTTGTAAGAAACAACCTTTAAACAAACGTAGACACAGAACACTGAGCGCACAGGACGGAGAAGACAGTCTATACAAACACTGAGCACGAGAACACCCATCAGATATACTGACATCACACAGAGTCAACTGCAAGAAGACTGTCGCCTTAGAAAAAAGGGGAGCCTTTCACAGCAATAACAGTAAATCATCAAGAAGATAAATCGATCTTAAATTATGTATGCACTTAATAATGTATGCAAATACATGAAGAACAAGCTGACAAAACTAAAAGAAAAAAAAAATTTTGCAACCTTGACTGGAAACTTTAATATCCTTCTTTTAATAACTGATTGGAAAAGTAGACCAAAAAAGGAGTAAGGATATAAAAGATTTGGGTGACACTATCAACTAACTCAGCTGACAATTACAGAATATGACACTCAACAAAAGTATAATATGCATTCTTCTTATGCACAAACAAAACATTCACTAACATAGACCATACAGTAGACCATAAAACAAGCATCAATGACTTTCAGGCTCAAAGTCATATAGACTATGTTATTTGACTAAATGGAATTATATTACAAATCGATAACAAAAGATAATTAGAAAACCTCCAAATACTTGTAAATTATACAATAAACTTTTTTTTTTTTTTTTTGCCTTTTGTCATTTTAGGGCCGTACTGCGGCATGTGGAGGTTCCCAGGCTAGGGGTCTAATCAGAGCTGTAGCCGCTGGTCTAAGCCACAGCACACCAAAACAGGATCCGAGCCACGTCTGCAACCTACATCACAGCTCATGGCAACGCCAGATCATTAACCCACTGAGCAAGGCCAGGGATCGATTTCATTAACCACTGCGCCACAACGGGCACTCCATACAATAAACTTCTTAATAACTCAAGGATCAAATAAAGGAAATTTTAAAATATTTTTAACAGAAACATAACAAAGTGCGACATATCAGTAAGAAGATGAAGCAGGAGTTCCTGTTGTGGCTCAGTGGGTTAAGAACCTGACATAGTCTCTGTGAGGATGCAGGTTTGATCTCTGGCCTCACTCAGTGGGTTAAGGAACCTGCATTGCTGCAAGCTGCGGCAGAAGCTGCAGGTGTGGCTCGGATCTGGTGTTGCTGTAGCTGTGGTGTAGGCCTGCAGCTACAGCTCCGATTAGACCTCTGCCCCTGGAACTTCCATATGCCACAGGTGCAGCCATAAAAAAAGGAAAGAAAGAAAAAAGTTAAAGCAGGGCTTAGAAAGGAACTTAGTTTTTAATGCCTATATAAGAAAAGAAGACAAGTGTAAAATCATTGACCCACGCTCTGTAATTCTTCTTTTGGCTGTCCTCACAGCTTGTGGAAGTTCTTGCCAGGGACTGAATTTGTGTCACAGCAGCAACCCAAGCTGCTGCAGTAATGCCGGACCCTTAACCTGCTGAGCCACAAGGGAACGCCTATGCTTCTGTCTTACAGAAGATAGAAAACAGTGAATTAAACCACAGTAGGCAGATGAAATAACAAAAATAAGAGTAGACATGAATGAAACAGGACATAAGCAAAAACTAGAGAAAATAAGCAAGTCAAAAGTTGGACATTTAAAAAGATTTATAAAATCGATAAACCACCGGCAAGAGTAAGCCAGGAAAAAATGTCAACACAAATTATCTATATTAGAAATGGAAAAGCATGGAGTTCCCACCATGGCTCAGCAGTTAACAAACCTGAATAGTATCCATGAGGACATGGGTTCGATCCCTGGCCTTGCTCAGTGGGTTAAGGATCCGGCGTTGCCATGAGCTCTGGTGTAGGTCACAGACGTGGCTCGGATCCCAAGTTGCTGTGGCTGTGATGTAGGCCCGCAGCTATAGCTCTGATTCGACCCCTAGCCTGGGAACCTCCATATGCCATGGGTGCAGCCCTAAAAGGGCAAAAAAAAAGAGAAGAAGAAGAAGAAGACAAATAAAAAAGAAATGAAAAAGCAGGCATCACTAAAAACCCTACAAACACGGCTGGATAATCAGTCAATATTATAAACAACTTTATGCCAATAAATTCAACAACTGAGATAAAATGATCAAAATTTATTTAAATATACAAATTATCAAAAATGATACAAGGAGTTCCCATTGTGGCTCAGCAGTTACAAATCCAACTAGTATCCATGAGGACACAGGTTCGATCCCCGACCTCGCTCAGTGGGTCCAGGATCTGGCACTGCCATGAGCTGTGGTGCAGGTCACAATCGAGACTCAGATCCCGCGTTGCTGTGGCCGTGGCTGTGGTGCAGGCCGGCAGCTACAGCTCTGATTCGACCCCTAGCCTTGCAACCTCCATACGCTGCGCGTGCGGCCCTAAAAAGGAAAAAAAAAAAAAAAAAAAGACATAGAATGAAGCAAAGCGAACAGTCTTATATACATTAAAGAAACTGAATTCATAATTTTAAAACTTCCCACAAAGAAAACAATGATCCAGGCAGCTTCCTCGCTGCTGAGGTCTATGGGCAACTGAGGAAAAACCAGAACTAACGCCACACAGACTTTGAGAACATGTGCCAACTCGTTTATAAAGTCAGCAGCAAGACGCAAAAACAGGCCACCACCACCCTGACAGAAATCCGGACAACCACGTTACAGGGGAAAAGGCAGTCTTACACCCCTCATGAATACAGACCCTCAAACTGCTTTTTTTTTTTTTTGCCTTTGTCATTTTAGGGCCACACCTGCGGCATGTGGAGGTTCCCAGGCTAGGGGTCTAATCGGAGCTGCTGCCACTGGCCTGCGCCGCAGCCACAGCAATGTGGGATCTGAACTGCATCTGCGACCTACACCACAGCTCACGGCAATGCCGGACCCTTAACCCACTGAGCGATGACAGGGATCGAACCCGCAACCTCATGGTTCCTAGTCGGATTCATTAACCACTGCGCCACGACGGGAACTCCTAGACCCTCAAACTCTTAACAAAACATCAGCAAACTGCATTCAGTAAAACACTGAAAGCATGACAGAATGGGACCAAATGAATTTCTTCCAGGAACATAACACTGGCTTAATATACAAAAACCAGTCAATGTAATCCACCACTTTAACAGATTAAAGAGGAAAAAAAATCTTATAACCAATTCAGCAGAAGAAAAACAAGCATTTGACAGCATTTCGGGCCCACTCGTGATAATAACTCTCAGCAAACTAAGAGCAGGAAATGCTTTCTACAAACCAGCCACAGCCAGCGTCACACCAACAGGGACGAGGCCGAGGACCCAGGCCCTGTCAGTCTATTCAACACTGTCCTGTGGCTCCAGCCACTGCAGGGACAACAAAAAACAAAACAAAAGCCACTGTGACAAGAAAGAATGAGCGACCCTGCCTCTGTGTGGGCGGCCTGGTCGTCTGCATGGAAAATCCTGGGAACTGTGAAAAACCTGCTACATCATCTGTAGGTGAACTCAGTAATGTTCCAAGAATATAAAGTCAATATACAAGATCAATTATTATTTCTTCTTCCTCTTTTTTTTTTTTTTAGGGCCACACCTGCGGCATGTGGAAGTTCCCAGGCTAGGGATTGAATCGGAGCTACAGCTGCAGGTCTACACCACAGCCACAGCAACACAGGATCCGAGCCGCGTCTGCGACCTACACCACAGCTCAAGGTAATGCCTGATCCTCAACCCACTGAGCGAGGGACTGAACCCGCGTCCTCATGGATACTAGTCAGGTTCATTAGAGTTGAGCCACAACGAGAATGCCTGGATTGTTATTTCTATATACTAGTAATAAGTAACTGGAAAATGAAACTTAAATGTTGTTTACAACGGCACTCAAAAACAATTGGTTTATGGGCATATATTTGATAAAAAATGTGTAAGACCTGTACACAGAAACATTGCTGCGAGAAGTTCAAGATCCAAATAACGGCAACACATACTGTAACGGTACGTATCTCAGCATGAACACACACACACGACACGTCCTAACCCATGTGGATAGATTAGAGGATTCAACATTATTAGGATTAACTTCCCCCCGAGTTCCTGCTGTGGTGCAGCAGGTTAAGGGTCCTGTGTTGTCGCTGCGGCAGTGTGGGGTCAATCCCTGGCCTGGTCCAGCGGGTTAAGGATCTGGTATTGCCATGTAGCTGTAACTCAGATTCGTCCCTGGCCTGGGAACTTCCACATGCCATGGGTGTGGCCAAAAAAAAACCCAACAGATTACTTTCCTCTAAATTGATCCAATATTTAATGTAATCCCCAAATCAAAATTACAGCAGAGGCTTTTTTTTTTTTTTAAGGAAATGACAAGCTGATTTTGTCCCATTGTAGCTCAGTGGTTAACAAACCCGACTAGCATCCATGAGGATACAGGTTCGATCCCTGGCCTCATTTAGTGGGTTAAGGATCTGGCGTTGCCGTGAGCTGTGGTGTAGGTCGCAGACATGGCTCAGATCCTGCGTTGCTGTGGCTGTGGTGTAGGCCGGCGGCTACAGCTCCGATTCGACCCCTAGCCTGGGAACCTCCATATACCGCTGCCCTAAAAAGACAAAAATACCAAAAAAAACACCCAAGCTGATTCTAAAATGTATGTAGAAAGTCCCCATTGTGGTTCAGCAGTAACGGGTCTGACTAGTATCCATGAGGACAAGGGTTCACTCCCTGGCCTTGCTCAGTGGGTTAAGGATCCAGCATTACTGTGAGCTGTGGTGTAGGTCATAGATGTGGCTCGGATCCTGTGTTGCTGTGGCTGTGGCGTGGGCAGGCCAGCAGCTGCAGCTCCGATTCAACTCTTAGCCTGGGAACCTCCATATGCCACAGGTGGGGCCCTAAGAAAAAAAGAAAAAAAAGGGAAAGAACCTAGAATAGTCAAAGCAGTTTTTAAAAAGAAAAACAAGCATGGAGGACTTACAGTCTCTAACCCAAAGATTTATTATAAAGTCACAAGACAGTGTGGGACTGAGCGCGGATAAACAGATCAATGTTAGCAGAATCCAGAAACCAGAAATAGACCCTCACAAACACAGTCAAATCATTTTTGACAAGATGCCAAAGCAATTCAGTGGGGAAAAGAAAGTTTTTTTAACAAACAGTGCTGGGTCAACTGGTTATTCAAATAGAATTAAAAAGTCAACCTTGGAGTTCCCGTTGTGGCACAGAGGAAACGAATCCGACCAGGAATCATAAGGTTGCAGGTTCGATCCCTGGCCTCGCTCAGTGGGTTAACGATCCGGCGTTGCCGTGAGCTGCGGTGTAGGTTGCAGACGCGGCTCGGATCCCGTGTTGTTGTGACTGTGGTGTAGGCCGGTGGCTACAGCTCTGATTAGACCTGTAGCCTGGGAACCTCCACATGGCGCAGATGCGGCTCTAAAAGGACAAAAGACCAAAAAGTAAAAATAAAAAAGTCCACCTTGACTCACATCACATGGAAACTTAATTAGGGATGGCTTATGGAAAAACAGAATCTACAAACCTGCTATAAGAAACTATAGGAACCCATCTTTGTGACTCTTGGTTAGGCCAAAGCTTTTAAATGGGACACAGAAAGTATGAATCAAAAAAGAAAAACAACAACTGATTGATGAGTTGAACTCCATTAACATCAAAAACTTCTGCTCATCACGACACATCATCATGATGATATAAATTCTACACATTTGTCAAAACCCATAGAACAATACATCACAGAGAGTAGACTTTAAAATATGCAAAAAGAGGTCCCCTGGCGGCTCAGCAGGTTGAGGATCTGGCATTGTCGCCACAGCGGCTGGGGTCACTGCTGTGGCTTGCGTTCGATCCCCGGCCCGGGAACTGCTGCATGCTGTGGGTGCGGCCAAAAAAAAAATCTGAAGGAAGGCTACAATATGCAAAAAAAAAAATCAACACCACCGCCCAGAAGGTCAGGGACCCTGGGATGGAAAGCTGACCACGACCACTGACTCTAACTCTATCACAGCCTGCGACACAAACACACCCAAGGGGACAGGAAGACAGTGTGCTGACTAGAAACTGTAAGACCTACCTTAAAGAGAAACCGAAAATGAACATGGAAGTCAAGATGAAAAATTTGTTTCTCAGGACGGGGGGTACATGGGTGAGCAATTCCGAAACTGCTTTACGTGTGCTCTCGGGTGAGACAAATAAGCCACCGATGGCTACGGTGGTGAGAAGGTCACATAGAGCACTTCTGCTACAGCTTCTAGGTTGCAGACACACCTGTCCATCTGGTGCGAGGACTACAGGTGATGAGAGCCCAGCAGCAATGCCCACGCCCACTGCCAGATCCCGGCCTCTGCACCCCACTCTCCAATGAAACAAACCAGTGCTCCCTGGAGAAATGCATGAGTCTGGGGCTGAGGCAGGGCTTCAAGGCTAGGTGAAGCTGGAGCAGCTGGCAGTGCCAGAAAGGAAAGCGGGCTCAAAACAACACGGGGCAGAGGGTGGCCTCCCAAGTGAGCATACGAACATCGCAGAGCTGGTCCCCTCCAAAGTGCAGACAAAGGCCCACAAATCCATCCTTAATGGGATCCAAACCACACAGCGGGCCTCCCCTGCGGGAACTGAGGTGGCTCCCCACCCCCGGGGAGGGGCGGGACAGGAGAACTCCCCTTGGCAGACGCCACCTGAACCAGGCGGGCAGAACCAGGCGTGGACGCCAGGTGCCCCTGACACGATGGGGCTGGAGGGCAACCTCCCCCCTGGGGTCTTCTTTCCAAAAGCCCAGAACCCCGTCCAGCTATGAGAAAACACATCAGACAGACGCAAAACGAGGGACACGCTACGGAACACCTGCGCAGCCCTTCTCAAAACTGTCAAGGTACCGAAAAGCAGGGTCCTGGCCGGGATCCAGGGCAGAAAGAGGACACTAGGGCAGCACACGACCGGACACCTGGAGTGCCTGGGGACAGTGACGGAGTCCTGCCTTGTCTCAGTTTCAACAAATGCCCCTTGGTTTGCAACTTCCCTGTAAATCGAAAACCACTCCAAAAACTTTCAACTTTTAAAAGACACCACTAATAAAATGAACAGACAAGTCAAAAATCGGGAGAGAACACTCACAATACATGTATCTGACGGACAGAGAGGAATTACAACTTGACTTTTTTAAAAAGGCAGAGATTCGATCAGACGCTTCAGAAGGGGCTGGAGTGGACACCGCAGACACGCGCTCGCTTGGCGCAGCTCAAGGAGATGCAGGCTGAAGACACACCCCCTGGGCCCCAGAGCACACACGCAAGGGCGTGCTGCCGGTGGCCAGAGCCGGTAAGAGGCGGGCACCCCGCTGTGCGAGGCCGGGCACTCCACTCAGCGGGCTCTCACACAGGCACAGCGAAGAGCCCGGCCCGCTCCTGGGGGGCAGGCCAGAAGGTTTGCAAGCTCTGTCAGCCCTGGCAGCTGACCACGACGCTGTTCCTCACACAACCAGGGGCTGTGAGGCACAAGGTCAAGGTGCCGGCAGATCTGGGGTCTGGTGAGGGCCCTTCCCAGCCTGCAGATGGCCGGCCACCTTCTCGCTGTCCTCTCGGCCTCTCCTCGGTGTGCGAGCAGGGGCTGCGCGGGCTGGCGGGCTGGGGGGGGGTGTCTCTCTGTCTTGCTCCTGTCCGAAGCCAGCGCCCCGATCACCTCCCAAAGGCTCCACCTCCAGACACCACCACACTGGGTCCCGGATTTGGGGTGACACAAGCTGTCAGCCCACAACACAGGGCAGCCTTTAGGGATGACAGAACTGTCCCCTGTCATGACGGGTGTGCGGGTTACACAGCTGTACGCATCGCCCAAACTGGTCAAATTGAGCCTACACATTTCGTTTGTGTGAGTTACACGTAATAGCTAACTGAATAAATGCAATTCATTTTCTATTCTGAAAATCTTATGGGAGTCAAAAAGCTAAGTAATTGAGCACAAAAGTTTCTACGAGGTGATGCAAAGTTTGGTGAGAATTTACATTGTACCATGTGTTCCCGCACAATTCATTTCTCCATAGAAGAAGTGGTTTCCATGAAGAAGTCACTGTGATTCTGCACAAGTGACACATCACGGACCGGGTGGGATTACTCTGGCCAGGCAACCAGGGCTGGGTGCTGGCTGGACAACCACATAAACCGGCTCTCCGGTAGAAAGCCTTGCCCGGATGACCACTGCAGCGGTGGCTGGACGCCACAGATACACTGCTCCTCCAGGCTTTGTGGCGGCTGTGGCTGCAGAGGGTGGGTCACCAGTTTCAAAAATCACACGCGCTGATTTTTGTTTCTCCCACTGCTGTGCACAGCACAGGAGGGCCCGCTGGACCTCCAGCCCCATTGCAGGTACTGCCACTTTCTCAGCAAGCAAAAGGGGCAGCGCGACTCTCAGGACAAAAGGAGAACTGTGTGTGGCCCTGCTCATTCATACGCTTCTCGATGAAAATCCTACGGTGATGAGAGACCCATCGCGCTGAAAGAACAGGTGGTGTACACAACCCGACTGGATGCAAAGAAAACACTTCCAGTCTGTGCTCTGTGGACTCAGCAGCCCTGAGAAGGTGCTGATGGGTGGACCCCTGGAAGCCCCCTGGGGGATTCCTGGCCTGGGGATGGGAATTCTCAGCACTGTGGTGACTAGAGGTCGTTCTTCAAATGAATTAGGCTTACCTTGCAGAACAGGGCGGTGCAGGGAGGGTCCTGGGTGACCACCCTCCAAGGCACGTTTGCTCTGCCTTTGGGAGACGCACACCGCGGGGAGGAATGCGCGTGTGCCAGAAGAAACTTTCTGTAAAATTCGGATTTTATTCCCTTCTAGGAGCTTGCATAAGTTCAGATTCTGGTTGAACAAGGCTGCTGCGGGGGCGCGGGCGGAGGCGCAGAGCACCAGGCCCAGCGCTGCCTCCAGCACCGCGGTGACCCTGAGAAGGCAGGACAAAGCCGGGCCACCTTAGCACCGCGCCACCAGGCAGCTGCGTCTGCAAGAGCGCTGTGAGAAGCGCGTCCAAACCCCCGATCTCAACGAACTTAAACTAAAACGTCAATTAAGTCGTTCTGGTGACCCTGCACACAGACCCCTGCTGGACGAGACCTGACACTCCGGTGGCGATAAGCGAGCTGAAATGGGAAACCTCCGGGGTCGCCAGAGGCCTGGGACTCGCGGGTCCTCCCGCGCGGCCGGGGCGCCCTGAGCCGGTGGTGGGGCGAGGGGCGCGGAGAGAAAGAGCGGCCAAACCCAACCGCCCCGACTCCGGCGGGGCTCCGCACCGCCAGGGCCGCAGCAGCTCCCGCCACTAGCCAACCTCTAGCCAGCCCCCGCGCGCCCGCTCCCGGCCCCACACTCACCCCTGCGCCCTTCATAACCCCCGCCCTCCAGGCGGTCGCGCTGTGCCCCCTGGGACTTGAAGTCTCTCAGCCGTACCAGCCCGCGTACCACGGAGCGCAGCTTCCAAACCGGAACCACAACTCCCGGCGGTCCACGCGAGCCTCCGCCCCCGGGGGCTTCCGGGACAGAGTTCTTGCGAGATCTGAAGGCTCGCGCGAAGCGACCTGGGAAATGTAGTCTAGGTCCCTGAACAGGGCAGGGGAAGCAAGAAAAGGACTACGCTGCCTGTGATTCCTCGCTCCCCGCCGTCTTCGGCGTTGCCAGGAGACCAAGGAGCCCTGCGGTCTGAGGCTCTGCGTCCAGGTTCCCAAATAGCCGCCCGGGTCTCCTCCGTCGACGCTCTGCTGGACTGCCCGTCGATTTCCGGCGGAGTAGCGGTTCCGGAGACAGCACAGGGTTCCACCGGCGCGTCCTGGGGGGTGGCGCCGCAGTGCCTGGCGATCGCTTCCGCCCTGATGCCAGACCCGCGACCGGGCGCGGCGGACAGCCGGGCGGGGAAAAGGCCCCTGCGGTGTTTGCTTCCTCTTTGCGCGGTGCCCCGGGAAGGACTCTGTCCCCGGGCTGCCCAGCGCCACCCTGCGCCCAGCTCTGCCACTTTCGAGACTCAGGCCGCTTTCCGGAGGGCAGAGCCCTTCTCACGGGGCGGAGGCGGGGTACGTGGGACTGGTCTGCACCGAGGGACGGGCGTGCACAGCTGGCCCCTAGGGGAGGCTTTGCCTATAGGGAGAAAAGACAGTAAGACCGACCACCGCCCTTGTGCTTTGTGTATCTTTGGGCGCGGGGACGGGGCAGATTTTCCTCAAGGGCGGCTACTGGGAAAGCAGTGTCTAGGCCAGTGAGTCTGAGCGAGAGGCCTGGGCCGGGAAGGGCACCCACACAGCAAAGTGCTGTCAGCACGGACGCCTGTATCACTGGCTCTCAGGTCTGTCCCCAGCTTCCTTATTCAACGTGAATAAGGGTGGATGGGAAAGAGGTGTGATCTCGGGTTTCTCTGAACTGGTGAGGCTGGTCCGACTGGTTACTCTTTACACGAAAGCTCCACCCCTGTGACCTTGTGCCTCCCAGGAACTGTGAATGCAACCCACAGTCAGTCCTGAAGACTGTGGGGTCTAGGTGACAGGACTGTCCGGCATCCTGGGCTGGTTTGTCCCAACAGGATAACAGGTGAATTTCTTTTCTTTTTCCTTTTTTTTTGCCTTTTTTTAGGGCCACACCCGTGGCATAAGGAGGTTCCCAGGCTAGGGGTTGAATTGGAGCTACAGCTGCCGGCCTACACCGCAGCCACAGCAATGCAGGATCTGAGCTGCGTCTGCAACCTACACCACAGCTCACGGCAACGCCAGATCCTTAACCCCCCAAGCGAGGCCAGAGGTCGAACGTCTCTCCCCATGGATACTTGTCAGATTCATTAACCTCTGAGCCATGATGGGAGCCCTGACACGGGAGTTTCTGTGAGGTCTCGGGCTCTGTCTCCGAGCCGCCCTAGACAAGAAGAGCGGTGGGTCCCGCAGCACCCCAGCTTCTCAGGAAGTGGGATCTCAAGTGTTCTGAGGAGAGGGCGGGGTGTAGATGCATCAGTGAGAGTCGGTGCAGGCAGGGTTAGGTTTGCCCGGGTGCAGGGCACGAGTGCTGCCGGACAGCTGCTGCCGGCTCCCTGACGCCCCCACAGCTCCCTTCCTGGCTGGCTTCTGTGCATGCGGCCGTCGGGCCTGAATCCTGCAGGTTCTCGTCCCCTCTGGACGCTGCCTCAGGCCATCCGTCCCGCGTTTGATCGCCCTCAACAGAAATGGAGCATCAGACTTGCCCTGTGAGCCGCTCTCCGAGAGAGACTTCGGGCAGGAGCACGGGTCGCACCTGGGGCCCGTGTGGTCGGGAGGAACCCGGCCCAGTGTGAACCGTCCGCGGGCAATGGTCCCGCCTCACTGAAGCAGCTCCTCTTCTGGGCCCTGCGCCCGCCTGCCCCGTGTGTCACAGACTTGCTTTGTATGTCTCTGCGCCTTTCCGCTTTCTTGGTGGTCTTCTGAAGACCAGTGGGAACGGTGTTTTTCCAGAAACTTGTTACTTACTGCTGAGCCTGCCTGCTTCGGCCCGGAGTTTCTCTAAGGTCAGCATATCCATTAATAATATATCATCCGATCAGAGTGGCCTTTCCCGCTGTGCTTCTCAGTAATGTCGCACGTGGGCCCTGAAAATGCTGCCAAAGAAGCCTGCAGATAAGACGATGCGAGTGTATTCTCGGCCGAGTCTGCAGAGCCCTGATCCAGGAGGCACGAGGTCTGGGTCAAGCTGGGCTTTCAGTGGGGAGGAGGCCTGGCCCAGGTTGGGGAAAGGTCCCCACGTGGTAGCTCAGGGCTGGTGGACGCAGCAAGGCAAGGGTCCGAGGGGTCTTTTGCATGGGATCTATTGAAAGCTGGTGTTTACAGTTTTTTTCCCCCATAAAGTTCCTGAAATGAACAATAAAAAGGTTTGCAGCTTTCCTCTGTGTGGACTTTTCTCGGGTCTTGGGGAATCAGCTGCTCCCTCACCACCTCTGTGTTGAAGTCCCACCCCCGTTCCATGCCTCGAGGCCCTCGGGAACCCCGCCTCCCGGAGCTGAGGAAGTGTCCTCTCCTGCTTGGTTTGTTATTTGTTTGCTTTTGGTTTTGTTTTTAACCAGGAATGGGTTGGGTTTTGTCAAAATGCTTTTTAAAAAATCTGTTGAGGGAATTCCCATGATGGCGCAGCAGAAAGATTCCGACTAGGAACCATGAGGTTGCGGGTTTGATCTCTGCCCTTGCTCAGTGGGTTGAGGATCCGGCGTTGCCGTGAGCTGTGGTGTAGGTCGCAGACGCGGCTCGGATCTGGCGTTGCTGTGGCTGTGGTGTAGGCCGGCGGCTACAGCTCCGATTAGACCCCTAGCCTGGGGACCTCCACATGCTGTGGGTGCGGCCCTAAAAAGACAAAAAAGAAACCAAATCCATTGAGATGACCACATGGCTTTTCCTTTTTAGTTTGTTCGTGTGGGATTGCGCTGATGCCCTAAGGCTCAGCCAGCCTTCCATCCTGAGGAAATCCCGTCCCGGTCGTGATCTGTTACCCTGTTGCTGGATTAATTTGCTATAGTTCTCCAGGCTGAGGTTAATTTGCCAGGACGCCTGTACGTGCTGTGACGGTCACGTCGTCCTCAGGCGGGGCGGGGGCAGCTCCTCCTCGCTGCGGACCAGGCAGCAGAGACTCGGTCGCATGTGTCCCTTCAGTGTTCGGGAGGTTCAGTGGGCCTGGAATCCTCTTTGTGAGAAGGTTTTTACCTGTCGATTCAGTTTGTGTGGTTCCGTTATGCGCTTACTTTTGAGCCGAGTCGGGCAGTCTTTGTTGCTTGCGGATGGCAGCCTTGCCTTGGTCCTGGACGGTCTTGCATTCCGTGTTCTTGAGCTTTGCTCTCTCTGGGTTGCAGAAAAGTGACCTGGAAACAGCATGACCCTTTCGGATCTTCGTCTCGAGCTCCGTGAGGAGGACCCTGGCAGCCTCATCGTTCCCCACCCCCGAGCTCCCTCCCGGCCCCCGCGGCGTGGAGAGCGCGCCCCCCACAGCTCCGTCCTGTCAACTCCAGCCAACTCCAGCCGCACCGGTCCCTTGGGCCCGTCTGCTCATCTCCCCAACTCGGGCCCCGGCACAAGCTGGGAGGCCAGGGCCTTGCAGAATTGCCCCTCCTCCCGGGGGTCTCTGTCCTCAGTCGCCTGATGCCCTGTGCCTTGAGGACAGCCACCTCCTGGTCTCGTCTGGGTTCTGCTCGCTTGGGGAGGGGGCGAAGGGTCCCCGTGATGCATCCGGGCTGGAAGCAGAAGGCTGTTTCTGTTTTGTTTTCAGCTCTGGCCCTAACCTTCCAAACTTCCAGTCCCAGCTCCTCGGGGCAAACAGCTCCGAGTGTGAACTATCGTGACCTCCTTTTCCTTCACCGCCTTTTTTTGGTTTGCAGGGTTTTTTGACTGCGCCTGTGGCGTGTGAAAGTTCCTTAACCGAGGATCGAACCCCCTCACAGCAGCGACCTCAATCGCTGCTGTGACAACACCAGGTCCTTAACCCACTGTGCCAAAAGGGAACTCCTATACCGGCTCGTTTTTCAGTCTCTAGTTCTACAAGGTACCGGTTGGCTGCCATGCAGCACAGTGTTGGACCCCTGCTCCCAGAGTCCCCGCACGGGACCCGTCTCCGGCTGGCGGCGTCCAGGGCCACACCACCAGGAAGGGAAGTGTCACGGCTGAGCTCCCTGGGGGCCTCCCCTCTCCTGTAAGGCAGGCAGCCAGGGCAGGCAAGACCTGTGAAGCCGTCCTGAACTTAGAGGGAGAGTCTGTGTCAGGCGAGTATCGGACAGGCCCAGGCGGGGCTGAGATGTTCCCGAACACGACACCCCCTGAGCGGCACAGTCCCGGCTGCCCTGGTCGGTGGAGAACAAGAGGACGCCTCTCAGGGCCCGTCACGCTAGAGATTAATTTCAAGACTAAAACAAAAATACGTTTACTATATTAAGGGCCACAGAAATGCAAAATCCCACACAGCAGTCTCGGGGGTGCCACCCGAAGGGCATAGAGGGTGACGTGGGCCATGGGTTGGCATCTGGTGAAACCCGCCAGGGTCGGTGGCTGGATCTCGCCAGCGTCCTGCGGAACTCTTGGGTCAAAGGAACTGCCTGGGCCCGTGGGTTGGCAGGGTCCCTGAGTGGGTGCCTCTCTGCCCCGGGGGGTTTCAAGGCAGTGGGGGAGGGGGGACCAAACTCGGGCACTAGTATTTTTCTGTGTTGAAATGGGATCAGAACATGTTTTGTGTTTTAGTGCATAAGAGGTGATCAGCTTTGCCACCGAAGCAACATTTAAGTGTGGAAATTATTTAGATTTGTTGCTTTAAGATGAAATCCTGCTAAACTTATGTAAGTGTTGAAAACTTAAGAGAAATTTTGGAATAAGCTACCGTAAGTTTAATCTATAGGTATTAGGTGCTTAATCAGGAGGATTTTGTTAATTCAGATAAAGTTTAAAAGGAAACAAAATGTTCTGCCTTTGTAAATAGTTTAAAATATTAGAAGATGGACAAGAGGCAGCTCACTGTGCAGGCGCGCAGGCGGCAGGTGGCGGACGCAGTGAGCTTCGCCTCAGGGAGCTGCAACGTGACCCACGGCAGGTGCCACCGCACACCCATCACAATGGCTGAAATTGAAAATGGTGACAACACCAGATGCTGCTGAGGCTGCAGACCAACCGGATCGCTCGTGCACTGCGTGCCGGATGTGAAATGGAACAGCGTACTGGAAGGTTCCCTGGCAGCCTCCTAGGCTCCGCGCGCGCTCACCGCGTCAGCCGGCAGCTGTGCCCTGGGCATTCATCCCAGAGCTGTAGAAACAGACGTCCACCCAAAAGGCCGTACGAGCGCTTCACAGCAGCTCTGTTGGTGAAAGCCAGACCTGGAACTAGTCCAGGTGTCCCTTGGTGGGAGAACAGGGCAGCGGCTGTGGCGCGGCCGCCCCTCGGAGCACCACGGGCAGCGACAGGACGGATCCTACGGGCATTTGCTGGGTGGAGAAACCCAGACTCCAAAGCTCACTTATTCCTGAAATGACAAAACTGTGTAGACGGGGAGCAGACAACAGCGGGTGGCGGGGCAGCTGGGAGGCTCTGGGGGTTGGAGAACTCTGCGCCTGACGGGGTGGCCCACCGCAGGGGGAGATGACAAATTAACACACAGCGTGAGACGCCCCGGTTTGGGGACAGTGTTCCCCAAGGGGTGGCTGGTCTGCCTCTGCCCGGACCCTCCGTTTCTGTCCTGTCTCCTGAAACCTGCTGACACTTCTCACGCTTGGCTTTTCCTGTGACACGGCTGCTTGGACAGGGTTCTCAGCCCTGGATACCCGCCGTGGCGGGGAGCTGGGACCCCGCCCGCAGGAGCCCGAGGCCCAAACAGCCCCGCAGCCCGGGCTCCCGGGGCAGCTGAGGGGCCCTTCCGTTGCGTCAGCCCAGGAAGGCAGGTGCTCTGGGGCGCCCGCGGGAGCAGACTTGCCCAGGCTCGCCTCTTTCCACCGCTTCCCGCTCCTCGTGGGTGGGGGCGCCCGGAGCAGGCAATTATCTGCACTGCGCTGTGTGTCCCCGGGGGCGCCCTTCCCATCCGCCTCCCGTGCGTCTTCTCGCAGGTACCAGAAGGGGGTCTGACCCTGGTGGGCTGGCAGGCGTGGGCCGGTTCAGGACCCCCAGCCGGATGCCTAGTGTACCCCCGGGGGCCCAAGCCGTGGCGCCCCCGCTGGGCATCCGCGCGCTCCGGGAGGCGCAGCTGAGGGTCCTCAGCGCTTTCCCAAAGGCGCCTGCGCTGGGGGAGGCCCGGCGTCGACTAACTAACCACCGCAATTAGGAGGAGGCCTTAATTGCTGTTTACCACCCACACCCGCACTGGCCCTCCCCAGCCAGGCCCGTTTCCCCGGGCTGTGAGGAGGGCGGGCGGGGCTGTGTCCTCTGAAGACCGGCCGGCCTCAGACGCTCCACCCCGTGCTTACAGCTTCCAGGTCCTCACCGTGCCTGCCGGCACACAGCAGGTGTGTCGGGGGCACCCCGAGCCCCCAGGAGCCGCGGGCCGCTGGTGAACACCGGTCACCTAGTGAGGGGCTGGGCGGGGTGCCGGCCGCATGGACGCCGGGCCTGCTAGGCTGACCTCCGGGTCCTGCGTGCTCCCTGCCCATGGCTGAAAGCCCAAGAGTGTGTGTGACCTTTGCTAGAACATTCTCAGGGCTCCGGCGGTCCAGCCGGGCAGGGAGGCCAGTCTCCTGCGTTAGCCAGCCTCCGGGGTCCGGCCGCCTCCGGGGCTTGGCCAGCCCTGGCTGTGGCTGCAGAGATGGCGCGTCCCCAGCCGGCCTGCAGGTGGAGCGCTTGTCCAGCAGGCGGTGGCCTGGACCACACGGGCCCAGCTCTGCTGCCCCAGGCCCTCCGCGCCGGCGAGAAAGCCAGGGCCTGAGGCCTCTCGGGAAGGAAAGGAGTGTGTGGGCGCTCCTGGTTAGCACTGAGGCCCCCGGCCTGGGGGAGGGGACGCAGACCCCGCCTTCACCTGTGACACCCGGTGCCTCTCTGTTCCAGCTGCCTGAAAGCCCCACGTCGTGGCTTCCTTGGTCCCCAAAACGCTGAGCAGCGCTGGGAGCAGCCCGGGCGATCTGGGGCCCTCCCGCCTGCTGACCACACGGGGCCCCGGCCCCCGTTTGCTGTGGGGCTGCCCCTTGCCCGGCCGCCCGCCTTCCAGCTCCCAGTCTGGGAGGCCCCTCCCTCTGGGTCCCACAGAGGCCCTCGCCCACAGGAGGGTCTCCGGTCAGTTCCTGGGCCTGGACTCTATGGCCGACAGCCGCTCACCATCTCCCTGACCCACCGGGGGCCCCCACGCAGCCTCTCTGCTCCGCCAGCTGGGCCCCGCATGGCCACGACCACCCGTTCCCCAGACGGTCCAGTCAGGGGGGCCGTGGAGGCCGAAGCCCCGGGAGCGCAGTCGGCAGGCACTGCCGGCCGGCACGGGTCTGAGGCTGGAGGGGTCCCCTCCTAGAGGGCGGCGCCGGCCTCGCTGCCCTGCTCTGGCCCTCAGCTGGTCAGACGCGGCCACCGTCTCGGGAGGGCCATCTGCCTCACTCTGCCCACCAATTCCAACGTTAATCTCTCTCTTTTTGTCTTTTTGCCTTTTCTAGGGCCACACCCGCGGCATATGGAGGTTCCCAGGCTAGGGGTCTACCGGGAGCTGTAGCCGCCGGCCTTCACTACAGCCACAGCCACGCGGGATCCAAGCTGCGTCTGCAACCTACACCACAGCTCATGGCAACGCCGGATCCTTAACCCACTGAGCAAGGCCAGGGATCGAACCTACAAACCTCATGGTTCCTAGTCGGATTCATTAACCACTGCGCCACGACGAGAACTCCTCAATGTTAATCTCAATGAAAAACGCCCAGGACAGGGCCTGGCCACACATTTGGGCTCCCGTAGCTCAGCCAGGCTGACACAAGATCAGACCTGACTCTGTCTCGCTGTGGGGACTTGGAGCACCTCAGACGTGCTGCAAAAAGAGACTCAGACGTGCGTGGGGTGCACACTCGTTCTGGGGAAAACAGATTGAATACTTGAAAAAAACTGTCTCTCTGAGTGTGTGGACAAGAAGCTGGGGGACAACCGTGGCGGGAACCGCCCCCCGGGATCAGGTGTGTGGCCTGGGGTTCCTAAGAGTTACGCTGACACCAAATGGGTATCTTTTCAAAACGCCTCCCGCTTTAGAGTCTTAACCAACCAACGGCCAGTCCCTCAGCAAAAACAAACAAAAGCCCACAAGTGGGATGAGTGGCTTCCAGGAACAAAGCAAAACAAGCCAACTGCACGGATCCTGACCAGCGCCCCGGAATTGCCGCGCCTGGAGCAGCCAACCCCTCCCCACTCACTTCTCAGTGGACGCAGCATGATGAAGGGGCGAGGGGGCACGCTCCAGGCCGGCCAAGGGGCTCTGGCCCCCCGTGGTGGCTGCGGGCCCTGCCCGTTGCGCTCCGGGCCCCACATGGCCAGCAGCCTCGGCCTCGGCCGCACCCGCTGCTCCGGCCCCTGGGCCGCGGGAAGATGAGAGACGCTGCTGTTCCAGGTGCTACCTCGCGGTGGCCGTTACCCAGAAGCATCGCTGCCCTGGCCCAGCCACTCAGGACCTGCCACGTCAGAGGTGACCTCCGGGGCGGGCCGTGCGTCCCCGCTGACCTCCGGGGCGGGCCGTGCGTCCCCGCTGACCTCCGGGGCGGGCCGTGCGTCCCCGCTGACCTCCGGGGCCAGCCGTGCCTTTCCGTGCATCTCGCCCTCCCAGGATTTCCCGCTGCCTCCATCCTCCCCTGCCCTGGGCTGGTGTTCACCCCGTGCCAGGCTGGCCGTGGGGTCAGCTGCCCTCCTACCCGGACGGGGAGGCCTGGACACGGCCGGGCCGGCAGCCCCACGCTTCCTGGCTCCGCAGGACAGCCACGGGGTCCTCCGACTTTCAGCCCGTTTAATGCTTAATCCTGAGCACCAGGCCCCACCCTGGGCAAATATTTATCTGGCAGTTAAGGGCTCATCGGGGCGAAGGCCCCAGAAGGTTCTCAGGGCCGCCGAGGCGCGAGGAAAGGGTCGCCGACCGGCCGGGCAGTGTCGTCAGCTGGGGCCCGGGCTGTGGGGGACTCTCAGGTGCCGTGAGCATCTTGGGCTTTGCGGCAACACCGAGAACGACGCCGCGCCTGGCAGGAGGCCACGCTTGAGGTGCTCCGCCATGTGTCCCGGGGGCAGAGGGCGTGGGAAGCCCTGCACAGGGTGGGGGGGGGTCCTGGTGCCCAGGCCTCTGGTACTGATGCTGCGACAGCAGAGGCCTGGGGGATCCGGGGCTCACAGCCAGGAGTGCCTGGATCCTGCGAGGGCTCTGGCCTGGAAAGGCGCCTGAGGGTGGCTCTCGGTGACCCGGAGACCGTGGGCGGCCTCTCGGCCAGGCTGGCAGAGCTCCCAGCCTGCCAACAGCCCGAGGCTGCGCTGGCCCCAGAGCTCGGGTGCAGTGGTGGGAGCCCCACAGCCCTCTGCTGCACGCACCCCCAGGCTGTGCTCAACTTAGTTTAGGGGCCGGGGTGGCCGCCGTGCGTCCTGCATGGACCTCAGCCAGATGGACTCAGAGGCCAGCAAGGGGGCTGCGGCCTGGCCACAGTGCAGAGCTGGCCCCAGGCTGGTCACTGCTGACCCTTGGCTTACGCCTGGATTCCGGCCAGGATACCTCCAGCCCGGGCCCTCGGCCTGCCCTGGAGCAAGGGAGCTGGGCAGGGCTTGTGTCCCCGGTCCAGCCTCTGTCCCCTCGCTGACCCCCAGGAGCCTCCTGGGCAGGTGGAGGTCTCGAGGGCCCAGGGCAGCCACCGGGCCAGACCCCGCCCTGCTCTGCTCTCCGGCCTGGGCTCCCCCAGGCCGCACACCTCAGAGCTCCAGCCACGCTCTTCCAGGGAGCTCAGCCGTCCCGACAGTGAGCAGCCTGGTCCCCGACACGGGCCACTGCGAGAGAAGCCCCAGGCACGAGTCTGAGGCACAGCCTGCAGCCCCCGCCTGACGGCACAGCCCCGGGGACCTGAGCACACGCCGCGGCTGGAGGAGGGGCTGCAGCAGGGAGGCGGGGGGTGAGCCCGGGGGCACGGCTGAGAGGGGCCAGGTCGGCCCCACAGTTCTGGCCGGGAGCAGAGTCTTCCCGGCCACCCTGGAGCGCTGACCAGCCGGGTGGTCCCGACGACCCCAGGGAGCGGTGCAAAGGGGCCCAAGCGTGCGGCCAGCCTGCAGCACCCGGCGCCGTTCTCCGTCTGCCGCCGAGCAGATCGGGGGGCGCTACAGCCCCCCCGGACCGTCTGTGAAATCGATGACCGAGCCGGGCCAGCGGCCGGCGCACGGCGGGGGGCAGTCACGTGCCCAGGCGCGGGCTGGCTGAGCGCATCCCTGGAACCCAATCAGAAACAGGAGACAAAGCGCCCCCCCCACACCCAGAAACACGCAGTCTGCAGGTTCCGCACCGGACCACACAGCACACCAGACAACACGGTAAAACGAGTTGCACGAATGGTGCAAATTGTGTTTACACTGTCTGTAGTTTATTGAGAGGGCAAGGCATTACGTCTAAAAGTGTGCATGCCTTATTTTTTTTCAGCCCCCCTGCCCCACCCGTGGCGTATGGACGGTCCTGGACCAGGGATGGAATCTGAGGCGTAGCTTCGGCAACACTGAATCTTTGTTTGCTGTTTGTTTTCATTTTCGGCCACCCTGCAGCATATGGAGTTCCCGGGCCAGGGATCAGATCCCAGTCTCAGTCTCAACCTTTGCCTTTGTGCCATAGCAGGAACTCCCAACGCTGGATCTTCAAGCCACTGAGCTGGGCCAGGGATCAAACCAGCGCCTCCACAGAGACAAGCCAGGCCATTAACCCGCTGTGCCACAGAGGGAACTCCACACATGCCTTCTTTTAAAAATTCATTTTTGGAGTTCCTGTAGTGGAGCAGCAGAAACGAATCCGACTGGGAACTCTAAGGTTGCAGGTTCGATAC
This sequence comes from Catagonus wagneri, assembly GCA_004024745.2. Taxonomy (NCBI): domain Eukaryota; kingdom Metazoa; phylum Chordata; class Mammalia; order Artiodactyla; family Tayassuidae; genus Catagonus; species Catagonus wagneri. Next base: position 58,244 of record PVHT020000030.1, read on the forward strand.
CTGGCCTCCCTCGGTGGACGAAGGACCCAGTGTTGCCGTGAGCTGTGGTGTAGGTTGCAGTCAAGGCTAGGATCCTGCATCGCTACGGCTGTGGTGTAGGCCGGCAGCTGTAGCTCCCACTGGACCCCCTAGCCTGGGAAACTCCATATGCCTTGGGTGTGGCCCTAAAAAGCAAAAAAAAAAGAAAGAAAAAAAAAATCATTATTGCTGGAGTTCCCTGGTGGCTCAGCAGGTTAAGGGTCTGGCGTTGTCACTGCCGTGGCAAGGCTTTGACCCCTGGCCTCGGAACCTCCTCATGCCTCAGGCGCAGCTAAATAAATAAATAAATAAAAACACTTCATTGCTAAAAATGCTAAATGTCATCTGTCAATGCAAGTTCACCACAAAACGTCAAGTTGTGGAAAACAGTGTCTGACGCGTGGTAAGCACGCCGCGTGCCTGTGTCGGAGCGCGTCCAGTGAGCGCGGCGTAACTGCGGGCGAGACGCCACGTGGCCTTGGACAGGAAGAGCATGAGCGGGTTTTTAACCCAGTGTTTACTCACTCACATTTGCTTACATCGATGCCTGGAAAAGTTCGCAAGGAAGCAGGGGAGCCGTGGACGCGTTCCGTGCGGGTCAGCGCCGCGCTGACGTCTCAGTCGCCTGTATCTTTTGCACTGTCGGCACCTGCCGGCCCCAGGGGAGCCCAGCCCGTGGCCGCGAGTGGTGTGCAGGGCAGCCAGCTCCTGCCCGCAGTGGGCTTCCGCCTCTCTCCGCACGAGTGAGTGACCCATGGTGACCTGCTCACTGCCAAGGGCCCTTCGTTAAACACGGGAGCTGCCACCTCCGCCCTGGCCTAGGGCTGGCTGCTCAGCGCCGGGAGAACCCACGAGAACGGTAAGTGTCGTGTCCGCATCGAAGCACTGGGAGAGGCTTGTTCCCTTCTCGGCTCCCAGGGACACAGCCACGCCTCGCATCCCCGGGCCTGGCCACCCCACCGCCGATGCCCTGCGAGCCGCCCCTGGGGACGAGGGCAGTGGGCATCCTGCCAGCTGCGCTTCCAGGACCTGCCTGGGCTGGGGACCCAGCACCTCGCTGTGCATAATAGAGCTGGGCGTGGTCACAGATTCCCGCCCGCGGGCTCCCCAAGGCCACGTTCCCTTCCAGAGGGGACGTGGCCAGCTGATGCTGCATCACAGCACGGCAAGCCCGCTGCCTTCCGAGGCTGCAGAACTCGGCTCAGGCCTCCTCTATCGCAGAGTCTGGCTGATGCTCGGGGCCCCCGCCTGGGCCCAGGACTGGAGGTGGGCCGCTGCCTGGAGGAAGGAGCTGGTTTGGGCCTGGATTTTTGGATTCTAAGGGCCCCGACCCTGAGCCTAGGACCCAGGCTTCTCCAGACACGTCTTCCCAGCCAAGGCCAGACCGGGCCCTCAGTCCCTTCCCGGGGGTGTGTGGGGCGGTACAGCCACACACCCCATCAGTGCCCCGCCACCACACAGGCGGGGGGACACCGGAAGCCGTCCCCCAAGGTCCCCCAGGGCCGGAAGAGCCTCGCAGTTGGGGCTGCCGTTGTCCACGTTTGAGGCAGCCCTGCAAGCAGGGGGCCTAGTCTCAGAGGCACAGGACAGAAAGCTGGACGTGGGCAGCCTGTCACCAAACGGAGGCTGACCGGGGGGCTGGCTCTGACACGAGCCCTGGTGCAGGCAGGCCCTGTGTCCCCTGCTGGCCCCGACCCGGTGCTTTCTCCAGGGCACACACAGCACCTCTGACCCCTCGGCTGTCAGGGGATGTAGCTGTGGTTCCAGGACCCTCTGACCCTCTGTCCTGGGGCTGTTGGTCACCCCCATCCTCAGACCTGCCCCCGGGCAGCATGGCTCCTCCTGGCCTTCGTTTGTCACTCCTGCCAGCCAGGGTGGCCTGGTCCTTTGCTGACTCCTGCACACGTGTGCTTTCCCCACAGATCTGATCCCTGCCCCGGAGGGCCAGCGAGACCCCACACACTGGCCCTGCTCTCCCTGACGTCGTGTTCCCCCAGACTGGGCGGGAGGAGCAAGCTCGCACCCAAGACCCCGCAGCCTCACACCTCGGGCTCAGCCGCCTCACCTGTTTCTGCAGGTGCCCTGGCTTCCCCAGCGGTGTTACTGCTTTGAACACGCTTCCCTCTTCAGATGCCTTTTCTTGTGTTGCTCTGATGCTTGCTTGCTGCTGGATACTTACCCGAGCGCAGTTCCCCGATGAAAAGATGTCATCTTGGGACCAGAGGATTCTAAAGTGTCGGTTCTTCAAACGTCGTGCACGTCAGACAGTAAGCCCTTTTCTGTCCCGTTTCCCAGGTCTCCACTGGCTGTTCCCCACAAGGTGATTTGTTTTCTGAAATGCTGCCTCTCTGCCTTTGCCTGGGTTTTCTGAGAACTGTGTGAGTATCTTTTGTGTGCCTGTTTGTATTTTTTTGAGGTATAGTTGATCTGCAATGTTGTGTCAGTTTCTGCCGTACAGCAAGGTGACCCTGTCACACACACACACGCATTGTTCCCCACATCACGCCCTATCCTGGTTTAACCCAGAGACTGGATATAGTCCCCTCTGCTTATAGTAGGACCTCATCGCCCATCCACTCTAAATGTAATGGTTTGCATCTACTAACCCAGACTCCCAGCCCAGCCCACTGTGTGGCCACCTTGAATGCCACTAGAATTCACATCGTGCACAAGCTAACACCCGAGTCCCCGCAAGAACTCCACTGACCATCCCTCAGGACGCCTCTGGATGCCAGGAAGGGACCCACCCATCACGCCCACTGCCGGACCCCAGGGCCCAGCACAGAGATGCCGGCAGCGGGCTGTCTTCCGGCAGCTGGAAGCTTGGTGTTCGGTGTGCCGTCTCTTGGGCCACCTTGACTCCCGTGCGTTGCACACCTTCCCAGAGATGGGCAAAGGCTGAGGCAGGTCGGGCAGCGCTTCGGGAGGGTGGGCCCTGCTGGGCCAGCCTGCCGTGGAGGGGGTGTGGGGTTTGCCTCTTAACGTCAAGGTCCTCTCTGTAACCAATGGAAGGCAACCATGTATTAAAAGCCACACAGCATGACGAAATGAGCTTTGTAACAGGAATGCAGCGGCGGTTCGACAGATTAAAGGAGAAAACGGGACTACCTTTAAGTGAATTTCAAAACCTAGGAGTTCCTGTTGTGGCCAAGAGGTAATGAACCCGACTAGTATCCATGAGCGTGTGGGTTCGATCCCTGGCCTCGCTCAATGGGTTGAGAATCCTGAATTGCTGTGAGCTGTGGTGCAGGTCACAGAAGCGGCTCGGATCGTGAGTTGCTGTGGCTGTCATGTAGGCCGGCAGCAGCAGCTCCGATTTGACCCCTAGTCTGGGAACCTCCATATGCCACACAAGTGACCCTACAAAAAAAGAAGAGAAGAAATATTTCAAAACCTATTTGTGATTTGTAAAATATCTCTTGACAAACTCGGAATAGAAAGAAGTGAAGCTCAATAACATGATAAAGTTCACAATCGATGAGGTGCCACCTCACAGCAGTCAGAAGGGCCGTCATTAACAAGTCCACAAATAGCAAGTGCTGGAGAGGGTGTGGAGAAAAGGGAACCCTCCTGCACTGTTGGTGGGACTGTAAATTGGCACAACCACTATGAAAAACAGTATGGAGGTATCTCAGAAAACTAAATATAGAACTACCATATGACCCAGCAATCCCACTCTTGGGCAAACATCCAGACAAAACTTTCCCTGAAAAAGACACATGCACACGTGTGTGCATTGCAACACTATTCCCAATAGCCAAGACATGAAAACAACCTAAATGTCCATCAACAGATGACTGGAGTAAGAAGATGTACACACACACACACACACACACACACACGCACACGCACACACACACACACAATGGAATACTACTCAGGCATAAAAAAGAACAAAATAATGCCATTTGCAGCAACACGGATGAAACTAGAGGCTCACACTCAGTGAAGTAAGTCAGAAAGAGAGATAAAAACACCATATGATATCACTTACATCTGGAATCTAATATACGGCACAAATGAACCTTTCCACAGAAAAGAAACTCATGGACTTCGAGAACAGACTTGTGGTTTCCAAGGGGCGGGGAGGGAGTGGCATGGACCGGGAATCTGGGGTTAATAGATGCAAACTATTGCATTTGGAATAGATTAGCAATGAGATCCTGCTGTACAGCTCTGGGAACTCTATCTAGTCACTTATGATGGAGCATGATGGAGAATAACGTGAGAAAAAGAATGTATACATATGTGTGACTGGGCTACTTTGCTGTACATAGAAAATTGACAGGACAATGTAAACTAACTATACTGGGAAAAATAAAAACCATTATAAAAAATTCACCATCAAAACCTCGTAGCAAAATTTAAACTACCTGGAGAAACTTCTTATGCATTCACTTTAAGAACTGGACGAGGTCAAGTCAAGTGTGCCTCCATATTATGGTTATTGCCTAACAGAGGACTGGCAACTGTAACCAACATGATAAGGAAAGAAAAATAAATGAGGCATATGGATTGTAAGAGAAGAGATAAAGATCGATATTATTTGCAGAAGATACAGTCATCTATCTGGGAAAAAAATAGGATAAACGAGGAAAGTTTAGAATAAGAGTTCAATAAGATTGCTGAATAAAAGCCCAAGCTATAAAAATGAATATTATTGTCCTCGGGACATTGGGCAGAGTGAGCTAAGCCAGTCACAAAAGGCCATTTTTTTTTTTTTTTTTTTTTTTGCTTTTTAGGGCCACAGCCACAACATGTAGAAGTTACCAGGCTAGATATTAAACTGAGCTACAGCTGCTGGCCTACGCCACGGCCACAGCAGCTCGGGGTCCAGCCTACATCTGTGAGCTACACCACAGCTCACGGCAAAGCCAGGTCCCTGAACCAGCGAGGCTGGGGATTGAACTCGCATCCTCATGGATGCTAGTCGGATTCGTTTCCGCTGAGCCACAACAGGAACTCCAGGATAAGTAATTATGATTCCATTCAAATAAGGTTCTGACCGTGTCCAGATGAGAGACCAAAAGAGGGAGGGTAGGTGCCAGGGGCTGGGGGAGGGGTGGGAGTTAGGGCTCAAAGGGGACGGAACTCACCTCCAGTTTGGGAGGGTGAAAAGCTTCTGGAGATGGACCGTGATGATGGCCGCTCTACAGTGTGGATGTGCCTGAGGTCACTGAACGCTGCACTTAGCGATGGCTAAATAGTGGAGCTCCCGTCGTGACTCAGTGGGAACGAATCCGACTAGTGTCCATGAGAACACAGGTTCCACCCCTGGCCTTGCTCAGGGGGTTAAGGATCCGGCGTTGCCATGAGCTGTGGTGTAGGTTGCAGACGCGGCTCGGATCCCGTGTGGCTGTGGCTGTGGTGTAGGCTGGCGGCTACTGCTCCGACTTGACCACTAGCCTCCTGGGAACCTCCATATGCCGCGGGTGCCGCCCTCAAAAAGACTAAAAAACAAAAGGTTAAATAGTAAATTTTACATTTTGTGTGTTTTGTCACAATGAAAACAATAGTATAGGAAATGAGCCAGACACGAAAAGTTGCGTATTGTAAGACTCCCTTTCTATGAAGTATCCAGACTGGGTAAATCTATAGAAACAGAAAGCAGATTGGTGGTTTCCGGGGAGAACGGGGAGTCACTGTGTGATGGGGACAGGGTTCCCTCGGGAGTGGTGAAAATATTCTGCGACTAGGTAGAGGGGAGTGTTTGCACAATGCTGCGAACGTACCAACGATACACCCTACATTTTACATCAGCTAATTTTATGTTACGTAAAATTTACCTCAGTTTTTTTTAAATGAAAGAAAATCAATAGCATTGCTCTATACCGCAATAACCAGTTACGAAAAAAAGAATTCACAATAGCAATGAAAAAAATAAAGCATCTAGGAATTAAGAAAGAATATACATAACCTCCATGGAGAGGACTGTAAAGTGAAATAACGGCTGCGGTAATGATCTGAGTCAGTGGGTTCTGCCTTCTTGGGTGTGAGAACTGGGCATCAGTTCTGGGTGGCCTGTGTGGACAGGTGGGCAGCTGTGGACAGGTGGGCAGGTGTGACCAGGTGGCCAGGGTGGCCACGTGGGCAGCTGGGGGCGTGGCGAGCTGGGTGTGGGCATCCTCGGTGAGCCTTGGGGCTGCGGCATCCAGCGTCGGGGGGCAGCCTGGGGGCATGCACAGAGCTAGGAGTGGGTCTGGAAGCTCAGGCTCCATGGACACCTCCAGGAAGCAGATGCTGAGTGCAAAGGGGAGGTGGAAGTAACGTGGGGCGACAGGGCCAGCACCCCAAACAGCCAGTGCAGTCTGCGGGGTTCGAAGGCCTAGGGCTTTCCTGTTCGAGGAGCCCCGGCCGTCCGCACCCCGAGGGGCCACCCTGAGTGTCCCGGCCTCGCTGCCTCGCCCAGCCCCTCTCCTCCCAGCCCACCTGTGGCTGCTGTTCGGGGGGCAGGTCCTGAGAGGGACCCTTGTCCAGCAGGCGTGTACCCGAGGTTCACTCACGGGCCTGGACTGGAGCCCCGACTCCTTGGCAGAGGGCCGGGGCTGCTTCGTGCCCCTCCCGGTCCACCCACCTGTCCCGGGCAGAGCCTGCGGTGTGCGGGAGTCACACACGCTCGTGAGGGGTCCGGATCGGGAAGGTGGGGGGAGCCAGCGTCCCCGGATCCCTCCTGCCCAGGCTGCTGCTCGGCCACAGCTCCGGACCAGAGCCCCGCCGCCCGCGCGGCCTCCGAGACACAGCGTTGAGCCCGGGGCCCACGTGGCTGAACAGAGCCGGGCAGTGGTGACCCCACGTCCTGTGGGGCCCGGTGCCCTCCCTCGTGGGGTCATCAGGCCTCTCTGGGGTCACCCTGGGCGTCAGTCACTCCTATCCCAGAGCTGGAGAAACCGCGATCTTTTTAACGGAAACCTCGGGTCTCCCAGCTCAGGGTGTGACGGTCATTCTGGGCGGGGCTGGCCCGGGGCTCCCTCCCCTCTGGCGGCCGCAGGACCCACAGGGGCTCCGAGCGGCCTCTGCACGGGCACCCGCGGGGCCACAGACCCAGCCTTGGACGGCACAGAACCAGCCCCAGTTGGAAGGCCGGAGGCCTGCAGGGTGGTGCCTGGCTGGCAGTTTGAAATACGAGGCTGTTGAAAGAAATCGCAGGGCCGAGTGTAGGGTTAGAGGCCGGGGGGCGGACACGGTGGCCAAGGCGGCTTTGCGTGCAGTGCGGGGACTGTGGTCGGTGCCCAGACAGACCCCCTGGGCTCCGGTGGAGAGGTAAGAGCCCGCGGCTCGCCCGCTCGCCGGCTGGCTCCCCACGGCCTGTGACCCCTTTCTTTGCCCTTTCTTCTTGTCCTATTTTTGCCAAGGCAGATCCTTGTTACTCTCGAGGTCTTCGCTCCTTAGCGGGAGCTCCGGGCGTCTGTGCAGACAGACCCTGCACACAACCTTGGTTTTCTCTCAAGCAGAAGTTAAAAATTATTCAAGGCAGAATTCCTGGGCTGCTGCAGGGGCCGGTTGTACCAGGCAAAGGCTTCCACCACATTCCCCGGCCAGGCCGCGATAAGGCAGCCTGGGAGCGCACCTCGGGGACACGGCCGCAGCTCACGGGGACCAGGTAGGACCGAGGCTCACGGGCGGCCGCGGGAGAAGTGTGTCCTGCGGAGTCTGCGGTTACCTCCTGACTTCTGAGCAGACTGGCTCCGAACCCACGCCCCACCCCCCACCCCCCACCCCCCAGCTCCGAAACTTTTCCTTCTGAGCTGCCGTCCAGCCCACGGTCTCTGGACGTCCGGTGCTGCCTGGGGCCGGAGGGGAGGTGCCCTGGCCGGCGGGAGCCTGCGCGGAAAGTGGGGGTCTTTGGGAGAGCGCGCAGCGGCTACAGGGGTGTCAGCAAGCCGCCTGTGTCTGCGGCCTGTCGGGGAGTCGGGTGGGGGTCGTGCCCTTGGTACACACTGGCCAGGCTGGAGCCCCCCGAGGGGCCAGGTGGGACTGGGGCCCCCGTGCCTGCGCAGAGGGGCCGTGAGGAGACCCACGGGCTCCCCCAGGAGAAGTTAGGGGTCTCGAGCTTCCAGTGGGAAAGGGGCTGTTAAGGCCCTGACCGTTCACGGGAGCTGTCTGTGACCCCACCGTCTCTGAGGGGGAGCCGGAGACGGGGGCCCAGCGGGAAGGGAGCGGGTCTGAGACACCTGAGTTTATTTGACAATGGCCAGAAGTCTCCTCCACTCAACGAGACACAGGCATCTGTGAGTCACCTTACGGTGTGTTGTTCTAATCGGCTGCAGTTAGCCCGCTTCCCTGATTAAAGCTGAAATCCGGTCCCGTCCGAGATTCAGAGCCAGGGTGTCACAGTAACCCGAGGACGCAAAAGAAATGAGAGGTGGGCCACGACACGGGACGGCTGCACCCCGTGCCCTGTCCTGCGTGGGCGGAGACCGCAGACGGGAGAGTGGGCGCCGGGCGGGCTGCCGAGCTCTGAGTGGCCTTGCGATGGGAAATGGGCTCCCTCCTGGCAGAATCCCCAGGTCAGGACAGGAGGTGGAGGAGTTCCCGTCGTGGCTCAGGGGTTAACAAACCCGACCAGGGGCCATGAGGTTGCAGGTTTGATCCCTGGCCTTGCTCAGTGGGCTAAGGATCCGGCGTTGCCGTGAGCTGTGGTGTAGGTTGCAGACGCGGCTCGGATCCCGCGTTGCTGTGGCTGTGGCGAAGGCCGGCAGCTCCAGCTCCTGTTAGACCCCTAGCCTGGGAACCTCCATATGCCATGAGTACAGCCCTAGGAAAAGGCAAAAAAGACAAAAAAAAAAAAAAAAGAGGAAGAGGAGGTGGAGGCTCTGTCGCTTATGCAGAGGAACTAGGAAAGGTGACCACAGCCACACCCCAGGAAACACAGTGAGAACAACGGTTACAGGTCCCATTCCAATTTCACCGGACGTCCCCAGGCCTCAGGGCGCGGGGATGGTGCCGGCCGAGTCCTAATTTCATTTTTATCCGAGTTATATTGTATGCCACTTAAGAGTCAAATGTCTCCACGAGGCTCAGACCAGGGCGGCCCCTTTGCGGGCGCCTGCGCAACAAGGCGACTCGGTAACGGCTTCTAGGTGTTTCAGTTTTAGGGGGAAGCTGGCATCTATCTCGTCTGCCTCTCCCACTCCCCACACGCTCGGGTCCCCACATCTGCAGTGCGACCGTGCTGTAATTTGGTTAGCTGTGGACGCGGCGGTCAGATTCGCGGCGTGCCGGGCCTGGGGCGTGCCGGGGTTGCTGCCTCAGTCCCAGCGTGTGTTGTCTGCCCCGGAGTTAATAATCGCCTTCCTTTTTCATGCTTGCTGGGTTTTCTCTGAACTCATGGCTGATTCATCCTCAGACTCTCGCCAGTGGCTTAAGTTCAAACACACGGGTATTTCTGAGGCGGCCGGTCCAGCAGCCCCCGCCCTGCTCCCTGGGTGCCGGTCTTGCTGGCCTGGGCAGGGCTGGCTTCATCCCAAAGGTCCCCCTTGCCCCTCCCCTGGGCTGGGCTTTCCTGGACCCCAAGCCGCCCGCTTCGGGGCTCGCTCCTTGTTCTGCTGGTGCGTGTCCTTCAGTAGCTTCCTGAGAAAGGGCGCGCAGACCGCGGCCCAGATGCCTTTGCTTCCGCGCGTGGGGCACGCATTGGCTGGGTGCAGGATCCAGCCCAGAACCATGTTCCCTCCGTGCCATGACCGCCCCTGTCGATGCTGCTGCAGGTAAACTCAAGGTCATTTTAACTCTGACCCGTGGTCACGAAACAGGCTTATCTTTTCTTGCTGGAAGTTACGGGGGATTTTTTGTGTCTCCAGTTCTGACAGTTCATGAAAATGGCCTTCGTGCAGGGTTGTGTTCACCCGTTTCCCAGGTGCCCAGGGGCTGTCAGTCTGGAAATTCTTGTTCTCCATTTCCAGGAAATTTTCTTTAATTATTAATTTTAAATTGTTTCTTGCCTTCTGTTTTCTCCGTTCCGTCCTTTGTAAATTAGGGTCTGGGACCTCGTGGGCGGCACTGAGTGGCCACCCAGTCTCCTTCCGGGCTCTTTCACTCTCCTTTCCAACTTCTTTATTGAGGCCCATTTTTGTTCTCTGAATATTTATTTCTAAAGCAGTCTGATCTTTTCCATGCCACAATATTCTCTCTTCGAGGACATCAATAATAGTGGGTTTTTTTTTTAAAGTTTTCTTCTCCTTGTAAGAACTCTGTCTGGAGAAATACAGTAGAGTTTTTTATCCATATTTCCGTAAGTCTCACTTACTCTGGCAAAGTTAAAACTTGAACATAGCAAAATAATCCACAAGCAAAGTCAGCAGACAAACCATCAATTCGAGAAAATATTTTAATGCAGATGACAAGTGGTAAAATAAACACCGTAGTAAGAACTTAAAATCATCAAGAGGAAGATGGGTCAGGGCTGCAAGTGGGCGGTCCGGCGAGCAGACCCTGAGCGGACAGCCCCGGGGACGCCCCATTCACGGCCGGGCAGTTTCCAGGGACGGGGTCCTCGTGCGAGAGGTGTGCTGAGGGGTTCCTGGAGCAGCGGCGGGGGGGCGGGGAGCCGGCTGGCCTGCCGACCTCAGCACTGTGGCCACCCTGAGGGTGAGCAGCAAGGACACCTACACGAGGGGGCGGCACCTGGTAGAAGCGGGCTGGGCGGGCAGTGGGGGGCCCTGGGCCGCAACGCCTGGCAAAATTAAGGCGCCGAAGCAGCAGCTGCGGAGGGGCTGGGGCTGGGGGGCCGCTCGCACAGGCTGGTCACGCGGCGACAGCTGGGAGCACCTGCAAACCCTGCCTCCGCGGGCGCCTGCAAGGACATGCGGGCAAGGGTGGTCCCGCGGCCTCTCGGGCCTCAGACAATAGGAATTTGTCTCCCCAGCCCTGGAGGCTGGAAGTCTGAGATCAGGGTGTGGACGGCTGCGTCCTCGTGAAGCCCCGCTCCCAGGAGAGCGGACGGCCATCTCCCCGTGTCTCCACGTGGTCTGCGTCCTGGTCTCTTAGAGGGGACACCGGTCGGACTGGGCCGGAGCCCAGCCCAGGGCCCTTTTTAAGTGAAGCGCCTTTATAAAGGGCCCATTCCAAGTACAGCCACGTTCGGGGTCCGGGGACTCAGAGTTTGAAATATGAACCTGGGGGAAACTCAGCCCAGCAGGGAGCCGGCGTGCGGCTCCCCCGAGAGGAAGGGGGTCCAGGTAGCTCAGAGGCGTCAGGAGTACAGGTCAGAAGGAGAGTTTATACCACACGTCACTCTTGCAGAACCGCCAATAAAAATCCGTACGGAAGGCACAGGAGTTACGCTGCAGAGAACACGTGCTGCGCGTAGCGGCCGAATTTGTGCACAACGAGAAACCGTGGAGGAAGACAAGCTAGAGTGTCGCCTGGGGACTCGGGTCGTGCGGGGCGCCCCTGATGAAGGGCGGGGGAGCTGCGAGGCCCCGGTATGTTCACGCAGAATGCTGCATGCAGGCTGGTCTGCGTGAAAACCAAATAAATAAAAATGCCCCTGACAGGAAGACAGGGCAGATGTGTGGGCTCAGAGGAGTGACCGAGGTGGGGGCCCCGGCAGGAGCTCTGCTCTGTCCCTGGGGTCCCAGGAAGGGCCCATCCCTTGGCTCTGGCCCCTGGCCCCAGGTGGGGTCACTGCAAGGGTGACACTCCCACGCGGACAGGTGTGGCCGTCTCCGCCGCCCTGGGAGGGTGGTTGCTGGCCGGTGCGTGGCACCCTCCAGCCCAGGGCCTCAGTGGACCCCAGGGTCAGGCCGGCCGCCCCGGGGGAGGACCGGGGCAGCGCGGAGAGCAGCCAGCAGGACGCCCCGCTGCCTTCCTCCCTCGGAGGAGTAACCCCGGGTGTCTCTCCTGCAGAAACCTGCCTCCAGGAGAGGCCCCGGCCCTCCGACCCGTCGGGTCTGTGCCCACGTCAGCCCAGGACCTGCAGGGACCCCCAGGCTGGCCGTTTGAACAAGCACAGTTTTCCGGAGTTTGAGCCAGCGGGTGGCGGGTCCCGGAGCAGAGACCCTGGAGTCTGAGCTCCGTTTTCCTGAGAAGGAGCGACGGGACTCCTTGCCCGTCTCTGTCGCAAGTTCCCTCACGTGTGTGAAGTGCGTGGTCAGGGAGAGAAAGAGGCCTGGTGCCAGCCGCACGGGGGGCCACGCGGCCCCTCCTCTTCAGGGCTCGGTGCCCCCAGCCCCTGCCCGCCCCATTCCGCCCAAACCAGGACCGTCCCCCAGCCTTTCCTCAAGTCCTATTAACACCGCTGATGCCAGAGGGGGCTTGGCTGCGCGCGGTCCCCAGCGGGCCAGGGGGCCTGGGGGCGGGAAGGCCCCGCGGTGCGCCCCACACAGCCGGGCAGCCCTGCGTGTCCGCGAGAGCTTCTCACCTCGTCCCATGGAGGCGCCTGCCTTCCCGTGGGGCGGGTACCAGCCTTTTCCAGTGTCCCACTCAGCCAGCGTGCAGAACAGGGAGGTCAGAGCACCGGGGTGGGGGCTGGCGGCCACACGGGGGCCCGGGTCAGGGCCCACGTTCACACCGGCAGAGCTGGTCCCCAGGAAAGAACATTTAGAGGCAGGGGTGGGGCCCCCCAGAAGGCCCATCAGGGGGAGGCCTCGGGGACACTGGGCGGGTCCAGTGGAGCAGGGGCTCAGCTGACCACTGAGGCCCGAGGAGGAGGAAGCATGGCGTCCGGAAGCCGCAGCCCAGCCCCGGTCGGGGCAGGGGTCGGCTCCCTCCCCCGGCTCCCCGGAGGCCGAGGCGGGCGGCCAGGCTGCCCGACCTTCCTGAGCGAAGGCTCACCCCAGGTGCCCCCCACCCCCAGGCGAGGGCCTGAGGGGCCGCCCCAACCCGGGCCCAGGCTGTCCACACCTGTGGCTTCAGCGGGTTTTTCACCACCTCTTGGCTGAGGCCTCCGTGCCTGGGAGCACTGCCCACACTGTGCCCTCACCTCCCATGGCAGGTGTCTTCCTGCAGCCTCCGATCCCCAGAGACTTCCCGGTGGAAAACCAGCCCCGAGGCCACTTTCTGCTGCTCCCAGCACCCTGCTGACCGGGCCCGAGGCGGCCCAGGGCCATTTGGGTCACCCTGTCCTCGGGCCTAAAGAGACCCTCTCCACCCCTTTCTGGGCAGAGGGCAGTGGGTCTGGAACCCAGGCTACGGGGGGCTGTAAATGTTGACAGTGGCCCTGGGGGGTGCATTTGCTCGTTTCCACGGGGGAAAAACCCACCACGGGTCTCAGGGCACCAAGGTGCGGCCAGCAAGCCCTGTGCCAGGGAGAGATGCGGCGGGCCCGGAGGTCCAGGGCTTCCCATGTCCCCCCGCGTGGTGGAAGGAGAACCACTGGAGGCTCGGGCGTCCCCGAGGACCTGGGGCCACGTGGCTGTGGCCCCAGAGTGACCACGCAGGCCCCAGCCTGGGGTGCAGGGCAGAACTGGGCGGGACCCATGGGTGCACCAAGCAAACTGAGGGAACAGCCTCGGGTCCACACCCGCCCTCTGAGGTCGAAAGGAGCCACCTGCTCCCTTGTTCCAGGCGCCTGGGGGTGGGGGGGGCTGCGGCGCGGTGTGTGTGGGGGGCACCGGGCGAGGGGCGGGCAGAGAAACACGGGGTGGGGCAGGTCGCCCCGGTGGCCCTGGCTGAGTGTTGGGGGTGGTGAGTGGAGGACCACAGGGTCCCTAGTCCTGGGGAGGGACCGGGGGTCCACACCAGGCAGGCAGCTGGCCCGGCAGGTGCTGGGCGGTTCATATTGGTCCGCGGTTTTTCTGCTGCAGCCTGCGGGGCCAGGCACAGAAACGTCTGAGCCCCGGGCCATCTCTGCTGTGTCCTGAGGGCAGCAAAGACCTCGCAGGCGCAGCCTGTCCTGTGGGTGCCGAGAGGGGCTTCACCCTGGAGGTGGCTCTGACCCCCTAGGAAGAGAGCACGGGGTGGGGCCTCAGGTCCCGGGGTGCAGCTGGCCCCCAGGGCTCCTGGCAGCGTGGGGTGGGGTGCAGAGCGGAGGACCCTGGGTCAGAGTCGAGGTACAGAGTGACAGCCGCCCTCTGCTGCAGGTTGGAGGTGGGGTGTGGGGGCTCTGGCCCCCGGGGAGTCCCTGCCTGGGCAAGGCCTGGGGGACGACAGGAAGGGACCCTTTTTCTGGGGAGGCACACGCAATCCCGCTTTCCTTCGCCTGGTTGATTTGAGCGCAGGTGCGGATCTGCAAACAAAGGTGCGGGCGGTCAGCTGGCAGCTGACCCTCCCCGGGGGCGGGGCGGGCCGGTCGGCCAGGCGGCGGGCTCACCACGGGCACTCGGCCACGGGCAAGCCGGCCTTGGTGGGGACAGGGGACCACACCTGAGCCCCGGGTTCTGTGCACCTGCCCTCCACCCCCGGGAGGGGAGCTTAGCTTTGCGTAAGGAAACCTGAGCCCAGCCAGGTGCGGGGGCGGTGCTGGGGTCCCTTCAGGCTCAGGAGGGGGGAGGGGCCGGGGGCCAGCCGCTACCGGGCGAGGCCCCCTCCCTGGACTGCAGCGGCCCCTGGGGACTGCAGGCGGCTTGGGGCAGGGCGAGGAAACATTTACTGCTCGGGGACCAGCCTTTGGCCCAGGCACCGGATCAGTCTTGGAGAGGGTTCCTGGCAAAGCGTGACTTTTAAGTTGCAGGGGCCTTGCTGCGGGAGCGGCCTGGCGCCCTGTCTGCTGGCCTCCGCACCGCTCTCCCTTCTCCTCAGCACCCCCAGCACCAAGGCAGACCCCCGCCCAAGGCCCGGGTCTGAGCTGGCTCCTCCGGGGGCCCCGAGGGAAAGCGTCACTTTGCAAACAGCACAGGGGCTCACGCTAAGCAGGTCGGCCTCTGCCTGGCACCTCCAACGGGCCGAAGGCAAAGCCGAGACCCCAAACACCAAACACCAACTTCTTGGCCATTACCGCTGGACCCCTGAGCCAGGAGTCCCGGGCGTAGCTCTGCGGGCACCAGCACTCGCGCGCCTCCCAGAGTGGACACTCCTGTGTGCAGGGCCCGGCGCTCGGGACACAGAACTCGACCAGGACCCCGGGGTGGCGGCCGGGCCCTCGGAGTTGCCCCCGGGTCCGTCCGCGGGGCCTGGCGGCCCGAGTGCACGTGTGTGTCCCACATCTGCGGCAGGAAGACAGACCCGACAAGAAGGGTTGGGCCCCAGGGCGGATGGAGGCGCTTCCCCAGGTGTGAGGTGCGGGGGAGTGGGGGGCGCTGTGCTCGGGTGGGGGACACAGGGTGCAGCCCCCTCCCTCCTACTTGTCTCTCTCCTCACTGGCGCTGGACCCCTGAGGGGCGGGAGCCCCTGCGGCCATGAGGAGGGAGGGCCGCCAGAGCTCTGAACGGCACAGTGACCACAGTGACATGGGCTGGGAGCCGCCCCCTCCCCGGCCCCCCCACCCCGGCGGCCTAAGGAAATGACGTGCGGTGCGCCCAGTGCCCACAGAGAGGACCTGGATGCCCCGGCCACCGTCTGCTTCCCACCAACCAGGCAAAGCCAGGGCCAGGGCGGTGGCCACGCCTGGGGGAGGCTGTGGGCGTCCTGGGGGTGAGATCTGAGGGCAAGAGCCCCCCGGGGAGGCTCAACCATGCGGGGGAGGGGCTGGGACCAGACAGCGTCCCGGGATCATGATGTCACCTCGTGGACGGGACACAGGGACCCTCCCGGGCCGTGGTGGACCCAGGCCTGCAGGTTCACTGGGGCAAGGACTCCACTTGACAAGACAGATGTGCTGTCCCCAGGACCCCTCCAGGCGCACCTGACCGTGGCCGGCGCTCCCTTGGGGGCGGCAGGGCTGGGCCTGGCTACCCCAGGCTGTGAATCAGGAGTGGACTTGGACGTGTTAAAGCAGTGAAAAGGGGCGGGGAGGGCGTCTCTGTGTTCAAGGCCAGGGCCACAGTCAGGGGGCGGGTCTGGTCCTCGGCCTGAGGTCACCATGGGGTGTCCTCCACCTGCACCCCAGCCTCACGCCGTGGCCTCGGGGCTCAGGCCGGAGGGGCCACTCCGGGCACCACTCGCGGGTCTGCCAGCCCCTCTGCTTCAGCCCAGCCCCAGGCCTGGACGCGGCTGCGCGGGTGCCTTTGCCTGGGGCACGAGCCGGGGTGGAAACCCCCAGGCAGACCTTTTTCCCGGAGGCGCCGAAGCCCCAGCGGGATTCAGGGGCTGAAAACGGAGTCAGGACTCGAAGCCCCTGCCCTGTGGCGTCGTGCGCCCGCGGCGGCGCAGGACCGTGGGGCCCAGCTGCGCACCCAGATTTCCTGAGCGTTCGTTGCCACGAGGTAGAACGTTCCAGTCAGCCGCAGCATCCGCACCGCCTGCCCGGCCTCCCCACCGGCCCTGTGCAGGTCTGTCGCCAGCCGCTGCAGTCGCTGCGCGCGTTTCTCTCAGCAGTAACAGCGAGGCCCGGCTGTGCTCCGGAGCTCCAGGCTCCGGAGCAGCCTGGCCACACTCGGCCCCGACGGGGGGCGGCGTCTCGCCCGCCCGGCTTTGTTCTCTGCAGCCCCACCCCCCCGGACAGAGGCCCGGGCCCCCAGCTCCCGCGGCGGCCGCCCCACTCCCGGGCCAGGAAACGACCGGACTGGAGGCGTGAGTGGAGGGTCTTCCGGACCCTGGCCCAGCCCCTACCCGCGTCTGGTGGGGCCACTGAGGACAGAAGGAGACGCTGGCCTGCGGTGTGAAGGCCCGGCGCCAGGAAGGGCGCTGTGCTGCCCCTCGGACTGTGCCTGGACCCAGGCCGGCGCCTCCTCAAAGCAGCCCCGGCCTCTCCCCACAGCTGGCCTCACGCTCACCCCCAAAGCCCCCCGTGTCCGGATCCGAGTGCCAGCCCGTGCCCCCCACCCCGTCCTGCCCTAGTGGACCCCCTGTCTGTCTCCCCCATCCCCCGTCCAGGCGAGTCTCCTTCCTGAACGGCCCTCGCCCCATCCACACCCTGCACTGTCCCAAGGACGTCCCCGTGACGCCCTGAGCCGAGCACCCACCCCGTCCGAAGCGGCCCTCCCACACCCTCTCGCCACTCGCTGCACCCACAGGGGCCACTCCCCTGAGCCCTGGGGCCCCAGCCCCTGCAGCCCTGCAGGCCTGGCCTGCCAGGCTGACCCCTGCTCGCCGTCCCCCAGGTCAGTCGGCGCCGTTCCTCCCACGGACCCCCAGCTGCCCTCCCGCCGCCGCCCCACGCCCCATGGCTTCTGTCAGGGCTCGCCCTGGGCCCTCTCCCTTCCTGCACAGGAAACGCCCAGTCCCGCAGCTTCCTTTCAAAGTGCGGTCAGCCCCAAGCCATCCCTCGGGGCGGAAGCCATGCACCTGCAGAGGGGAGCCCCAGGGGGGGCCTCCTGGGGACCCCACTCTCCCATAGTGTCCATCTCTGCACCCACAGGGCCACCTTTAAAGAATCCCCCCGCCCCCCGGCCGTCCCTCAGCCCTGCCCTCCCTGCCTCCTCCTCCAGGCGGACCCTGCGGGCTCCTCCCACCTGCTGCTCAGCCTGCCCTCTCTTCAAGGTCACAGTGACCTCCCTCCTCCTCCAGGCCTGGCCCCTGCTTCACCCTCCCTGGTGGCGCAGTCCCCAGAAGCCAGGGCCCTCTGGCTCCCATCCCCGGTCCCCCCACCCCCGCCCGGGCCCCCTCTGCCTCCCCGCCCTGCCCCAGCCCGCCCACAGCCCGGACCCAGGCCCACCAGCGCCGCTGGAGTCCTGGGACGGAGCAGGTGCTGATGCCCAGGCAGGCCTGATCCAGACCCAGTGCAGCCAGGCTCCGGTCCCCAGGCCGCCGTCACCCGGCCCTGCAGCCCCCCTCCCAGGCCTCCTGACGCAGTTATGAGCAGTCACAGCCACCAGGGAGGGGGTTCAGCAGCCTTGGTGCTCTCATCAGACCTGTCAGCGTCTTTCTTGAAACTGCAGCTAAGAGATTCTTTCCCGGCTACTGTCCTTGAGTTTTGGGGTCCAGCTCTCAGTGCCCAGTGAGGGGTCTGGCTCCAACGTCCAGGGGTGCAGGCTCCACTGATTAGCCCTGATACCCGTGAACCTCATGGGAGCAGGTCCTCAGGTCACGGACACCTTCAGGGCAGCTGGGTGGCCTCGTAGGACACCCTGGTTTCCAGACCCACAGACCCACTCCCAGCCCTGTGCCCACCCGCACGGGGACCCCTTGCTCACTGGGCACCCTTCGGACCCAAGCACGGCCCGTGCTGGCTTCCTGCCAGGCCCTCGGCTGCCCACAGGTGTCGGGGCCCAGACAGGAACAAGCAGCGGGCCAACGGACTGCGCGTCCTGCTGTCTGACCCAAGGGGCGGGGTCTCCTGCCTTCAGAGCCCAGGGCGGGGACAGAGCTGAGTTGTGGGCACGTGGGGCCCAGCGGTGGGAAACGTTCAGACAAGGGGTCCGGGGCGGTCCCCAGGCTCGGGGACACATTTTCCTTCAGGGACTAAAGATGCTCGAGAACTGGAGGCAGGCAGCGGCCGCCCAGCACCGCAAACGCATAAATGCCGCCAGGTTGCCCACTCCAAAATGGTTCCTTTCATGCGCATTTCACCTCAATTAAAAAAACAAACTCTCTTACAACCCCCCCCCCCAGTCCCAGGATCCGGGGGCTTCTTGGGCCACTGTGTCCCTCCCCACAACTCAGCCCACGGCTGCCACCCACCGTTTCTGTTTCTGGGACCCCCTGAATGAGCTGTGGGCTCGAGAAAACCACCTTTGCCCCCGGAAACAGGAAAGCTCATCTTCCCTCCCGTGTGTCTGACAAACAAACCCGCTGGGTGCCAGCTGGCAGACCCAGAGCCCAACTAGACTCCAGAGAGCGGACTGGGGGTATAACTTTCTCGAGCCCCAGGCATCTCAGCGACACTCCCCTGCCTTCAGAGACCAATTACCCAGGTGGAGGGGATGAGCGGGCCCAGCGGCCTCGTTAAATCACTGCCTCTGCGGGAGGGGCCCCGGTGAGGGCGGCTGGTCCTGGGCCCGAGCAGCTCAGGCGGGCCCCGAGGGCCTGGAGGTGCAGGAAGGGCCTGGCTGTGCCCGGGCCCGCAGCGGGCTCAGGGCTCTGCCAGCGGGAGCCGAGGGCGGGTGGTCCCCAGAGGCCGGGGCCGCCCAGCACTGTGGGTGCAAAACCCCGTCCCTGCCGTGGCAGCAGCCCAGCTGGTGCCTGCCTTGCCTGGTGCCAGGGTTGCATCAGACAGGCAGCCCCATGAGGCCCGGCAGCACCTGAGGCCCAGGGAGCGCCCGCCCTGCACACCGGGCTCCCTGCAGCAGGCTGGCGCCGCCTGGGTTCCAGGGCGGCGAGGGTCCCGGGCCCCGCGGTCTGGGTCCTGCCGCCCTCGCAGGCTGCAGCCCACCTGGAGAAATGTGGGGCTTCGGGACGGTTCCCCGTCCGTCGTCCGCAAGGCCGTGGCTCAGACTCAGTCAGGGACAAGGCCAGGCTGGAGGCTGGGCCAGGAACAACTTCCCAAGTGACCGCTGAGCCGCTAGGAACCTCTCAGACTTCCTGGGGCAGAACAGGGTCCAGGGCCCTGCCGTAACCCCTCGGAAGCGGGCGGTGCCCAGGGCCTTGCTCCCGCGACGCCCTTGGTGGCACCGCCCAGGGTCCGGCTCTGAAGGCCCTGAGACGCTGCCTCTCTGGCCCCCAGGCAGAAGGGGCCTCAGCCAGCTCGCTCCCGCTTGGCCGCAGGGCCTCTGTGGACAGAGGTGGTGGCTCCGGGGCCCGGCCCCTGCATCTGGGCCGCTGCTCCCTGGGGGGCGCCCAGACAGGTGGGAGGGGCCTCGTCCCACCGCGCGCCTGGCTCCGCGTCCTCCCTCTCCCCAGGGGTCACCCCACCCGTCCCCACGCCCCTTCTAGGCTGGCCCCCAACACCCCTGCCCCCATGGCCACGTCTGGCTCTGGCTCGGGGCACGGACCAGGCTCCGCCCGTCCAGTCCGGGGCGGCCCGCACAACAGGCCCTGCGGGGAGAACAGGGCAGAGGCAGCCAAGGCGCCGCCCAGGAACAGGAGGGTCTCCGCGGGCCCAGGGGAGGGCGCACATCCCGGAACGCCCGCCCGCTGACCCCTCCTGACCTCACTGACCCGCTCCACGGCCCCCCGGCCTTGCCGCTCGCCTCCCCGCCCCCCTTCCTCCGACCAGGATCTCCGAGCCCTCACTTCCTGGGGGCTGGGGACCGCAGCGGCTCGGGCGGGGGGCCTCCCAGCTGCCGGGGAGGGGGTGCTAACCAGGGACGGAGGGGGGGGCCCTTCCCGAGGGAGCAGCGTGTCCACCGACCAGGAGAGCCCCGGAGGCCATGGCTGGACGGGCCGAGGCCGGGAGCGAGGCCAGGGCGAGCAGGCGGGGCGGCCAGCCGGCCTTCACGCCCTCGAGGCCCGGAGCCAGGGAGCGTGCCGGGGGGCAGCGGGCCAGTTTGGTCCTTTTGAGCGACCGAAGCCCAGTGCAGGTGGGAGGGGCTGGCAGTTCTCGCCGCCTGGCCAGGCTGTGCTGCGGCCACCGCTGTCCCCCTGTCACCGTCAGCGCCGGAGAGGGTGGGTCGGGGTCAGAGGGGAGCGGCTGCGCAGCAGGGCGCCCCTGGGCTGAGCCAGGCGAGGACGAGAGGGGAGGCCGAGGAAGCTGCAGACACCTGGGGGCACAGCTGGGGGCTCCTGGACCAGCAGCACCCAACCCGCCTGGGGGCTCCACCGACCAAGGACTCAGAGCAGCGAGGGTGCGAGGAGGCGGGGTGCCCCTAGGAGCCTGGCTGGGGGCTGGTGGGAGAGCCCCCCTCCCCGTGCCCGGGAAGGCCCCTTATCTGCCCAGCCTGGCCCTAGACGTCCCCACCCCCCGGCTGAATCTGAGAATTGTCACTCAAATTAGATGCCAACCGTGGCTGCCCCAGACGATTTGGGACGCAAATCTGAAGCACCTGCGCAAACACCGCTGCCCGGCCCGCCGGCCTGGGTGCAGCCTGCCCACAGTGGGGGGGCAGGCTGGGTGGCACAGGCGGCGGGGGGCAGGCGGGCTGGGCAGTGGCAGGGGCAGGCGGGCGCTGCCTGGGCTCAGGCTCCCAGGAGGCAAAGGTGCCCCTGTCGGTGGTGGTGCCACTGGAGCATGGGCACCAGGAGGGGCCATCCGGGGCACTTTCCGAGCATCCACCCGGCCTGGGCCGGGTCTCAGGGGGGACCCCTGCCCCCGGCCGCCTCACCTGCAGCAGCGGATGGAGGTCCGAGCCACTTTCAGGCCATCCAGCACTGGTGGAAAGTGGGCCCGACTGCCTGGCATCGTGTCGCCTCTTCATGGGGAAACGCCGCACCTCCACGGGCCCCTGGTGCCGGCTGGGAGGGGCACAGAGGCCGACCCTGGCGTGTGCGCCAGCCCCAAAGCCTAGCCTGGGCAGCCTGCGTGCCCCCCACGGGGCAAGAGCCGCGTAACTCACTCACGCACTCCTTCAGTCAATGCCCCGCACGTGGGGGGCGGCCGCGCCGGGCTCGTGGGTCGCCGTGAGCAAGGCGGAGACACCGGCCCGGAGGCAAGACCCGCATCAGACTGAGCGTATAACGGCGCTGGTCCGGGCACGGCCTGCTGGGAGGGGTGCGGGCCGGGCTCTGGGCAGCAGGTGCCCGGTCCTCACCGAGAGGAGAGCAGACGCGCGGGGAGGCCCCGAGCAGGGGCCGGGAGGGGGGTGAGCGGCCAGGCCGCGACGGGCTCGAGTGGGGACACCTGCAGAGGAGCGGGGCCGGGGAGTCTCGCCTCAGCTGAGCTGGCAGCCGGCAAGGGCGGAGGCCGGGACCTGCGGGGGCCGTGGTGCTGGCCCAGGAGACCCAGCAGTGGTCAGAGCGGACGGTGTCCCGGGCTGGGTGCACTTTAAAGGCTTAGCCAGCCCTCCCCGGGGGCGGGGGCTGGCAAAGAGTCCGGGGGGTGGCCGGCACCAGAGGGACAGAGGGCCCCTGGCGGACACCGGGAGGGCGCTGTGGGGGGCAGGTGCAGGAAGAGCAGTGTCTACTGGACGTGGCACAGGCGGCAGGACGTGGGGCCGGACGATGGGAACCCCTGGGCTCGGTGGCTGTGCAGTGCTCTGGGGGGTCGGGGTGAGGGGGGTCCAGCCAGCAGCTCGCTCTCCTTGTCCTGGAGGAAAGAAATGGTATCTGCCCTGGGCCGAGCTGCGTCCCCCCAAGTCCATGACCCCAGTGTGACGGTGTCTGGAGGTGGAGCCTTTGGGAGGCGGTCAGGGTGCCGGCATTAGTGCCCCGATGACAGGAGCAAGACGGAGAGACCCCCCGCCCGCCCGCTCGCACACCAAGAAAAGGCCGAGAGGACAGCGAGCAGGTGGCCGGCCGTCTCCAGACCCCAGATCTGCCGGCACCTTGACCTCGGGCCTCCCAGCCGCTGGTTCTAGGGAACAGCGTCGTGTCTAAGCCGCCAGGGCTGTGGTGGTTTGTTGCCGTTGCCCAAGCCGACCGATTCGGCATTGCACTTGCAAGTCCTCCATAGGTTTGGAATTATTTCAAAATGAAAAGGGGAAAAAAATGCCATGAAGGAAAGACCTAGAACAAAGCAAGGCCCCGAACGCAGGCCGGGGCTCCGTGGGGCTGCGGGGAGCCCCGAGGCGGCCGCCGCCATCGGGCCCCAGGTCCCCGGCGTTCCCTCTGGGCCTCCCTCCCGAGGTCCCATTGGAGCCCAGGCCTGGCCGCGAGGCCCCCCGCCCCTCCGCAGGGGTAGCTCCACCCACTTAACTTGCCTGAGTCATTTCCCTCCGGCGAGATCTCCCTGCCAGGCCCCTCCCCGCAGCTCTGGTTCAGCCAGGGCCCAGAATGGACCCCTGTGAGCCCCAGGGCCCAGGGCCGCTGGCGTACGGGGTGCCCCCCGCAGAGCCGTGGAAGGGCCCTTGGCTTGGTCTGAGGCACCCTGGTCTGGGCCTCCTGGCTCCCGATGTCGGAGCAGCCTGGCCAGCCGCTCCACCAGGACTCACTGTCTGCGGGCAACGCCTGGGCGACACCTAAACGCTGAAGGCCTGCTGGCTCCGCAGATCTGTCCACCCCAAGGCCTGCTCCCGGGGTGCCCCCCTAAACAGCCAGCTTTGACTGTCCTGGGCCGGGTTGGGGGTCTGCCTCCAGCACCCCCAGTCTCTCAGAAGAGTCAAGGGCGCCCGGCAGTGGCCCCAACAGACTTGTGGAGGTAACTGCGCCTGTGCAGGGTGCCAGACCAGGGGCCCAGAAACGTCCGGGCCAAAGCAGACTGGAGGCCTGAGGGACCCCCAAGCTCCAAGCCCACCCACAGGACGGGGTCGGGTGGGAGCCAGTGGGACCTCAGACACAGCGCCCCTTGAGGCCTCAGCCAAAAGTCAGAGGCCCCGTCCCTGTCCAGGTCCTCGGCGTCCCTGACACCTCCGCCCACAGCTAGCCACTTTTGTCCCTGACAACCTCAGGACACCTGCCAAGGTCATGGTCAGACTCTTCAAAATACAGTTAAATAATCCTTTTCTTTTTTTTTCTTTTTTTTGCTTTTTGGGGCTGCACCTGCGGCACATGGAGGTTCCCAGACTAGGGGTCCAATTGGAGCTGCAGCTGCCGGCCTACGCCACAGTCACGGCGACACCAGATCCTTAACCCACTGAGCAAGGCCAGGGATCGAACCCACAACTTCATGGTTCCTATCTGGATTCGTTAACCACGGCGCCATGATGGGAACTCCTAAATAAACGTTTTATATCCCGCGGTTTCAGACGTGCCAAGCTGTTGCCGAGATGGCACCAAGTCCCCACAGACCCACAGCTGGCTCCTCCCACCGCTAACACGTCACCGCGTCAGGACGGAGCGTCTGTCACCCCTCAGTCTCCCCGCGCGTCCTCTTCCCACGCGGGACCCCACGCGACCTTCCACCACGGGCCGGGGCTCCTCCGGCCGGCGCAGTCCCAGACGCCCCTCGCTCTGTGGCCTTGGCGGCTTGCAGGGTGCTGGGCAGGGCTCTTCTGACGCCCTCCACGGGCTCGGGCTCAGACCGGGGTCAGAGGCACTGCCCCTCCCACCGCCACGCCGCCTGGCTAAGGGTTTCCCACCAAGGGGGCCTTTTTTTATTGCTTCTTATTTTAACTTCAAATATTTTTGAACTCCGCAGCTCTGGGTCCTCCCTGCCCGTTCTCTGCCCACACAGCAGAACCCAACCTGCTGGCTCTCAGATACGGGCAGACCCAGGGTGCCCTGGTCTTGGTGGCCAAGCGGCACAGAGGCTCTGAGAGCAGAGTGACCAGCTGCCGACAGGCTGAGCCAAGGAGGTCCAAAGGGCTGACCACTGGGTTTGGCACAAGTGGCCACTGGGGCTTCAACCTGTCTGAGAATGATGGACACAGGGTCTCAGACTTCTGGCTCAGTGTTTTCTGGACATTATGGCCAGGTGTGGCCCTCAGGGAGAGGGGCCTTGAGAAAACACAGGTGCTTCCAGGTCTCAGGTTCAGGGGGTCAAGGTCAAGATCGAATCGGGCTACAGGAGCAGGCTGCCACACTGGCATGGCCAGTGGGTATGCGGCCAGGCCGTGCCTGAGCGCTGGGGCCTGTGAGCGTGGTCCAGGGCAGGAAGGCAGGGAAGGGGCGGCCAGGACTTGCCCAGGAGGGCCAGACAGACGTCTCCAGCATGAGTTAAACCTAACCCCGCCAGTGGGCACGTGTGTGGCCTCGTGTGAGGACCAGGCCTCCAGGACAGCTCGTGGGGCCAAGAAGGGACCTTGACTGTGAGCAGGCTGAGCTTTCTGGCTCGAACCCTCTCGCCCTGAGCTCGGGGAAGCCAGTGGGTCCTGGGCCAGCGTGGGGCTGGGAGGTGCTGAGGCCATAAGGAGTGGAAAGATAGATCAAAATGTGGGTGGGAGTTGTGGCTCAGTGGGCTAAGAACCCAACATAGTGTCCACGAGGACACAGGTTTGATCCCTGGGCCTCGCTCAGTGGGTTAAGGATCCAGCGTTGCCATGAGCTGTGGTAGAGGTCGCAGACGTGGCTTGGCTCCCGCGTTGCTGTGGCTGTGACGTGACACGGGCAGCTGCAGCTCTGATTCAGCCCCTAGTCTGGGAACCTCCATGTACCACAGGTATGGCCCTAAAAAAAAACAAAGAAAACAAAACAAACCCAGAAAAACCAAAAGAACAAAATGTGGGTGAAAGAGGGTCCTCTCTCAGTGCACAATTAAGAACGGCAGGGCCCGCCCCCTGCGCCAGGCCCGGGCCGAGCTCACCTGCCAGCGCGGTGGGCGGGAGCGGCCTGGGCAGGGACACACGGGGCCCCACGGATCAGGGGCCGGAGGGAGGCTGGAGAGCAGGTCCAGCCTGGCACACGGCGGCGCCTGCACGGCCTTCCTGCTGAGGTGGGCCGGGGTCTCTGCTGCATCAGACAGCTCAGCCCGGGGAAGGGTGGCAGGGCCGTGCCCCACCCACTGGCAGAACCTCCAAGTCTGAGGCCCAAACACTAGGGTCCTGCTCTGCCAGGCCTACGGCGAGACCTTTCTCCTGGTTTCCTGTCGCCTGTGTTCTAAGGCAGTGCTGACGACAGTGGCCAAAGGCAAAATTAGCTGAGGAAAGGAGCGGGCCCGCCCCCACCCAGGCCCACACGCTTGTCCTGCCCGTCGGCCGGGAAGGGGTGAGTGACAGAGCTTGCCCCCACCATGGGGGCGCTCACCCCACGGACAGCTGCCTACTGGCGGAGGCCCCCCGGGGTGGGCAGGTGGCGCCCATCGTCCACCCAACCTGCCCCGGGCGTTGGCTCTGCTGCGGCCAGGAGGTGAGTCAGGAGCCCGGGACTCGCAGACTCAGGCCACGCAGAGGGGAGACGGCCCATCCCAGCCAGAAGGGCAGGGACCAGCTTGTGTCCCCAGGGAGGGGGAGCCTCGGCTGCTTGAGCGCTGGCCTCAGGGGCTCCAGCCACCTCCCCACGCAGTCCAGCACTGTCCCTGCGGGAGGGCCATCCTTTAACGTTAGCTGGGATCCCATATCAGCCTGGCCTCCAGGCCAAGGCTGGGCCCTGGGGGCTGCAGAGACCCTGTGGCCCTCTGTGGCTGGCCGCCATGCAGGAAGTAGCCAGGGCACAATGGCTCTTTGTTTTGCCTGCCCCACCCACGGAGGCCTCAGCGCCAGGCAGGGCTGAGGGGTTGGGGGTTAGCTGTACCACTAGCCCGGCTGTGTCCCCAAGTGTGGGGGTGGCTCTTGTCACCACCCCCAGGTCAGGCCTTCTATCCCCGGAGAAGCTGCCTCGCCTGGCCCGCCCCCTCCTGCTGCCATGGCAACGTCTGCACCCAGCAGGTGGGCTGGGCCGGAACCTTTGTCGGGGCCACCGGCTTCTCCAGCCATCCTGGCACCAAGAGCAGCTGCTGCCTGCAGGCCCGGGGGGCTGGGCCGGGTGCGCTGGGGGGCAGCCCCACACCCTCCACAGCCAGCAGGACCCGCATGCTCTCCCCTCGCAGGAGGCCCGAGGCTCCAGGCCCCGCCCCACGGAGCCCGTGACCACACACATCCTCGCATCCTCGCGGTGGGAGTGCGGCCGCCGGTGGCGGGGCCTCTGCACAGGGCAGGGGTCAACTGCGGCCGCCACAGCTGCCCTGGGAGGCGTGACCAGTGACTGCCCGGCTCAGGGCCCGCAGCGGCCTGGGACCCGGCCTGGGCTGGCAGGGGCTGCCTGCAACGCGCCAGGGGTTAAGGCAACATCTCAGCTGGTCGCCTGACTCCGAGGGGTGGGACACGCGCAGACCGCCACGACCCCTGCACGAGGCCCAGCCTCCCTCTGGGTCAGTTAACTCTGCTTGACCGAGGCAGAGCAGGCCTCCGCGGCACAGCTGTGGCGGCTGGGGTGGCCTCCGCCGCGACCTCCAGTTTCCCGAAATAATGGCCGGAGAGGAGCAGGAGCGGAGCTGAGGGTCTCCCCGGCCCCGGGGCGGCCGCCTGGGGGCGCGGCCTCAGTAACCCTCCCGCAGGAAACCGTGTGGCCTGTCGGCCCGGTGAGCCGCCGCGGACTGAGACCCGGCCTTTCCGTCTGCATCTGCGCCCGAAGCGGCGGGAAGGGCCCCACCTGGTGAAGCCGCGGCCGGAGCCGGCAGTGGGCAGGCCAGCTGCAACTCCGAGGAGGCTCACGTCCACCTCTCAGGCCGAGCAAGGTGGTCAGTCGGCCCTCTGGCCGCCCGGGAGCAGGGGCTCCCCCAGTGACTGCCCCGGTCCTCGGCCCGCGCTCAGCCCTTCCCGGCAGGGCCCCTCCGGTCCCCACCACCTCCCAGCCCCCAGGGCCCAGTGGGCACTGGCCCTGGCTCCCTCCGGCCGCCCCTCGTCCTCCTGGGAGCCTCTGAAGCTGGCTGAGGCTGCTCCCGCCAGACCCCGGCGCCTCGGGGCCGAGCCCTGTGGTTTGGACGTGCGGCCTCAGCAGCAGCACCCGGAGGACGGGGGCGAGCCTGAGGAGGGGTCGGCGCGAGCAGCCCCCGGCCCCCATTCGGTGGCCGTGCCCGAGCCTCCCCGAGACGGGGCATCCACTGGAGACCTGTGTCCTGCCCCCCCCCGCCCCCGGCAGACACCCGAGTGCTCACACGCTCCAGGGCGGGGCTGGTGGGGTAGAGGTCACCGTGCCCGCTGCCCGGGCCAGGAGGACTAGCCCTGCCTCTGGGGGTGCAGGGGCACCGCACGTAGAACCTGGTGCCCAGGGGGGGTTTCTGGCCTCAGCCCTAGAATCCAGGCCCACGGAGGCTCCTGGGGGCCGGACCCACCCCTGGGTCCCCATGTGGTGGGGACAGCACCCCTGGAGTTGTGTGGCTGCCAGGGAGCCTCCGTGGCGGCAGCTCGGCCCTCTGGCCTCGTCCATCCTTGGAGGACAGCCGCTGGGCCACAGAGCCCCACCCCAGGCGGGACGCAGCCGGCAGCCCAGAGACAGCCCTTGTCACTGGAAGTTCCCGCCGAGGTCCTGTCGGAAGGTGGGGACGCCCGGGGGCGCTCTCAGCTGGTCGGCTAATTACTGGGCTCACAGTCGCTTCATTACAGGCCCTTCTGCTGGGAGCAGGGGACAAGCACGCGTCGTCGGGATGTGTCCAGCTGGACTGGGGCCCTGTCCCTCCCACTCTGTGGCCACGGCCCCCAGGCCCCTCCGGAGCCCAACAGGAAACTGTCCAGGGTCCACACGGGGTGCCGGGGCTGCCGAGGCCTCAGTCACCAGGCCGTCCCCAGCAGCCTGGCTCCCCCAGTGTGCGGGTCTGTGTGACACACAGCCTGCTCCTGGGGCCACCTGCCCACAGGGCTGAGGCCGGGGGCTCCCAGGAGAGGGAATCTGGGAGATGGCCCGTGCAGAGTGGACCCTCCTCTGCTGCCCCATGGGGGCGGGGCGCTGGGGGCCGGGAGCCGAGGGGTCAGGTCCAGCCTCCGATCTGTGTCAATGGACGGCCGCGGCCCCAAGGGGCAGGGGCATCGCTGGGCCTCTGAGGGCAGCGGGGAGGCAGAGGGCGCAGGGCGTGGCCCCGCCCCCCTCCCTCCCTCGTCCCCGAGGCGGTGGCCAGCGCCTGGACAGAGCGGCTGCTGGGTCCTCCCAGCCACTGGCTCACACGCTCCACTGCAGAAGCTCCCTACCCTGGTTTTTGTTCAACCTGGCCGGGCGGGCGAGCTGGGCCAGGCGGGGGCAGGAATGTGTGCAGGCCTGGCGCCCGCCCTGCCTCTGCGTCACGTAACTGCCTCCCCCCCGGCCTATGGGAGCCCAGGGGACACACCTGTCGGCAGCCAGGAGTGGAGATTGGTCGGCCCAGAGCAGACACCTGCGTGGGGAGGGGGGAGGCCCTACATGTAAGGCGAGCCGGGGCCTCGCTGCCTCTTCCCTGCACGGCCCAGCGCCGCCTCCATTGTTCCCAGGCGCTCCCAGAACTTTCCCCCAAGGCCCCAAGCCGCCCACCGCACACATGTGGACCTCAGTATCCTTTGTGCGGACCTCAGCCGAGGGCAGCAGGCGCGGGCCTCCCCCGGAGCCGGCAGCCCTGCTTGGTAGGGGTCGGGTCAGACCAAAGCCAAACCGGGTGCCCGGGCTGTGGACCAGGGGCTGACAGGTACCTGGGGTGACTGGTGCCAAAAGGAGCCTCTGGTGTCTGTCTGTTCTGAGGCCTGGTGGGTCCCGGAAGCAGGGACGGCGCTGGGCGCTGGCAGCAGGGGTGGGGAGAGGCCTCCCTCCCTCCTCCTCCAGGCACAGAACCTGTCGGGGCAGGTAAGTGCAGCTGCGGAGCTGGAGGAGCCCGCGGGGCCGCTCGGCGCAGCAGCCTCCGGGCGCACCGCGGGCCCTGCGCGGCTGGCCCGGCGCGGAAGGCGCGGCAGTGGCCATGGCCCAGCGGGGCCGGGACACAGGGCAAGGTGGCCCTTCCTCCACGGGGAGAGGGTGGGCCTCTGGGTGCTGGGCTGCGGGCGGCATGGGGCAGTGGCTGTCTGCCTGCCGGGCCTTCCACCGGCTGCGGGCGTTCCCGGCAAGCCCCCTCCGGATCCGGCCAGTGAAGGGCCAGTTTGAGGCACCCTTCCCCTTGGAGCCTGGCGCCGGGAGGCGGGAGACGCCACAGCTCTGGGGCGGGTTTCTCAGGTTTGTTCCTGGGAAGGGTTCAGTTGTGCCCTCGGCCACACTGGTGACGACCGGCCGGAGCGTGGGGCCGGAGCCGGTCTGGCCCGGATCTGTGCTCTTTTTCACCCGCCCCGCGTGAGGCGCCAGCCAAGCCGGAACCACCTCGGCGGAGGTACAGGCTGGCCCCGCCGACGGCTCGGGTACTGGAGGCAGGTTCAAAGTCTGTTCTTGGGAACCGTCCCCTAAACACAAAATGCGGCCTCGGCCACAGCGCATGGACAGCCGGCGGGAAGCGTGGCCGCACTTCCGTGGCTGAGCACGCCGAGGCCTGCGCACCGGGCCCGGGAGCTGCTTCCACCGCCTAACCGGTGGCTTTCTCGGGCAGCTTTGAAGCTGAGGAGCTGACAAGGGCCGACTCTTCGCGGCGAAACGTAGAGTCCATTGTTCCTGGAGAACAAAACTTCTCAGGCGGAAGAACGGGGCGTTTTAATTAATCCACCGGGAGCGTTTCAGGACTTGAGGCTGAGCATGTGGAAAAATAGGTCAGTTTGGTTTTGTTTTACTTTTTCTAGTCACTCAGTGAAATGCTGAAAAGTTAGAGCCCTCGGCAGCATGGTGAATTAGGCAAAAATATGTTTTGCATTTACGAAAATGCAAAGCACAACAAAATATGGACAGAGTGCACTGTGCATTTTCAGACTTGTTGGTACTTTGCAAATGCCTTATTTGCAGAATCAGTTCGGTGAATCAAGGAAAAGGTAAAATGGCCTGTAGAAGCCTCCAGCCTCTGAGGAGCCTGGTCCGCCCCGCGGCGTGGGGCGGGCAGGTGGGCGTGCGCGCCCCGAAGGGCCAAGTGGGAAATGGCGGCCCGGCCTCCCAGCCGCGCAGCTCTGGCTGGGCCCTGTGTGCGGACAGGCCAGCTCCTGGCCGCCCCCGCCCCGGCAGCTCCCTGCCCGGCTGGCTGATCCAGCCACGCACAGGGGTTGGGTTTCTGTGCTTTGTTCTCCGTGCAGCCTCACCATTGATTAAGGCCCGTTGGGCAGGTTAACCAGCCTGTTGGTTTTTCACGCTGGGATCGTGTTCCCCACCCCACCCTGTCCTGTGCAGGGTGGGAACCGCCAGGCCGGGCAAGCTGGGCACCCTCCCGGTGGGCTGTTTGCTCCACAAGCAGCAGATGCTCTGACACCACGATGGCCCAGGCTGAGCCTGGTCGTCCCGGTGACGGTGACCCTGACCCCGCATCCCGGGACCACACGCCGGCTCCTCCTGCCAGCACCTGGCCCAGGAGGCACCCCCTGGGTGCACCTGGAAACAGGGAGCGCTGGTTTTCACTTTCCATCTCAGCCAGTAGGACTTGCCTGGCGGCCCCCGCCACGCGCACACCAGTCCAGACCCTTGACCCGCGTGAGAGCCGCGCCAGGCCCAGGCCAGGCATTGGTTTTGCCCTGTGACGCTGCAGGCTCTGAGCCCAGGAGGGGCGTGGGGTTCTGTCCTAGAGCTCAAGGGGGCCGTTCTGCTGCCCACCTGCCCCAGGTCTCTACCTCCTGGGTGAGAACGGAATGGCTGCTGAGCTGGAGGGCAGTGGACAGCGGGAGTGGCCCGTTCGCCCGGCTTGCAGCCAGGCTGGCCTGGGTCCGTGGGGTCTCCTGGGCCCTCAGCGCTCCCCGGGTCGAGAAAGGCACTGGACGCAGGCTCCGGCTCTGGAGGCCATGCGGGGGGAGGCTGCCTGTGCTGGGGGGCCGGCCCCGGGGGAGCGGTGAGGGCGCCCGCCCGCATCGGCTCGCCGCACGGCCTTGCCCTGGGGCCTGAGCCGAAACTGAGCTCCGCTCTGGAAGTGGGATCTAGCTGGTTTCTCTTAGCTCAGGAAAGAGCGAATTGAGTCTACAGGCCCAAGGGACGGGCGCTGACAGGCAAGTTGAGCCAGGAGGGGCCGGAGGGGCCAAGGCCAGGAGCCTGGCTGGGGGCGCCACCCTCTGAGTCCGGACACAGGCACCTGAGGGCGTCACGGGTGCCTATTCCCCAATGCCAGGCCTATGTCAGCTGTTCCCGGGCACGAAGCCACAGAAGCGGGTGGACCCGGCTGGGGCTGGGGGCCTGGTGGCCAGCCTTTGCTGTGGTCAGCCTGACAGCCACGCCCTCTCCCTGCAGCTTCTGCTGGAAAACTCGAGCAGCAGCTCTGGCCGGCTCTCCAGGCCTGTGTGCCACCTGCGTAGGGGAGAGAAGGGACAGGAGAGGGAAAGGGCCTCCTCAGCGCCCCTGCACCGCCCGGGCGGGGGCTTGTGGTGTCTCAGCTCCACGCGGGCCAGGAGTGGACCCTGGCAGGGCTGCCCAGGCCCCTGACCTCTCACTGAGCACCCAGCCCACAGTTGCCTCCAAGACTGGCTTGGCCCCGAAGGTACCTGGGGCTCGCCGCCCTGTGTTCTGTGTTTGGGGGCTGCCATCCCACCGGCGCCAGGGCCAGTCCCCCAGACCAGGGGGCGCACAAGCCGCAGGGACCACCAGGTGCCACTCTCGCACCCCGCCTGCAGGCCCAGCCCCGCCTCACCCTTGGACCTCACAGCCAGCAGTGGCCAGAACCCCAGGCTCCTAGAGCAGTGGGGCACTGGTGACCAGGCAGGCTGGCGAGAGGCGGGGACCCCGGACCCCGGGCAAGCCTGTCCGGCTCGGCAGGGTAGGGTGGGGGCTTGGGAGGTCCGGGTGCTGACCCGTCTTGGGAGCCACCCTGCCCCGACACTCATCCACGCCCTTGACAAGGCGGGAGGGGCACTGGCGGCTGCGCTGGGGCTGTGCCCACTGCCCGGCCACCGCAGCCCCGCTGGCCTCGGACATACTCGGGCTCACCCAGGACCTCAGAGCTGCGCCCTTTGCTGGGATGTCCCGGCGGGGGGACTCCCCTCTGCCCCGCCCCACACGCCCCCCTCAGCCGCCCACCCCCTACCCGGAGCCGGAGCCCGCGGGGCCAGCTGGGCTGGCTGGGCGGGAGGGTGCCCCTGTGGTCCTGGCCTGGGGGCCGCCACCCCCCCAGCCCTGGCCTGAGCCCCCACCCCTCCCGGTCTCTCCCCAGCTCGGTGCCCTCAGAAGACATGGCGCTGCTGCTGGACGCCCCCCTCGAGGCCCCTGGGACCCCGGCCGGGCGGCCCCCAGACCCAGCTCGGGGCGGCCATCGCCATCTTACTGGGCAGCATTGGATGGTGTCTGGTCTCTAATACTGCCTGGTAATGATGACGGCGGGGCTCTGCTCGCAGCGACGGGGCCGCCCTCCCTAAACCGGCCCCAGCCCCGCCCTCGCCCCATGCGGGCCCCACACAGGCCGCGGGACCCCAGTGCTCCCAGGCGGCCCGTCCTCCCATAGCCTGGGGCTGGAAGGCGGCAAGCTGACCCTGGGCAGCCCCTCCGCCAGCCCGGACGTGTCTGAGCCCCTTCTCGGCCCCTGGCATCAAAGGCTTCCTGCAGCTGCGCGGAGCACCCACCCCACTGATCCGGGATTAGGGCGCTCAGGTATCCGGGCCCTGCCCACGGCGCCCAAGCAGGTGCTGCCACCGCACCTGGCAGGTGTGGGCCGAGCGGAGCAGCAACAAAGGCTGTGCAGGGTGAAGGCCCAGCCCGGGCCCGGGCGGCTGGGCCACCGCGCAGACCAGCAACACCTCCGGCCTCGGTCCCGGCCTGCGGCCCGGGCTCTGCTCTGGGAAAGCAGGGAGCAGCCTGCCTCCACCTGGGCCTGCCTGCGGGGGGCGCGCACCCGGATCTGCCCGAGTCCCCGGCCAAGGCGCACCTGGGCCTCTGTGGGCATCTTACCGGACAGTGCTGGATTTCTCGGCTTGGCTCTAACACTGTCTGGTAACGATGTTCAAAGGTGGCCCACCGCCCGCCAGGAAGCGGCCAAGGACACGACGTCCTGGACTCGGGACCGGCCAGGGGAGGGGCAGACGGCCTGTCTCAGGTCTGGGCACAGGGCCGGGTCTGCCGCATCGGGGCCCTCCGTGCGTCCCCAAGGGGCCTGGACGCCAGCACCTGAAGGCTGGCCTGGCAGGGACGTGGCCGCGCTCTCCGCGCATGGGCTGGGCTGGCCCTTTCTCCCAGGAGAACGGCCATCGGGTGCAGTCAGCAGCCACACGGGGGACGTACTGCCGGCTGGTGTAGAGCTGGCAGCCGGCAGCCTCGCCTCCAGGCCACCACTCGGGGTCAGACGTCCGCCACGCTGTCCAGGGCGCCCCCGCCACATCGCCAGCTGACTTGGCAGTGGCTTCTCTTACTCCACAAAGGGGGTCACACTCCCTCAGCCCACTGGGGACACAGGAAGCACAGGGTGTGTCCAGGTGCCCGGCGCCGCCCACTGGCCAGTGCAGTGGACATTCTGTGCTGCCCTCCCTGCCCCAGTCCCCGCAGTGTCACAGGTGAGGTGGGGACACTGTCCCAAATCGCTGAGCCCAGGACGGCCCTTCACTTTCTTTCTGACGTGACAGCAGCCCCAGATGCAGCCAACACAGGCACAGGGCGCCACTCCTGCCCTGGGCCTCAGCAGCTCTCCCCAGAGAGGGCGTCTGCCCATCCCGGCTGTGGCTCATTAACCACTGAAGGCCATTCAGGGGCGGCCCCAGCTGCGCCCACAAACGCATGTGCCTCCAGGCCACAGCCCGACGGGGTCTTCGGAGAGCTCTCCTCGGCACAGCCCCCGGGGCCTCTGGGGCCGCTCCACAGACCAGGAGGGTCTGGGGTCTCGCCACCTGCTGATGCCCCCTGCTTCCTTGGGGCACCTGCCGCAGGACAGGTTGGGGGGCCGGGCCCTCCTGGAAGGGCCACCAGGCGAGACTGCCGCCGATGGGCGTCTTACCAGACACGGTTAGATCTGGTTCTTCTGTCTAATACTGTCTGGTAATGCCGCCCATCCACGGCCCGACCACCGCCCGAGGAGGCCCCTCGCCGGACGCCGCGTGGAAGGGAGGCCAGGGGCCCGAGGGTCCCGGCAGTGCGCGCCTGCCCAGGCCCAGGCCCTCGTGGGCCCCCAGGGCACAGGCCACGCCACGACCTCCCAGCCCCCGTGGCCCCGACCAGGGGAGCCCCGTGGCCCCGAGGTGGGCTTTCCGTCGCGGACACAGGGACTGCCGGTGAAGTCAAGTGTGTGAGGCTTCCGTGCATCTCAGTGCGCGGGGGCGGGGCCC